>CM023866.1:38429615-38744615 GCA_013389735.1 Phaseolus lunatus
AAGAGATATTTTTTAAATGAATTCTAAGTATGTCTTTATTTAAATGAAAAGGAAGGAAAGTGTAGTTTGGAAGACTATGAGATCGCCTAGTAGTACATGATCGCCGGTCGCCTGCTACACATGGGCGCCAGGGCGCGAGGCATGCAGGCATCGCGCGGGCGCGAGGCATGTGGACGTCGCCAGGGCGCGAGGCATGCAGGCATCGCGCGGGCGAGAGGCATGCGGGCATTGCCAGGGCGCGAGAGGCATGCGGGCATCGCCAGGGCGCGAGACATGCGGGCATTGCCAGGGCGCGAGAGGCATGCGGGCTTTGCCAGGGGGAGACATCGGTCGTTCGCCAGCGAGAGGTCATCGGTGGATTGTCTTCGCGCGAGAGATCATCGGTGGATAGCCTTCGCGCGATAGGTCATCGGTGGATGGCCTTCGCACGAGAGGTCATCGGTGGATAGCCTTCGCGGGAGAGGTCATCGGTGGATAGACTTCGCGCCTGTGGTCATCGGTGAAAGGTCATCGCGCGACGTCGAGTTACACACAGAGAGAGTAGGTAGGACCCAGACTTCCAGCATGGAACGTCCTGCACGCGCGCCACGTAGACAAAAAGGGTGGTTCAGAATAGTGACCTCAGAGTGTTAGCCTGCACAGAGGCACGCTCAGTAGTACTGTTCAGGGAGTGGTTGGCCTGCGCAAGAGACAACTGTAGTCGTACTGTTCAGGGAACGTACACTCAGACTTCTCTGCAGAGTGGGGGTGGCAGCTGCTTTTGGTGGATAAGTTGGTTTAAGATGCAGAGACCCACTGCTGAGAGAAAAAAAAGACGTTGCAGCATTCAAAGAGAGAAAGAGTGAGTTACCTCCCTTCTCCTCCAGATATCTCCTTCGCACTGCGATTCTAGCACCTTCACACGAGAGTACGACGAGCGACAGCCACCATTAGAGCACCTGGGCAGTTCTCTGCAGGTCCTTCAACCAGACGCAAAAACAGAGCCAAGGCGTTCTTCAAGCTTTGTTGGGTTTCGGAACTCTAGGTGTTTGCGCAAGTCCAGGTAAGGGAAGCTAGACTTCATTTTCAATACAAGCCATAGTTTAGCTATTTCTGAAGTGAGGGCGACGTGGTCGCCGGTTTTCGTTTTCATCTTTGTAAAATGCTCTGTGCTATGTGTTTGGGCGACGTGGTCGCCGGTTTTAAATGCAGACTTCGAAATACCCTGTTTTTGAACTAGATCGCCGGTTTTGGCGTTGTTTACGAACTCCCTGTTTTTGATGTTGCTTTGAAACGGTATGAGATTTAAATGAGATATTCGGAAATAAGAACCTTGGAGTGAGCTTTTGCTGTGATTGAAATCTTTCCTTTAAGTGTTATGAGATGTGTTGCATGATGTGAATGTGGATCGAGGCATAGTATTTTCAGGAAAGAAAATACCGTGTAAGATCGTGTAGGATGTGCATTGATCGGTGATTCCTAAGGGGATATCCTGACTCTGCTGAGATAATGGAATCACATAGAGGAAGTTACTCAGTTGGTGAGAGTCGAAGGAGGTTCATATGAATGGGCGTCTCGTGTGAAAAAGAACGAGCTCCGCCTGTTCTATGGATTAACCCTGTCATACCGGGAGAACTATTGACATTGAGATTATATATGCGCATGTTGTGTGGATTCACAGCGACCCTGTGTGGATTTCATAGTGGTATGGTATGACAGGTGCAGATCTCTGAGTCTAATCAATGCATGAGTCTTCCGGAAGTAGTGTCAAGTGTCTTGTGTGCTGAGTCAGTGGTGGACTGACATGTGAAATGAGGAACTTGAAATTGATAGACACTTGATACAGTTGTGAAATAGAATGACTCTGGAAAATATTGCGAAATGTGTGATTTCTGGGCGATCAGGTGAAGAGTATGAGGAACTTGATACTTTACGTGAATATCTTGAAATTGTTTACCTTGATTTTATTTTAAGTATCCTTATTTAAACTCTCTTTAAAATATCTAGCTTACCCTGCATGTTCTGCTCGTTGGCTGTTTTTCTCTTAAAACTGTGATGATCATGTATAACTTACACGGGAGCAGATGATCTTCCAGGAAGTAGAGCTCCTTAGTGAGTGGTCGCCGAGGAAGAGATCGCCTGTGGTGATCGCCGGTTTTCTATCTCTTGGTGGTGATCGCCGGATTTATGTCCTGCTGCAGATCGCCTGTTTTGGGCCTTCTGTTACCAGATCGCCGATTCATGTATGGAGATCGCCGGTCTTGTTGTATTTGGTTGAATTTCGTTTTAAATTTTGAAAACATTTGACCTGGTTATGTATTTAACTCCCTAAGAGGAGCAACTTCATTTCTTATATATATAATATCATGTACTCTTCAATATTATTTGTTTACCTTTATTTTCATTATACATGTATGTATGGTTTTATTTTGCGGGATGTTACAAAACTTGCACGCAAGAGTTTTCCATCAGAGTGGGTGGTGGCAGCGACATTCCTGGGCAAGGTGGTTTAATTTTAAAATTCACTTCTGATAGGCAATGTTCGAACGCTGTTTGGGTAGAGAGAAATCGCGAGTGAGTTGAGTTTTGGTTCCCTGTTTCCTTTCTCTCCTTCTCTCCACGTTCGGGCATCTTCGCTACCAGTTGACGTTTCCGACACCATCAAGCACCCGTTTAACGATCGGCGACTGCCCCTGGGCTCCGGGCAAGTATCTTTGCAAGTTTCCGATCAAAACCTTAAAACAGAGTAAGTTCGTCGTGCTCTGTTTTTGAAGTCGCTTCTGAACTTGAGAGAGTTGCCTCTGCATAGGCTTTGCGTGCGACTTTTTGGCTTCAGAGTTAGTCTCTGTTAACTCAGAATATGAGTGTTATAGTTAGTTTTGTGATCGGGACTCTATGGTGCATGTTAAGGCATCCTTGAGTTCTCGGTGGGTTTGGAGCTCTTAGTGAGATCGGCTCAAGTCCAGGTAAGGGAAGCTAGCGTTATTTTTTAATAAAAACCTTAGGCTAGCAGATTCTGAAGTTAGGGTGACGTGGTCACCAGTTTTAAATTCTATTTCACAATCCCCTGTTTTGTGTCAATGGTATTTGTTGAGATTGAAATGTGGTTTTTTTTAAATATAGTGGATGCTGTGAACTGTGTATGATTTTCGAAATTATCAACCTTGGTATGATTTGATTGAGATATGTTTGGATTGTTAGAAAAGGTTTAAAGTATGTTATGGTTGCCTTGTTCATTTACGTGTTGGATGATATACTGGAATGATGTGAAAGAGTGATCAAAGCATAGTATTTTCAGGAAAGAAAATACCGTGTGGAGATTTGTTTAGAATGTGCATTGACTAAGGATTTGTAATAAGGAGATATCCTGACTCTCTTGAGATAATGGAATCATATAGATGAAGTTATTCAGGTGGTGAGAGTCGAAGGAGGTTCATATGTCTGGGTAAGTCGTTTGAAAGATAACTGACTTTACCTGTTATATGGATTAACCCTGTCATACTAGGAGAGTGATGATATTGAGATTATTTATGCGCATAGCTGTGTGGATTCACAGCGACCCTGTGTGGATTCACAGTGGTGTAGTATGACAGGTGCAGATCTCTGAGTCTGAGTCAACGCACGAGTCTTCCGGAAGTAGAGTCAAGTGTCTATGTGTTATGAGTCAGTGGAAAGTCTGACATGAGAAAGCTGAATAAAGAGAAATTTTGATAGATACTTGATGGTTATGTGGAATGAATGACACTTGAGGAAATTGTGAAATGTGTGAAAAAAGGATGGGTTATGTTGATGTAAAGTTTTATATATGAAGTTTTAAAAATATCTAGCTTACCCTGTGTTTGTTTTGTGTTTTGTTTTCTTAAATCTGTGATGATCGTGTATTTACACGGGAGCAGACGATGTTGCAGGTGTTAGAGCTCCTCAGTGAGCAGTTGGAGAAAAGGATCGTTTTAGATTTGAATTGTTTTGTTTATTTTGGAAAACTTTTGATGTATAAATTAAACTCCCTGCAAGGAGGGATGTTTCTTTTGAGAGACAATTATAAGATAGTTGTATTTGTATGTTAATTAATATTACTGTTTTACTTATTTAAATGAAGGATTTTGTTAATTAAATATTTATGAGATAGTTGTTATATAAATGAGTAGAAATTAAGGATGTTACAAAGTGCATTTTTATGATGGTTTGTTTGAAACACACAAATTACATTTAGTTTTTGTCAACTCGATCGAGTTTCCATTAACATAGACTATCGCTGCAAGATACAATGGACCTAACCACTTCTGGATAAACAACAAATATTGTTTGGAAATAGTCAATAATGGCTAAGCTATAAGAATTGTTTGGAAACAACCACTTCTTGCTAAGCTACAAGTATTGTTTGGATAGAACCACTTTTGACTAAGAACGAGTATTGTTTAGACTCAACCACTCTCATCTAAACACTTCAATAAAAAGATTTGATCTAAAAGATCATAGAGTTTTTCTCACTACAAGAGATAAATCCTAAGTCAAATACAACATTAAGAATAATCTTTTGGTTAGCTATGAACACAAACAATGTTCTTTCTCACACTCAAAGGTTTATGATTGCTTGAAAGCATGAAAATGGTTAGAATAGAAAAATGTAAGCTTTTTCATGTCGTTGTTATCCAACAAGTCTTTATACAAAGATGAGAAGAAAATAATTGTTGTAAATCCTTTTGTAGCCATTGTGAGGTGTCCAAGCTTTTTTATCTTCTTCAAATATCGTCTGAGCATATTCAAGCACATAGACACATTAAATGCTCTTCATCAACATTAAATACATGTGACCTTTTTCCGAAACTTCTATGATACACAACATGACTTATCAAGACTAGGCTACCTACTTTCCTCTTTAGTGAAAAAGCATTAGGCCTGACCTATCTTGTTAAGTCGACAATGTAAGGATCTAGAAAATAACCTTAGAGTAGAAGTGGTATAATTTAAATGACACTTGGATAATTTATTATTGTAATAAAAGAGTTATAAATAGAAAATTCAGTTATTCAGGTTTCATTTTAAAAGAACCACCATCTCTCTAAAAACTTCTCTTTTTCCTTTTCTCTCCCTTCTCTCTAAGATTATGACCTCCTCACTCATCAATTTGACGATCGGAGTCCGCCATTAGACTCCTGGCAGTGAATACTACAAGGCTTCTCGATCAGAGTCTTTGACAGAGTAAGTTCATTTTTTCTCTTCTCTTTGAGTCAAATTCTGAACTTGTTAGGTTTGTCTTTGTCTAGACTTTGCACGTGACACTTTTAGTTTCAGGATTAATCTCTGTTAGCTCAGAGTCCCAATGATATAGTTAGATTTTTTATCAGGACTTTGTGGTGCATGTTAATCTACCCTTAAGCTTTTGATAGATTGGGAGCTCTTAGTGAGCATTTGCTCAAGTTTAGGTAAAGTAAGCTAGTTTTGAATTTTCAATAGAACCCTAGGCTAGAAGATTTGGATGTGGGGGTGACATGGTCAACAATCTTAAAATTTCTTATAGGATTGTTTGTTTTGAGTATATTAGAATTTGATTGAAATTAGAATGTGAAATTTTAGATATGGTAGATCACTACAAAAAAACGTGTATGTGGTGGCGGTTATAATATGGTGGTTATTAAAAACCACCACAATTTGCTTTATAATACGACATTTTCGTAAGCGCTATAATGTTCCTTTGAAATATGGCATGTAGAACCGCCATAATTAGCCTTCGAAATATAAAATTTCTCCCGCTTTTCGTTCCCTCCATTACCTTCATCTTTCCCAAAGGTTTTTTTTTTTTTGTTTTCCCCTCTTTCACTCTTCAAAATATATCTCGTTGACTCTTGGAAATGTACCTCTTTCAGTATTCACATTCCTCATTCACTCAACTTCTAAACCCTCATTCTCACCCTCATCCTCTTTCAGTCTTCACGTTCCTCATTCCCTGGACCTCTAAACCCTCACTCCCTGAACCTCTACACCCTCACTCCCACCCTCACTATAATCCTTCCCTTCTCAGCCCCATTTCGTAAACCCTCCCTCTCACCCTCACCGTAATCATTCCCTTCTCAACCCCATTTCGTAAACCTCCCCATCACTCTCACCGCAATCATTCCTTTCCCAGTTGTATTTCGTAAAACCCTCACTCACTGCCGCATTTCGTATTCCCCTTCTCTCACCGCAATCGTTCTCCTCACTCTCGGTTAAGGGTTTTCAGTTGCATTTGTTCTCCCCATAGTCGTTCTCACCAGAAAATCGTTGTTGTGAGTACAATTTCTGGTCGCCATTACCACTGCTTGTCGCAAGAGGTATGTATTCTGATTTTGTGGTTTGCAAATGGGAAACCATACTTTAATTTTCAGTACCCAAGACTATATTTTTTTTAGATTCGTGGGACATTGGTCAGGGTTCTTTGGTGGAATTCTACTCACATCCCAGTGCACGGCTTTGCCATTCCTTGTTCAAATTTGTTTCCGAAGTCGAAACCAGGAACGCTCACTAAGAATTCAATTGGCTACCTCAGTTACCTTCTAAAACCCTCTCTGAAAACCCTCCCCTCTTAAAACCTTATGAAAACCACATCCTCAACCACCACATTCCGAAATCCCCTTCTCCCACACGCATAACCATAACCTCTTCGAGACCTTTTTTTAACCAAAAACCATATTTTCTGCCTCTTCTACACCTTACCACCTCCTCCCACCCTACACACTGCCTCTCTCCTCAATTCTCCAAACCCTAATCCTCCCTTCCTTCAATTCTAATCGCTTCCACTAGATCCTTCCTCTCCTATTCACACTGATTTTCTATTCAGTTTTGTTTTCTCAGCAA
Source organism: Phaseolus lunatus (assembly GCA_013389735.1). NCBI lineage: Eukaryota > Viridiplantae > Streptophyta > Magnoliopsida > Fabales > Fabaceae > Phaseolus > Phaseolus lunatus. Next base: position 38,436,429 of record CM023866.1, read on the forward strand.
TTTCTATTCACATCTTTTTTTCATTTGTGAATTCACCATTCTCGTTGATTGTTTTCAGACATGACTTCCGACCATCAATTCAACAACATCACTATCGGAAGTCGCAGAGGCACGGTAATTCCTTTAACCTTCATTTTGCTACACTTAATTTCCACATTATCATTATTCTAAATATGGGTCTGTTTGGATACAATCTTTGTATAGTACGATGAAATTGAATGAGTTATTTTTGTTCCAAACTTTCTATCTTTTACAGTAAAATGTTATTTGATTTGGTGTGATGTAATATGTACCATTTATTTAGTATAGATAGGAAGGGACTGAGTTTTCATGGCCCTACTCTATTGCAGTGCATGTTCCATGTCAAGTTTGTACAAGTCATTGCTTTTTAATTCAAGGTTAATAACAAGTAGAGTCGAAGAATTGAATTTTTTGAGTGAATATGTGAATGAGACTGAAATTAGCACTTGAGATGTATGAAACTTTTTCTTGTGTTTTGAGGTTACAAAATCCAGGATAAATAAAAGTATACTCTGGAGGAATATTATGGAAGAGACAGGGCAGTGATAAATTAATTGAAGTAGATACATCTGATACAAAGGGAGTGACATAGATGAAGGTTCCTACAGTGCCTAATCATCGAAGACTTAATAGAGACATTATTTTTATTATTCTTTTGAAACCTAAGTACATTCCTAACCTTGTTTCGTACAAAAACCAAACACCTAATTTAAGTTCTTCACCAAATTGAATAGTCTAAGTAAAAATACACCAATTTTATCTGGAAATTAGTTTGTGTAAGAATGTAAACTGATTTGTGCATTTTGAATCACAGCAGATTATGACAGAATTATTAAAAACATTGAAAGGGGGGAGGCAAGAATTTCTCGGAAAGATGAGATCATGAAAGCTATTGGAAAAAGTTAGACCGCTACAAGAATCCTTGGCTAGAGTTAAAGATACAGTATGGGCAAAACAAAGGGAAGTTGTACAATGAAGAATTTGACAGATTCATGGTACACATTTTTTCTCTTTCAGTTTTTTTTTTTTCTAGATCTAGCTTCACCATCCTTCTATTGGTTTCTAAAAAATTTATTTTGCTGTAAATTTTTATTACCATTCATTTCATCATAATATTAACCCTGCATTTAATCGGGCTAATCAAAATTAATATATAAAATACAAGAGTGAAAGAAAGATAATCTTTAAGATATTTAACTAGCTTGCTGAGTTGGCTAAGTTGTTTTTATGGTTTTACAAGTAAACATGCACTCTTGCAAAGAAAGATTAAATAATATATGTTATTGCTATTGTTTTTCTACATAGTATTTTCTTTATTATTGGATTAAATATTATTTTTAATATTAAATATTGGATTAGATAAATAGTATTTTCTTTATTATTGTTATTGTTTTTCTACATGGGCTGTGTTTCTTTATTTCCCTTATAAAAATCCCTTATGTTTTTTTGTTAATGTTGGTTGCTTCCATTTTTATGTAGGAAAAAAATTAATGAGCTAATGCTGCAAAATCTAGACATTGCATCACATATATCTTCAAATGATCTAATTGGTGTCATTTTTATTCAAATATTATTTTCATTTATTTTTTAAAAATTGTCAATTAACTATAAACATATTCTAACTTATTTCAGGCACCAGATGTTGGAAGTGGTGCTCCATCACCAAACCAGAATATAAGATCAAGTGGAGGCAATAAGACAAATTAAGATTGAGGTTTTAGTTGTAATATGTTTAGAAAGTGAAACAATTTATATTTTGACAATTTAATTTACTTGTTGTTTGGATTAGTTTGACATTTTCAACTTTGTTCTTTAAATGAATGAATGAAGTCATCTTTTGATTATTATATTTATCAATTTTAATAATATTATGAAGTAATTATATTATCAAAATAGTTTATATTATAATTTAATTATATTATGAAACTTAAATGTGTATTGAATTTTAATTATAATATGAAACTAAATAATATTATGAAATTAAATTATAAAATAGAATTAAATAAATTATTATAAATACTAAAAATAAAATTAAATATTTAATATTTGAATTATGACAGTCATAAAGGTTATTATAAATGTCATACTATACCTTATTAAGTGGCATTTATAACTGCCACAATTTACGCTCGAATTGGTATAGCGTTTTTAAAATTACGACATTTATAATTGACGTAAATTATACGCTTAAAACCGTCACTTTATACAATGCATTATATGGCGTCTGCTACAACGGTTCTCAGTTACTGTCACATTAAACTTTGTGGCGGCAAGAATTCTGGCGGTAAGTGGTACTACCATAGATGTAAAATGTGGCGGTTATAAGCACTAGGTTATACGAATTTTTGGTCCATTTTCGCTTAAACCAATTTTTTTTTTGCTCAAGACAAAAATCCTAGGTGCACGCTGGTTCATTTTCGCTCAAACTAAATTCTTTCACTTAAGCAATTTTTTAAAAATTAAAAAGAAAAGAAAATAAAATAAAATAAAATAAAAAGAATTAAAAGCATAGTTTATTATTGCTTATTGTTGTTAAGTGAATTTTTAGATATATTTGGAGTGTTCAGAAAGTTTAAAATATAATGTGATTGAATGGTGTATTGATATGTTAAATGAAGTATGCGCTAAGGTGAAAGTGTGATCAAGACATAGTATTTTTAGGAAAGGAAATATCGTGTTGAGATTTTATTAGGGTGAATTGATTTGTGAGTATCCTGTGAATGAGACGATCCTAACTCTACTGATATAAAGGAATCATATAGATGAAGTTAATCAGTTGCTGAGAGTTGAAGGAGCTTCTTTTTACTAAGTCTGAGGTTTTGTTCCGGTCGATCATCGGTAGTCGATGACATCAGCAGCAGTTGACCATGTGGACCATTCACAGGGTAACACGTGGTAGAGGATAGCAGGCGAATCAGGGAGGTGATCACTCAGAATGGTAATCGCCTCTCGCCTGTGATGATGAGTAATCGCCTATCGCCTTGAGGTGAGTAATCGCCTATCGCCTTGAGGATGAGTAGTCGGTCATCGCCGGTAAGGATCAGTAATCGCCCAGATTGCACATGATCGTCGTGTGTTAAGGTTGGGAGATCAGGTGGTCAGCAAGTCGCCGAAAGAGCACATCGCCGGGTGCTTGAGAAGACTTGGCATGCACTTGTTGTATGGTCAAAGTACAGAGGATAAGTGGCATATCTGCCACCATGTGTAGTGCGAGCTGCAATGCCCAGGGTTAACCAGCTCGCCATGTTAAGGTTGTGCCCAGAGTAGCCTGCGTACTAAGCTACTCCCTGTGTGGATAACTTAGTCGCAGGGGCACAGTGGAAGTAACGTTTCAGCTGCAGATACTCCAGATGGTGACACGTGTACGACCAGATGTTATCCACGTGTCAGGAGGAATAACCGTCAGGAGAGAGAAAGACTCAGGTATATATACAAACTCTTAACGAAATTAGAGGGGGGTTTTTACAGATTCTTACACCTTACACACTTGAGAGTTTCAGTTTCACACGGGTCTCACAGAGAGATTCAGATATAGTTTTGGTGTTCCTGTTGCCTGACTTGAGCGTCGGAGCTACAAAGGCCGCTAGAGGCGCCGTCTGTGTGTTTTGCAGGCAGCGTTTGGAGTTTCGGCGGTGGTTCTTGGAGCGTTCCTGCAGAACAGAGGGCTAGACAAAGGAGTGACGAGACAGTCCTCCACGTTCGAGTCAAGCGGCCGGAACAGGTTTGAAAGAACTGATCAAAATAGATCATATGGATTTACCCTGTCATATGAGATGATGAGATATTGAGATGATTATGCACATGGCTATGTGGATTCACAATGAGTAGTATGATAGGTGCAGGTCTCTGGATGCTAATTTCAATACATGAGTCTTCCAGAAGTAGAGTCAAGTGTCTAAGTATGTGAGTTAGTAGAAATCTGACTGGAGTAATGTGGATGATGAATGTGATAGACACTTGATGGTTTTGTGCAAATTATGAGAATTTGATGGATTATGCTTGTAATTAAAAGTCAAATTTATATTAGAATTCTTAAAAGTAGCTAGCTTACCCTGTGCGTTTTTTTGTATTTGTTTTCTTTAATTTGTGATGATCGTGTTAATTTACACGGGAGCAGATGAGGTTGTAGGTGATAGAGCTCCTCAGTAAGCAACCAGAGGAACAAATGTTTTTATTTAAATGTTTTGTTTTTAATGCTTTGTGTATATATTAAAATCCATATGAAGAGGGATATATTTTGAGATACAATATGAAATAGTTGTATATCTTTATATGTTAAATATATATTTCTTGCATATTATTTTGTTAAATATGGATAAAAATAGGGATGTTACAGACAACACTAACATTCCATCTTTTCAAATGTTGTTTACGTGGATTAACTTTAAGTACACTCCTCAAGAGATCTTGAAATGAACAAATCTTCTTAAGAGAAATGAAGAGACAAATGTTCCTTGCAAATAAAAAAAATTAGCATTTACAAGTCTTCGATGTATACTACGAAATGCTTAAGGCTTATCGTTAGTTAGATGACGTATGCTTATTGTTTGTTCACACAAGAGCTTATCAGACGAAGAGTACTCAACAATTTTTTTCATCTATTAGATGAAGCAAAATAACACTTGGGTCTAACAAGACCTGGTGTTTATAGAAATGTGTTTTGCACTTTGTTCTTTAAGCACAAAAATTAAAAAAAAATAAAAGGGTTTGTTGAACTTTGGTCTAACAATCTCCCCTTTTTTTGGATGGTGTATAAAGTAATAAACTTTAAACATATTTATTTTCAAAATGTGATTTCATCATATCATGTTTTCATAGACAACTTTTCATGAAAATAAAAAAAAAATAAGAAACAAAAAGAAATACGAGTCTTGATCTTTGTCTTCTTCTTGGAAGCTCCCCCTAAAATAGACATTGTTTGTTGAGCACTTGTGATTCTTCAGCTAAGCTCCCCCTTAACTTGAGGCTTTATTTTAATCTTTAATCTTATGTTTTAGAAGATTGTTTAAAGGTTTTTGATGTTAGCTTTCTTCCCTTTATAAATTTCTTATTCTTTTCCCTTTTAAGGTTTTCCTATTTGATTGAAACCATCCAATCACTGTACACACAGAATAAAGAGAAAGAAGATTTAGAGCCTAATTAGGAGCAGACATGAAGATTGGGCTTGTTTGGACTTCCACCAACCTTTATTGGGCCCAATAACATCTTTGAAGAGTTTATATGATAATTTGGGTCTTGTATTTGGGCCAAGTAGTATAGGGTTTTGAGCCTTGAATTTGGGCCTTGAGTAGATTATGGTTATATTAGGGTTAGAATAGTCTACTTACGATTTTAATTGGACTCACTTAAGCCTAAGAGAAACCATAGAACATCTAGTTAGGGAGAAGGCTGCACATGCTCACACTTTGCACATGTATGCAAGTGTGAAAAACATGAATGGACAAGAGTCACTTGATCCACTCTTTGTGCCACCTTCTTAGGGAATTCAAATTTGATGCTATCCTAGCTTGCATTGCTATGAGTCTTGTTTTGTATTTTGAGGAGCGGAATTTGGTGAGATTGGGTGGCCAAAATGAGTGAAAGAAACTGTGAAGTATTGGTGTATGGAGAATGATAATGAAGCTTAAGAGAGGTTAGGCCAAATCCTAAGAGGTTCCTTGCTAAAAAACTTAGAAATAAGACTAGCAAAGAGTGAGATAAGAGACTAGTTGAGGCTAAAAGTTTTGCAGCAATTCAATATTCTATTCAAAAACCAATTTACAAGGGGGACTAACACTTGTATTTATAGTGCTATGGGAAGCTAAGGTGCAAGCTTTAACCCTAAAAACTCTCCACTCATAGAAGGACAAATGACTCTCTCTAATTGGAGCAAATCCTCTCAATTTAGAGGTTGACAAATGTCCTCCTCTAATTAGAGAGAATTCTCTCCATTCCCATGAAGACAAATGGTCTTTGGGCATTTGTGGAAATTCTCTCCATTGAGGGGATGACATGTGGACCTTCATGCCTTCCTTGCCACTCCATGTTTTCTATTTTCACTCTAGTAATTTATTTGGGCACCCTAGATGGTCTAGAGTTGCATTGGGTCCAAGAATGTGCAATTGTAACTCTAGCTAGACTCTTTCTTTTTCTATTTACACCTACTCTAATTGGCCCAATACATGGCCCATGAAAATTGGCCCAAAACATGGCCTAAGAAAATGACCCAAATACAAGACTAAAATAAAACCTATACTACTTTGTCCAATGTTTATAAGCAGAAGAGCAAACAACAATTAATTCTCTCTAAGATGAGAGTCTTCTGAGATCCTTTTTCTGCTTTCAATCTTCTTAGCCAAATGTTTCGAGGCTGGATGAGTTTTCATCACAATCTTTGTGCCACCTTCTTAGGGAATTCAAATTTTATTTTCCCTAGTTTTTGGATGTTCACTTTTATTATAAATAGGAAGCTCTATTCAGTGTATTTTCAACTTGGAATGAGTAGAGAATTTATGCAAAAAATTACAGCTCACTTTTTCTTGAGTTCACTAGGATATTTTCTCTTTATAGACTTTCTTTCCTAGATCTTTTCCTTGAGAGTTGGTCGAACCTATATGAAGAAACACCTTCTAGTCACTCACAAATAAATAAACACTTCATCTCTGCAATGCTTCTGCATCCATCCATCAATTCAATTGATTGAAATAAGTTCTAATTAGAGGACTACATCATTTGGTATTTAGAGCAAGGTTCTACAAGAGATAAGTGTTCTTCATATGTGTTATTCAAATATTTTCGTGCTTCTCTTGTTGTGTTTGTGTTATGTAATCTACTCGTAATTGTCTTTAAATTTTGGTTCAACTCTATGTTCTTCTTGAACCATCTCTTGTGTTGTAGGTGTGGTTTTAATTGATTTTTTCTCAATTTAATCAATTAATTTGTTCTTCGCTTGAGTTTTGAGTCATTTTAATCGGTTAAAATTCATTTCAATTGGTTAAATTGTTCTTCACTTGAGTGTTGAGTCATTTTAATCGACTAATTTTCAATTTTAATCGGTTAAATTGTCTACATTTGAGTTTTTTGTGTTTCTATTTTAATTGGATAATGTTTGTTTTAATCAGTTAATTTGTTCCTGAAGATCAAATTAGTCGATTAAATCTCAAGATAATCGGTTAAATTGTTCTACATGGAGTCTTTTTGAATTTTAATGATCTATATTTTTATCTAGGACAATGTTTAGTCCAATTTGTCGTTACTTCTTAGTTTACCTATTTTGACCACCTATTCTAACACTTACTACAACCGTGACCTTGTGAATAAACTCCAATGACTCAATAAAAAAGATATAAGTGTAGAAAAGTATAAATAAAAGATGGATTTTTACACGATAAGAGTTAGGATTAGGGAGAAAGACAATATCACCATAGGTGGATTCATTAGTGGCCTAATCCTTAATATAAGAGATATAGTGGATCTTCTACGTTACCAATATTTGAATGATTTGGTACAACTATGCATTTAGATAGAAAAATGAAAAGATTATTCCAAGGAAAAAATATTATAAGAACCCTCTAAAAGTTTAACAAGATAAAATTAAAAGGTAAGAGAAATGAAAAGAAAAGAGAGAGTATTCTACCTACACTTGTACTAATGAGATTAAATGTTTCAAGTGTTTAGGTAGAGGCCACACGTTTTATGAGTGTCCTAACAAACAAAAATGATCTTAAGGGGGGAAAACTTGTATAGGAGTTAGGATGAGGATAGCTCTTCTTCTTCCTTTTCCATAAGAAATAAGAAAAGTCCATCCAAGTGATTACGATTCACGTTTTTCTTTTTAGTGTATGGAGTAAGCCAAGATGGAAGGCATTTTTAACCTAGTGAAGAAAAATCTCTAGAATCTGAGGAGTAAGCTTTATCTTATGAGAGCGATTTATTAACAGTGAAGAGGATACTTGAAAGCCCGCTTGTTAAGCTTGAGCAGTCTCAAAGAGAGAACCTATTCCACATAAGGTGTAAAGGTTTAGAAAATATATGTTTAGTGATTGTGCATAACAACTCTTCTTGTAATTATTGCAGCTCCAAATTCATAGACAAGTTAGCCTTAACTGCCACTCCCCATCCTAAAACTTACAAACTTCAATTGATTAAAGATGATAATGGAATAGTAGTTAAAGAATAAGTAACTAGACTGTTCTTGCCAGTTGACCTGGTCGTCGGTAGACTTGTGTAGGCGAGCTCTGACTTTGTCTACCTTTTGCTGGAATCTGTGCTTTCCTTAGTTTCTGGATGTTGTTCCTATTGAGACAGAGGACGCCCTAGTGGTTGGTCATACTCCGACGATCAAGTCAGTACAGGGCTTATAATAAACAAGAAAGATCTAGTTTAAGGCTTAGAAAAAGTGTTAGAAACAACATACCGTAACCAGGGATCTTGAGTCCCTTTTATAGAGTGCCGCTAGGTTACCTCTTGCGGTAACAACTTCTGTTACGAGAATCTTATCTCGAATAAGGACATATTCAATGGGAGAAGATCCCGCTTCAGTGTGTGTAATCTTAACAGCACAGCTGCGTAGAAATCTTATCTACTAGGAGTGTATCAAATCTTAACAGAATAACCACCTGGATACCCACTTGGGTATCGTTCCCCAGGATCAACTCTGTTTTTAAGTACATTTACATGCTTTTACGTATTACTATACCCTGCATATGCCATTACATATCCTGTATGCCAATGTTCTATCAAACCCTAGTGCACTTGGCCTTAAGTTGATAGAGTATGTTTTACTTATGCTAGACCCAAATGCACTATATGCACCCCTAGGCCCATTTAACACACTTTCACAGACCTACTAGGCCTTATATGTGAAAGATTATACCAATGCCTGAATGAGAATTAATATGCACATACCTGAGCCCAGTCACGTAATGACCGAGCTGACCTGCCTGTTCGCAGCCGTCAATGTCTGATCTTCGAGAACTGAGCTCTGCGTCCTCTGGTCCACTACACATACCTATCTCCATATGCAATTATAATGGTAAAGTTTTGTGTGACATTGTTCCTATGAAAGCTGGGCATATCTTACTTTGAAGGCCATGGAAATATGGTAAGCAATATATCCATGATGGCCTCACTAATAAAGTAACTTTCAATCCCAAGGGAAAAGAAGATAGTCTTGTGTCCTTTCACACAACAAGAAGTAAGAAAGGACTAAATAAAAATTACAGGGACAGCTAGTTCTAGAGGGGGTTTTGAAAGCATCCTGAGACTCAATTCATAGCGTTTAATAAGTTGTCTAACAGAACAAAACTCAACCGTCTAGCAAGAGAAAAGAAAAACAACAAAGCAGATTTTATATTGGTTCACCAAAAACCTGGGCTACATCAAGTCTTCCTTAATCAAGCTACTTAAGAAGTTTCACTAATCAAGAAATTTTATTATATTGTGAACACAAAACTCTTCAGGTTAAAATGAGTACTCAAACCTCTCAAATTTATCATTCTCAATCTCTCCCTAAGACTGAGAACTCTCAAATAAAAAGAGAACACTCTCTTATATAACATAATTTAATCTCACAAGGGTATAATTTCACATCATGAAGAATTTACAAGGTTTATCACAAAGACTAAACACTCGAAATGATACAATTCTAGTTCCAATTCCATGTGCTTTGTTCTTTTTCACTTTGTTATTGAATTTGAGTAATTCTAATGGTGTTGTAGGTAGCAAAAATCAGTTAGGAAGTGTAGTTTATGTCATTGTAAGAGATGGAAATTTGAGTTAAAATTCGTAGAGTGAGGTTAGGTCCACACTTAGGAGGAGTCTAGAATGTGTCTTAAAGAAGACTACTCTAGAGAGAACCTAGACAAGTATAAATGATGCAAGAATTTTGATAGAATTTCATTACTCAAATCAAGGTTAAAAATTACATGTACTAAAGACTCTTATTTATAGATAAGATGCTTGAAGAGAAGTGTTCCGGTCGGTCATCGGTATTCGATAACATCAGCAGCAGTTGACCACGTGGACCATTCACAGAGTAACACGTGGTAGAGGATAGCAGGCGAATCAGGGAGGTGATCACTCAGAATGGTAATCGCCTCTCGCCTGTGATGATGAGTAATCGCCTATCGCCTTGAGGTGAGTAATCGCCTATCGCCTTGAGGATGAGTAGTCGGTCATCGCCGGTATGGATTAGTAATCGCCCAGATTGCACATGATCGTCGTGTGTTAAGGTTGGGAGATCAGGTGGTCAGCAAGTCGCCGAAAGAGCACATCGCCGGGTGTTTGAGAATACTTGGCAAGCACTTGTTGTATGGTTAAAGTACAGAGGATAAGTGGCATATCTGCCACCATGTGTAGTGTGAGCTGCAATGCCCAGGGTTAACCAGTTCGCCATGTTAAGGTTGCGCCCAGAGTAGCCTGCGTACTAAGCTACTCCCTGTGTGGATAACTTAGTCGCAGGGGCACAGTGGAAGTAACGTTTCAGCTGCAGATACTCCAGATGGTGACACGTGTACGACCAGATGTTATCCACGTGTCAAGAGGAATAACCGTCAGGAGAGAGAAATACTCAGGTATATATACAAACTCTTAACGAAATTGAGAGGGAGGTTTTTTCAGATTCTCATAGCTCACACATCTGAGAGTTTCAGTCACACACGGGTCTCACAGAGAGATTCAGATATAGTTTTGGTGTTCCTGTTGCCTGACTTGAGCGTCGGAGCTACAACGGCCGCTAGAGGCGCCGTCTGTGTGTTTTGCAGGCAGTGTTTGGAGTTCTGGCAGTGGTTCTTGGAGCGTTCCTGCAGAACAGAGGGCTAGACGAAGGAGTGACGAGGCAGTCCTCCACATTCGAGTCAAGCGGCCGGAACAAGAAGTCTCAAACCCTAACCCTAACCCTAGCTTATGGAGTAAGCTTCTCAAAACCCCCTCCACTTACAAGTTGACATGTGTCAAAGGTAGCTTGCATCCCAACCTTCAAATCCTCTCTATTTGGGAGAGTGATAAGTGGCACATGGAAGTTGTAAGGACCTAGAAACTTTAATTGGAATAAAAGTGTTAAACTTAAATAATTTCAGAAGATGTTATTATTTAAAATACAAAGAGTTGGTAATTGAAGTTTCGTAGTAGTCGGACCTCGGACGTCGCCCAAGATCTGGGGTCAGCTGGTAGAGGTCGGTCGGCTGGCATGTGAATCAAGAAGAGTAAAGGAAGAAAAGTGTAGCTTAGAAGTCTACGAGATCGCCGTTGTTGAAGACGGAGGCGATCTCCGAGTTCTCTGGGACATAATCGCCTGTCGCCTAGAGGAGACATGACCGCCAATCGCCTATGGCGTACGTGATCGACGGGAGTGCACGTAGTATGTGGTCTAGATACCGGATTAACCAGAGTGGGTTCCACAAAACCACACGTATCAAGGTGTGGGTTAAGCCTTAGATACGCTGTGCATGGAAAGCTCTATGCTTGAGCATAAGAAGTCATCCTTAGTGTTGCATACATGGGAGCACGAGGAGTAGTGCTGATCTACTCTTGGAAATGTGAAGCTACCGATGTCACCAAGCCATGTGGAGGTAATACCTTGGACGTAACATAGTGGGATGGAGAACCTTCAGCAAGGTATGACGATATGAAATCGGTGAGCAGAGTAAGGCGATGTGTTCTCGTCACACACAAGGGCGATAAGAGATCGCCAACAGGATGAGAGGAACATCGGTCATCAACCAGGATGGGAGACACATCGGTGGTCTGCCAGGGTGAGACATCGGTGGTCTGCCAGGTTGAGACATCGGTTGTCTTCCAGGGTGAGACATCGGTGGTCTGCCAGGGAGAGACATCGGTGGTCTGCCAGGGTGAGACATCGGTTGTCTGCCAGTGTGAGGAATCAGTCATCACCGGGATGAGGCACATCAGTCATCGCCAGTATGAGAGACACATCGGTCGTCTCCCAGGGAGAGACATCGGTCGTCCTCCAGGATGAGGCCTCGGTGGATAGTCATCGCGCGAGAGGTCATCGGTGGAAGGATATCGCGTGAACGCAGATAAGGTGGGACCCAGGCTCGCAGCATCAGACGTACTGCACGCGCGACACGTAGACAAAAAGGGTGGTTCAGAATAGTGACCTCAGAATGTTGGCCTGCGCAGAGTCACGCGTGGTCGTACTGTTCAGGGAAGCGTACACGCAAACTTCCCTGTAGAGTGGGTGGTGGCAGCGGCTTTTGTGGACAAGTTAGTTTAAGATTTAAAAACTCACTTCTGAGAGGCAAAGAAGGTGCTGTTGTTCAAGCGTGACAGAGTGAGTGAGTGAGTTACCTTCATCCTTCTCTTTTCTCTCCTTCGCGCTGCGATTCAGGCATCCTCAAGCACCAGTGCGACGAGCGACGACTGCCCTTGGAGCACCTGGGAGGTTCTCTGCAAGTTCTACAAACCAGACGCTAAAATAGAGCCAAGGCATCCTTTAAGCTCAGTGGGTTTTGGAGCTCTTGGTGTTTTGCGCAAGTCCAGGTAAGGGAAGCTAGCTTTATTTCCAACGAAAACCTTATAGTAGATGTTTGAGATGATGGGGCGACGTGGTCGCCGGTTTTCAATTGTTATTGTATAATCCCCTGTTTTTGAACGAGATCGCCGGTTTTGGCGTTGTTTTTGAACTCTCCTGTTTTTGGTGTTGTTTGAAACTGTTTGAGATTTAAATGTGATATTCGAAAATCTGAACCTTGGCATGAGTTTTTCTGTGATTGGAATCATTCATTTAAGTGTTGTATGACGTGTTGAATGTTGTGAATGTGAGATCAAGGCATAGTATTTTCAGGAAAGAAAATACCGTGTAAGATCGTGTAGGATGTGCATTGATCGGTGATTTCTATAATGAGATATCCTGACTCTGCTGAGATAATGGAATCACATAGAGGAAGTTATTCAGTTGGTGAGAGTCGAAGGAGGTTCATATGAATGGGTGAGTCGTGTGAAAAAGAACAAGCTCGGCCTATTATATGGATTAACCCTGTCATACTGTGAGAGTGATGAAAATTGAGATCGAGATTGTGTTGATGCACATAGCTGTGGAAACTTTACAGCAGTTTAGTATGACAGGTGCAGATCTTTGAGTCTAGTCAATGCACGAGTCTTCTGGAAGTAGTGTCAAGTGTCTTGTGTGATGAGTCAGTGGAAGTCTGACGTGAGAAATGAGGAACATTGAAATTGATAGACACTTGATGCATTATGTGAATTGAAAGACTTTTGAGGAATTGTGAAATATGTGATTTTCTTGATGGCTGTGTGATATGAATGAGAAAGTGATGGACTTTTGTGAATGTTTAAAAAGGCTGATCTATGTTGGTTGTCCAGTTCATAATTTGAAGTTTAAAAATATCTAGCTTACCCTTTGTATTGTTATGTGGCTGTTTTCTCTTAAAACTGTGATGATCGTGTATTTTACACGGGAGCAGATGTATCTTCCAGGGAGTAGATCTCCTCAGTGAGTGGTCGCCGGGAGGAGATCGCCTGTTTCTGTCTCTACGTGGTGATCGCCTGTTTTCTGTTCTGATAGCAGATCGGCTGTTTTGGGTCTTCTGATAGGAGATCGCCTGTTTTGTCCTTTTCATGCTGTATTTGGTTTTTATTTCGAAACAATTGATGGAATGTATGAAAACTCTATAAGAGGGACGTCTCTTTTTGAATACAATGTACGGGATGATGTATTTTCAATATCTATTACATATGTTGATTTTATAAATTTAATATCTACGCTTTATTCTATTATATAAATAGGAAAAGGTTTTGGAGGGATGTTACAGAAGTTAGCGCCACCTAGCCTTAAACAAGCAATAACTTGGTGCCAAGCTAGGTTATTTCGCTAGTTTGAAACCAATTATCTCTCCTAGGGTTAGGTTATTTAACCTAAACTTTTCATTGCTCAAATAATATCCTACTCTACTTGGCCCAAAATACAAGACCCAAAATAAATGCCTAAAGTACTTTGTACAACTATTTACATAACTAAGAAGAAGAAAACGACTTTTCAAATATGGGTGTTTCCCTCCATGAGGCTCCATCTTCTTCTATCCTTAGCCAATGATTTTGAGGCTAGATGGTTTACATTATACCCTCCCTTTTGAGAAGGATCTATCATCCGATCTGAATGATGCTCAATGACAACAACCTCTGTTAGTTGATTTATTATTTTCCTCCAAGTTCAAATATCAACCTACAATAAACATCAAACAAAAATGGGATAAGTTTCTTTATTAAGAATAATTTAAGAAAAATGTATTTAAAGATAATTGTAAAGAAATAAGGCCCTTAATTATTTTTCTAAAAGTTTTGAATAGAACAAATAGGGTCCTTTTCAAAAAATATTTTTATTGATTTGTATTGTTCATTGCCCCAGTTAGGCAACATCATCACAAATTATTGATTTTGAGATTTTTGGAAAGAAAAGTTCAAATTATTGCAATCCTCCTTTTAGGATTTTGTATCAACTATGCTTGCAGGGGGTGTTATAAGAGACTCATCTTCCATTATGGATTTTTGTTCATCATCTTCTTCTTTATTCTATTTGTCAATTGACCCTTTACAAGATTCTTCTATAGAGGATGAGTTTATATCAATGTCTAATTCAGATCCAAACACAAATTTTTTATTAAGCTAGTTCTTATAAGGGTTTTCTATTGAAGATAAAATTTATCAATGTCTGGTTCAACTTCAGACAGGTTTTTCTTTTCTTTATTTTTCTATTTTTTCTTTCTCCCTGTCTCTCTTCTTCCTCTTATATTTTCCTCTTTTTTTTTTCTCTTCTCTTTCTTTCTTTGTATTGAGATCTTATAGTTTTTCTCTAAATATTTTTCTCCATCCATAAATTTTCTTCCTATTTTTACAAGTTCTTTCTCTTTGGAAGTGAGGTTTCGTATGATACTCTCTTATCCTATTTGACCCCTCTTCATGTTTACTCTTACATTTTTCTTGATTTTACATGGAGTGAGCAACATGGTTCTTAACTCTCCCACATATATTTCTTTTTTAGTTTCTCTTAATTCATCTCTAAAAAATTCTTCCTTATGATCCTTATGACTCCTATACGCATGAGAACAATGAAGAGAATGATCACTCATTTTTGAATAAAAGGATTTCACAAAAATGTTTTCAAATTTTGGAAGTTTCTCATAAGGTCGAAAGGTAAAATTTTTTCTAAGTTCACTGCCAAGAAAGAGAGGTGAGTCACTAGAACCACTTACGAACCAAGTATTTCCTAGCCAGAGTTTCCTTAGATAGCTTTTTCAAATCTTCCTCAAATAAACTTCAAGACAATTTCCCCTTGTTGTGTATGTGCAAAAGTCCTAGAGACCAAAGAAAAGTCAACTAAACGTTTAAGCTCCTGAAATGATTGAACTTAATTGTCACAAAGACGTAAAGAAAAATAAAAATATAAAATTCCAAATGAATGAAAATAAAAGAAATCAAAATAAAACTAGACGAATCCTATATCAAAGTGAAAGTGACACTATGAGCCCCTTACACACTTCCACTACTAAACATTTTTAGATAGTACAATATTCAAATTTGGGATTGCGCTTGAGGGATTTTCCCAAATCAACAAAAATTATAAATGAACTAAAAAAACTAAACAAAATTTCGTGACAAATTTTGAGTACAAACATTATGTTTTTGTTATTTTTGGCTCTCGCAATTTGTAGCTTTTCCTCTTAATTGTTTGGTACTCTTCTTTTGCACTTTCCACTTGTTAATTCTTTAGAGAGAAGTCATCCATAGCAAGCACTTCTTTTTATGCAATAGAATACCTAAGAAGTTAGACAACCTCTCATCCAAAACTTACAAACCAAGGAGTCTTTCCATCTAAAGAAGTCAAGAAGTTCAAAGCAAGAAAAGGTTAGAATTTTAAATGCTAAACTTAAGAGATTAGGATTGTAACAAACTACAGATAATGTTTTAAAAGACTCAAAATCAAGAAATTAAGGCTCAAATGAATTCCTATTAATGGTTCTAGAATAGAATACAAAACAAATTCTAGAGTATTCCTGAAAACTATACTTCTCACATTTATTAAAATTTTCTACAATGAATTCGGCCTAGAAATTTTTGTGTCAGCTTTCTTACTTAAAATAAGGATTGGTGGTAAAAAAATTTGATTAAAAACACCATTGGACAAGTCAAAACAATATTTAGATTGAGAGTAATGCGGACAAAGAACTTTATTTTTCAGCACATATCATCTTGGCTCTTTTGATTTATCATTGTTTTTAGCTTTGAGTTAGGATGCACCCTTTTAACACATTATCAATAACATGTTGAACTACTAAAATCAAAATCTCACGCTCTAAAATATGACATATTTCATTTACAACAAAATTTATAGCCCATTGTTATTAGTACTTAGTTTTTCCAACGAATAGAAACCTAAAGGATGCCAAAAAATTTAATAAAACAAGACAAAGTACAAACCTAAATCTATGAAACTTTTCAATGATCTAAAAATAATTTATGGAACTCAAATTCAGAAAGTAAAAAGTAGTCACAACACATTACAATTGTAGTTCAACTCAGGACATTTCATTAAACACCTACTAGACTAGTATAAGACATTTTTATAGACACCTTCTAGATTAACACATACTTGTGAAGTTTATGACAAATTTAGGTAACACATGACTTTTGACATAACATTTAAAGATTATAAACTAAAAATTACTCAATTATAAATTGATTTAACCAATTGAAATTTAAGAAATACTCAAAAAAATGTAAAAGCAACAACAAAACACTAAAACAACAACAACACGATGAACACCTAAGCCACAAACATGATTGATACAAACCATATCAACCAGCAAATAACTAAGGACACAACAAACAATTCACAAATAGGTCAGTAATCTCAGTATACAAGTATACAAAGCATGGCTTTACCAAACCTCGAGAGAGCATCAGCAGAAGAAGAACCAGATATAAAACAGAATATTAGAAGTTCTTCCTTCTTATCTTTCCATAAGAGAAGTTATGTAAATAAAATTGGGCTCACTCTGGGGGTCCAAATAAAAGAATAAACTATAGTAGGGTGTGCTTAGTAATTTAAGTAGGATGTGCTTAGTAATTTGAGTAGGGTGTGCTTAGTAATTTGAGTAAGGTGTGCTTAGTAATTTGAGCTTTTGCCAAGCCCACATTTCATGACTAGTGGTTCTAGGTTTAGGATTTCTTTGACCTACCTTCTAGAAGGCTTATCACAAATGACACCCCTACCCCTCTATCTCGTTCTCCAAGACACTCTCTCCAATAAACAGAGTGCCTTGCCTCATGTATTTGAGACATTGAATTTTTATAGTAAAGAAACTTTGCAGGAGTGTTTTTGTGAGACTTGAGAGTTCTCATAGTGGGTCTTATCTTGAGTGTGTGAGGACTTCAAGTGGTGTCTCTTTCACCACTCATCTTGGAGTGCCTCCTTCTCCAACTGGCGTGACATCCCTTCTTTTTCCATAAGCTTTCTTCACTCCTTCCTATTTTTATCTTCCTTTTTGCGCCATCCATTCCATTCCTCTTTTTAATATCATGTTTGTCTTTTAATTTTGGTTATCACTTTTCTTTCTTCATCTTATGTTATTTCCATTTTCGCAATTTACCTTTATCATCATAATCACCATATTGTGTTTATCTCTTTGCCCTCTAGAAGTGAACCTTCATACTTACTTAACCACTTGGTTAAGTTCGTGTCCAGTGGGAATCTTCTTTGGGTTTCTTACCATAATTGCTAATTCAAAAAAATCCTAAACAAAGTGCAACCCATAAAATGTGCAATCCTAAACTCAACTCACACATGTGGTATTAGAGCATTGTTTTAATTGTACATATCTTTTCTGAGTTGATTTTCTACTTTAAAATTCTAGTACATTTCAAATTTTCTTTTAGCTTTAGTAATTTAAATTCCATTTTACATTTAACACCTTTCAATTCCGCCTTAAAATTCTTGTCATTTACAATTTCGCCTTTTTATTCATTACGAACTTTAAATTCTGCTTTTGAATTTTTTTTGTGTCAATTGTTTTTCCTTACTTAATTCGCTTAAGTCTTATGTTCTTAGTGTTTTAGGAATCTTAAATCCATTCTTCTTATTTTGATTTTAATTGTGAAAACTAAAAACAAGTTAGAATTTGTTTGAGTAGTGGTTGATTTAATTCCAAACATAGAATGCAAGTGTTCATATGAATTGAATCCCAATCCAATATCTTTTTCAAAAATTGAAAAGTGAATTCAAATATCCATGAAGAAAAAAATATGGAAATTTTGAATCCTTAAAAATATATAAAAAACACCAATTGAGTACATTCACATTTCAAATTTCAAATTACTAAAGAGGATTCTAATTATATGACAAATTGTGTTCATACTTATGCAATTTAATCCTTCTTGCTTTCACAATTTCTAAGGACATACAAACCTTCATAATTAAATTTTAAGTAAGTTTCTTTGAGTCTCTTTAAGTTGTTTTCTTGTCTGTCTTCTCTAAGTTTTCGCTTCATCCTAATTCCATTTTGGTTTAGCTTTCTTTCTTTAAGCTTTTCTTGATTGTCTTTCAAATTTTCTTAAGTTTTGTTGTGGGTTTCTTTAGTGAGAAAGTGTTAAGAGCTTTGACCTCTTTCACAACAAGTGTTGCTACCAAGTGTGGATCCTTTTTGGAAAAATTGCAAAACCTTTCTTAAGTGAAGTTAACCTTTTTTTCTTCACCCTTACAAAAAAAAAGTTGAGTGATACACGTGCGTAAGTGCATTAATTGTTATTTTCACTAATTGTTTGCTTTCTTTGTGCAACATCGTGTATCATTTATCTTCAAGGGAATCTTCTAAACCACAATCTCCTCAAAAGGCACGTCTTTTGGGGGAGCTTTAGGATGCCAAGAGGAATTTCGCTTATAAAGAAAAAGAAATGAGACAGCGAGTAGAAAGAATGCACTGGCTTGAAGAGACTTAAGAAAGATTAACTAGAGAAAGGAGGCAGGAACCTAGGCGCACTACAAGGTATCATGGGCACTATAGGAGTCAAGAAGAAGACCAAGATTGGAGAGTGCACAATTTTGAAGAAAGGTGCCTTCAACACCAACCACCAAAGAATTCTTTTTCTTTTGTAAAGTTACCTAGTTTTAGGGGATAGTGACCCAAGTGTATATTTAGGATGGGAAGCTAAATTAGAACAAATCTTTAATGTATATGAGGTCGAAGAAGACCAAAAGGTTAAGTTAGCTTTCCTAGAATTTTTAGATTATGCCATGTGTAGTGGACCAAAACTTGCAGAGTAGACCTCGGTGATCGGTGTGTGTAGTGGAGCTTGAACATCGACATCAGCGTTAGGCAGCTCAACTCGGCTATTGGGCCAGGATGATGGGCCACACGTCAGAACTCTGGTATTTGCATAATAACCCGCATTCATGCATTTGGTATAAGGATTAGTGTATAAGGCCTGGTAGGTTAGTAAAGCATACGTTAATGAAACTAGGGTGCACTTAATACATTTGGGTCCAGCATGGGTAATATAGTCTCTATCCACCCAAGCCCAAAGGGCGCTAGGGTTTGACAGAACAGTTGGCATGTTACGTGAGGATACATGCAGGATACGCAACGACACTACCCAGGAGGTTATTCTGTTAGGGTTTATTGCACTCTAAGAAGATAGAATTCTATATAGCTGTGCTGTTAAGATTACACACACTGTAATAGAATTCTCATTATTGAATAAACTCCCACTAGAGATAAGATTCTCATGAGGGAAGGTGGTTACCAGTGGTGACCCAATGATGCTCTATAAAAGGGGCTTAAGGTCTCAGGTGAAGGTACGCAATTCTGAATACAGTTTTTGAATACTAAAACTGCTTTCGTTTCTTATTCTTCGATAAGCCTTTACTGACTTGAGCATCGGAGTGTGACCGGCCGTAAGGGCACCCTCTGTCTCAAGAGGAACAACATTTAAACAACCAAGGAAGGCACAGATTTCATCGAAAGGCAGGCGGAGCTAGAATTTGTTGCCAGAGTCAACCGGCAAGAACATTTGGCACCCACCGTGGGGCCTGTTAAAACTAGGTTCCATAATTAAAAGCTACCAGGAATCATGAGGAATACAAGGCAAGGTCCAGTAGCATTTGGAGGAGGAGATGCCCCCACAATCCAGCAGCTCATGGAGACCATCACAACTCTCTAGGAGACAGTGGCAGCATCCACAGTTGAGCAGGCCCAGAGACAGGACCATTTCAGAACCGAGTTGGATGCGTCGAGAACAACCAATAAGGAGTTGCATAGGACCAACGAGGAACTGCGCAGGGATTTGCAGCGCATGAGGGGGGCATGCCATCTGAGAGTGGCCTTAACCCATCCGAAATAGGGCTCGTGCAATGCCCTTCTCACAGGAGATCATGGCTTTGATTAGTTTGCTACATTGTTCAGGGTGCAGTTCATTGTCAATCAAGCTCCACCCCTTGTCCCTTTCGATCTCTTTGGGGTGAAGCAGCGGCAGGGAGAATCTTTGAAGGACTTCCTGAACCAATTTGGAGCATTTTCGGTGAGGCTTCGCACACGAGATGAGGCTTTGCTGGTGCATGCCTTCGGGAAAGGAGTGATGGTAGGACCCTTCAATGATTCCTTGATAAGGAATCGGGCGATGAAATTTGGAGAGATCAAGCGGTGAGCTATTGCCCACATCGCCGCTGAGGAGGCAGTAACCATGAAGCAAGGGAACCCAGGTGTAGGGCCAGGCTAAGCTTCGCGAGAGTAGTCATACCCGACCTATGAGGGTACATGAGACCGCAACAGAGAGGAAGTCGTCGGCATGACGGACACCCTATGAGTCAAAGGGAGATCAGCCGAAGTCGAGGGATAACCTACCTTTTCGACCTAGGTTTAAATTGTCTTACAAAGAGTTGCTTGTGATGCCAGGTATACAGGAGAAGTTGAAGTTCCCTCCAAAGACCAATAAGGTTTTGGGGCCAAGAAAAAGTGTTTAGTGTGATTTCCACAAGGCCTACGGACACAATGTGGAGAACTGCATAGCCTTGGGTTGCCAGTTGGCAGAGATGCAGAAGGAAGGCCTCTTGCAGGAGTATATACTGGGAGGTCAGGAAGGATCAAAGGACGAGATATCAATAGAAGAGCAGAGGCACGAGGTGCCTATTCATGGGGAAATCAACACCATTGCTGGAGGATTCTCTGGGGGGGGGGGGTTGCACTGCTTCCCAGAGGAAGAGGTATGTAAGGGAAGTGATGACAATGGAAGACCGGGGAGCTGATCAGCCAGCCGAGCCCGACCTCTGCTTCTCTCGAGCTGATCTACGGGATGTGGTCCCTGCGACAGTGATCCGGTAGTGATTTCAGTGGTCACTGTAGGGAAAAGGGTGCATCGAGTTCTCATAGGGGAGCTCAACAAACGTTTTATTTTGGTCGATGTTCAATAAGTTGCAGCTGTCACCAGATTAGCTGAGGCCATATGATGGCTGTTTGTATGGTTTTGCAGGGGATCAAGTAGAAGTAAGGGGTCATGTGGAATTGAGGACGACCTTCACGGATGGCACCTCATCCCGGACCATCACTATCAGGTATTTGGTTGTCAATGCTCCTTCTGCTTACAACATTCTTTTGGGCAGGCCTTCCATAAACAAGTTGGGATCAGTGGCCTCGTCGAGGCATATGAAGATGAAGTTTCCCTCCTCTGAAGGAGGAGTGATTGTGATCAAGCTTGACCAGAAGGCGGCAAGGAAGTGTTATGAGAATAGCCTGAAGGCTAAGAGAGGAGTATGCACACTTACCACCCAGCCTTTGGAAGTGGAGGACATCGCTCGTGCGGAGGTCATCACTGATAGGCGATCTGAGCCAGCGGGCGAGGTTCAGGAAAGGGAGATTGGAAGGAAGAAGTTCAAACTTGGCAAGTCTCTAAGCCAAGACTTACAGGACAGGATTGCTTAAGTGATAGCGCGACATTTGAATGTCTTTGCATGGTCTGCCTCTGACCTGCCAGGCATTGACCCAAATTTTTTGTGTCATCGGCTCACAATGGACCCAAAGGTCAGGCCAGTCATCCAGAGAAGGAGAAAATTCAACGAAGAAAGATGCTAGGTCATTAGGCAGGAAACGCAGAAGCTGTTGGATGTTGGCCACGTAAGGGAAATCCAATACCCTGAGTGGCTGGCTGATGTGATGCTGGTAAAAGAGGCTAATGGGAAGTGGATAATGTGTGTTGACTTCAAAGATCTTAACAAGGCTTGTCCTAAAGATTCCTACCCATTGCCCAACATTGACACCTTGGTGGACAATGCCTCTGGATGCCAACTTCTTAATTTTTTGGATGCTTTCTTGGGGTACAATCAAATTCGCATGCATCCTCGAGATGAAAGCAAAACTGCCTTCATGACGAATCTCTCCAATTATTGTTATAAGGTGATGCCATTTGGTCTGAAGAACGCTGGAGCAACCTATCAGAGGTTGATGGACAGAATTCTCGCCTCCATGATTGGGTGAAATGTGCAGATGTACGTGGACGATATGGTTGTCACCTCAGTAGAAAAGAATCAACATGTCACCAATTTGGAAGAGCTATTCACCACAATAGTCAGGTACAATTTAAAGCTGAACCCTAAGAAGTGTGTGTTTGGGGTGGAGGCAGGAAAGTTCTTGGGATTCCTTCTCATAGAACGTGGAATAGAAGCCAACCCAGAGAAGTGCGTAGCGATCATCGCCATGAGAAGCCCCGCTATCGTGAAGGAGGTTCAGCAGTTGACTGGACAGATGGCCACCCTGTCCCGTTTCTTGTCAGCAGTGGGAGATAGGGGCTACCCTTACTTCCAGTGTCTAAAGAGGAACAATCGCTTTGTATGGACCGCTGAGTGTGAGGAGACATTCTTGAAGTTGAAGGAGTACTTGGCCATCCCTCCGGTTCTTTGCAAGCCGCTGCCCGATACTCCCCTTCGTCTTTACTTTGCAGTCACGGAGCGAGCCGTCAGCTCGATATTGGTGCAGGAGCAGGTTCAGAGGTCCATATATTTTGTAAGCAAGGTGTTGTAAGGGCCAGAGGTGCATTATTAGGCCATTGAAAAAGTGGCCTTGGCAGTTGTATTTGCAGCTCGAGACTCTGTCACTACTTCCAGAGCTTTACGGTGATAGTGATGACTAACTTGCCAATCTGCAAGATTCTACAAAACCCTGATATGGCAGGAAGAATGGTGTGATGGGCAGTTGAGTTGTCTGAGTTCGATGTACAACACGAGCCCAGAGGTCCTTCCTATCAAGAGACATGTCTGTGCTGACTTCGGAAGGGAACTCTCCATGGGAGCTACCCAATCAGATAAGGGAGACTTCCAGTGGGTTCTCTCTGTTGATAGATCTTCCAATCGGCAAGGCAGTGGAGCAGGAATCATATTGGAAGGACCCAATGGATTGTTGATCGAGCAAGCTCTGAAATTTGCCTTCAAAGCTAGCTAGCAACAATCAGGCCGAATACGAAGCATTGGTAGCTAAAGAAATGGGTGTTCAAAGTTTGTTAGTAAAGAGTGACTCGCTATTGGTAACTAGGCAAGTCACAGGTGGGTACCAGGCCAAGGATCCTCAGATGGCCTCATATTTGAAGTATGTGATGCTCTTGAAGGAGACTTTTCTTGTGTTCGAGTTGGTACATGTCTCAAGGGAGCAGAATGCACGAGCAGACTTATTGGCCAAACTCGCCAGCTCAGGCAAGGGAGGTCGGCCGAGGTCAGTGATTCAGGAAACTCTAAAGGCGCCCAGGACTGCCACAAGCAATGTGGAAGGGGTCCAACAGGTGTGTATCGTGGATATTGGAGGAAGAACGCATCGATCGTTAACTCAGGAGACCCTGATGCTGCCCAAGGTAAGTGTCTATGACATGTCTAGAGAGGAATCACGGGAGGTCTGCCTTGTAGACATAGGGGAGACTTGGATGACGTCCTATAGACGTTACCATGCAGATGGTATGCTTCTAGCAGAGCCTATGGAAGCCAAAAACATTAAGAAGAACGCAAGCAGGTATACCTTGATAGAAGGAAAACTGTTCAGACATGGCTACACCCATCCTATCTTGACCTGTGTAAGCGGAGATCAGTGTACACGCATCATGGAGG
Organism: Phaseolus lunatus; assembly: GCA_013389735.1. NCBI lineage: Eukaryota > Viridiplantae > Streptophyta > Magnoliopsida > Fabales > Fabaceae > Phaseolus > Phaseolus lunatus. The sequence continues at coordinate 38,460,538 of CM023866.1, forward strand.
AACTCCATGAGGGCATCTGTGGGAGTCACGTTGGGGGACGAGCTCTTTCATCAAAAGCAGTACGAGTAGGGTATTGCTGGCCAACAATGCGGGAAGATCGCATATAGTATGCATAGCGATGCACACAATGTCAGAAACATGCTGACTAGCACCATGCACCCCCAGAGGAACTGATGTCAATCCACAACCCGTGGCCTTTCCATATGTGGGGAACTAACATTTTGGGTCATTTCCCATTAGCAATTTGACAAATGAAATACATGGTGGTGGCCATTGAGTACTTCACCAAGTGGATATAAGCTGAGCCTGTAGTGCAGATAACCACTCACAAGGTTCAACATTTTGTATGGAAGAATATTGTATGTCACTTTGGGGTTCCAAAGCACTTGATATCTGATAATGGCACCTAGTTCGCAAGTCAACAACTCGGTAAGCTGTGCACGGAACTCGGGATTAAACAGGTGTTTGCATTGGTAGAATATCCCCAAACTAATGGACAGGTCGAGTCTGCTAATAGGGTTTTTCTCAAAGGTTTAAAGAGGAGGTTGGAAAAGGCAAGGGGACCTGGGTTGATGAGGTTCCTCGAATTTTGTGGGCCTACCACACCACTCCTCAATCTACTACGAAAGAGACACCCTTTAGTTTGGTGTACGGGGTTGATGCCATGATCCCAGTGGAGATCCAGGAGGGCTCACCTCGGTTTGAAAACTTTGTGGCGGAGGAATCCAACAAAGAGAGAAGGGTGAATCTTGACCTACTCGACGAAGTAAGAAAGCAGGCGCGTATCAAAGCTGAAGCTTTTTTGAAGTGGAGGGTGGAGCATAAGCAAAGGTCTAAGATTAGACCTTGACAGTTCCAGGTCGTCGACCTGGTGATGAGAAAAGCTCACCCGTATCAGTTGGAGAACAAACTATCTCCCAAATGGACCGGCCCATTCCGCGTGGTGGAGGCTCTCGGAAACGGAGCTTATGAGCTTGAGACTCTGGAGGGGGGACCTATACCTCGAACGTGGAATGGAGCCAATCTTAAGTTTTATTTCAGTTGATGTATAAAGATTATTCATGAACCGCTAAGGGGACACTCCTTTTCCCTCACGAGGGTTTTTTAACGAGGTCACCCAATAAAAAGTATTTATGAAAGATGATTTGTCATTAACTCTTCTGATAACTTGCAAGGATGTGACTTGGCCAGGAGGAAGTCTGGAAAGGTTCACAGGTATGCATGCTTCCCCTAGGAGAGACTCCTAATTTGGGGAACGTATGAGAAACAGGAAACTCAAAATTGAGAAGCCTCTTAGAAGGATTCCGAGCACCAAGGAAAGAAACAACCAACTTAGGTTTGAGAAGCCTCTCGAAAGGATTTCGAGCATTGATGGTGAATGATAACCTGCCAATGATTTGGCTGAAGAATAAAAAATGTAACCTCGCCTTGGAGGGGCTCCAAGAGAGGAAAGAAACAGGCAACTCAAGATTGAGAAGCCTCTCGAAAGGATTTTGAGCACCGAGGAAAGAAACAAGCAACTCATGTTTGAGAAGCCTTTCGGAAGGATATCGAGCATCAGTGGTGAATGATAACCCGCCAATGATTGGGTTGGAGCATGAAAAACGTAACCTCGCCTTGGAAGGGCTCCAAGAGAGGAAAGATACAGGCAACTTAGGTTTGAGAAGCCTCTTGAAAGGATTTTGAGCACGGATAGTGAATGATGGCTCGCCAATGTTTTGGTGCGAGCACGAAATATGGACTTGCTTTGGAGGATATCTATGCGTGGAATTTGAATATGGAACATGCAGGTGCATGGCGACTCATGTTTGAGAAGCCTCTTGCTCTGAAGGATTTCGAGCACAAGCACATGTATTTTGAATGGCAGCTCGCCAACGTTTTGACTCGAGCTAAGGAGGATGGTTTCTGTCTCAGTATAATACTGAGCCCAGGACCTCAACCGGGACAAGTCGAGGTTAACCCCACAGGAAGATGAGGCACCACGAAGGTGTTCGCAGAGGAATATGTCAAAGTTTGGACAACCAATGAAAGAAAAGTGAGAGCCCCACTGCAGCTATAAGGTACGAGTTATTTCATTAATAGCTATGGCAAGAGCACCCTTTGATTGGTATAGTAGTTGTATCAATTATACGAAATACATTGCAAATTGCCTTGCTTGTTTGAAATTGTGATTAGCTTATTAAGTGATAGTATCTACATTGTTTAAGAGCAAGGTAATCAAATGTAATTGGTTATGTCATGACAGCTGATGTGAGTTGATTTTTGGTTCATTATATTTGTGACACTTTCTTAGAATTAAGATCAAGATTCTTAGCAATTTAGAGTGAGTCACCTAAGGAAAATCCCCACTGGACATTAACTTAACAAGTGTTAAGTAGATGTGAAGGTTCATTTCCAAAGGTCCAAGGTTAAAACACAATTAATGGTGATGAATGAATGAAGAACAAGGTGCTGAACTCAAAACAGAATAGGTGCAGAATTTAAACACAAAAACAAAATGGAAACACAAATTGAAACAAAAGAACCGATTGAAATTCAAGAACAAGACACAGAATCAAATCTACCGATTGAAATGACTATGGAAGATGAAAGAAGATGAAACTTATGTGGTTGTAGCCATGGATTGGGAATGAAAACGCCAATTGGACCTAGGAGGTGTGGAAGGTTTAGAGGAATCCGAACTATGCTCACTCACAACCACCCCATCACGCATCATCATATTCCTTTTGGAAGGACAATTAGCCGCTATATGACCATTGCCTAAACATTTAAAACACTTTTTACTTGAAGATTTAGTTGGTGATTTAGGAGTAGAAGTTGAAGGCTTAGTATCTCTAGTTTTGAAAGTAGAATCTTTTGAAGGAAATTTTGAAAAGGATTTTCCTTTTTTTTTCCAAGATGAATTGTAAAAGTCATCATTATGAGTATGTTTAAAAGAATTTTTCCTTGCAAGTTGAGATTCTACCTTGATGGCAAGGTGAACCAAATTTTCTGAAGAAGAATACTCATTAAGTTCTACAAAATCATGGATATCCCTTCTAAGACCACTAACAAATCTAGCCATTTTAGCTTCATCATTCTCATGCATATTGGCTCTAGTTAAAAGCGTTTCAAGTTCTTTATAATAAGCATCCACACTTAGCGTGCCTTGGTGAAGCCGTTGGAGCTTCAACAATACGTCTTTCCTAAAGTGTGGAGGCACATATCTAGCGCGCATGCAAACTTTTAAATCATCCCAAGAGACCACGGGCGGTCTCTTGTTTAGCCCAATGTCCATGAGAGTTTTGTGCCACCATTGCATGACATAGTCCATAAATTCTAGGGAGGCTAGCTTAACCTTTTGGTCTTCTTGGACCTCATGTACAAAAAATATTTGTTCTACCTTAGCCTCCCATCCTAAATACACATTAGGATCTCCTTCACCACTAAAACTAGGTAATTTTACATAAGGCATAAAAGGCTTAGCCACATTTTGGCACCTATCTTCATGATTGTGATGCATCCTCCAATTGGTTTCTTCATGATATCCATAAGAACTTTGAGAAGACCTTGATTTATGCCTATGATGATGATGGTGTCTTCTCTCACGGTTGTGGTGATGATCTTCACGGTCCAACTCCAATCTTTGGAGCCTTGCCTCCATTTGTCTTATCACCTCATCCTTTTGTGCAAGTGTTAGTTTAGCATCCTTTAATTCATCAATTAGGTATGCTTTTTGAGGTGAGTGAGGCTTAGATGATTCTCCACTAGAAATATTAGCCATGATAAAATGAAACACAAAAACACAAAGAAGAAACAATTATAGAAAACAAGGTTAGAAAAACAAGTTCAAAAGGCAAGTATAGCTTGCGGAAAAGATGTAAAATCACTTAAACCACTTCAAGAAAATATTTCTTTCCTTTACCAAGCCTCTCTTGTGGATTGGATGAGCCTCAAGTGAAAGATGTCAAAGCAAACCACACTTACTCAAAGAACAATTTACCACAAAACTAGAGGAAACAAGAAAGACAAGCAAGAAAAGGTATAAGCAAGAAAAGCTAAACCAAAGTAGAAGTAAAGATATGACAAATGTAAGGACCTGTAAAATTAAATTGGAATAAAAGGAATATATTTTAAATGAATTCTACGTATGTTTTTAATTAAAATAAAAAGGAAGGAAAGTGTAGCTTAGAAGACTATGAGATTGCCTGGTTAGTACATAATCGTCTGTCGCCTAGACTACACATGATCGCCAATCGCCTATAGTGTACATGATCGCCAATCGCCTGTAGTGTACATGATCGCCAATCGCCTATGGTGCACATGATCGCCGAAAGTGCACTCAGTATGTGGTCAGGATACTGGATCAACCATAGTGGGTTCCAAAAACCACGCGTATCAAGGTGTGGGTTAAGCCTTAGATACGTTGTGCACGTGAAGCTCTATGCTTGAGCATAAGAAATCGTCCATAGTGTTGCATGCATGGGCGCACGAGGAGTAGTGCTGATCTACTCTTGGAAATGTGAAGCTACCGACGTCGCCAAGTCATGTGGAGATGATACCTTGGACGTAACATAGTGGGATGAAGAACCTTCAGCAAGGCGTGGCGATGTGTCGTCGAGCATCGCCAGGGAGGCATGCGGGCATCGCCGCGAGGCATGCGGGCATCGCCAGGGCGTGAGGCATGCGAGCATCGCCAGGGCGCGAGGCATGCGGGCATCGCCAGGGCGTGAGGCATGCGGGCATCGCCAGGGCGAGAGACATGCGGGCATCGCCAGGGCGCGGGACATGCGGGCATCACCAGGGCGCGAGACATGCGGACATCGCCAGGGCACGAGGCATGCGGGCATCGCCAGGGCGAGACATCGGTCGTCTTCCAGAGAGAGACATCGGTCGTCTTCCAGAGAGAGACATCGGTCCTCTTCCAGGGAGAGACATCGGTCGTCCGCCAGGATGAGACATCGGTGGATAGTCATCGCGCGAGCGGTCATCGGTGGAAGGTTATCGCGCGATGTCGTGTTTCACATAGATAATGTGGGACCCAGGCTCCCAGCATGAGACGTCCTGCACGCGCGACACGTAGACAGAAAAGGGTGTTTCAAAATAATTGGCATCAGAGAGTTGGTATGCGCAGAGACACACGTGGCCATACTGTTCAAGGAAGTGTGCACGCAAGCTTTCCTGCAGAGTGGGTAGTGGCAGCGACAATTGTGGACAAGTTGGTTTAGATTCAAAAACTCACTTCTGAGAGGAGAGAACGTTGCTGTGGTTCAAGAGTGACAGAGTGAGTTTACCTTCATCCTCCTCTTTTCTCTCCTTCGCGCTGCGATTCAGGTATCCTCAAGCACCAGTACGACGAGCGACGACTGCCCTTGGACTCCTGGGAAGTTCTGTGCAAGTTCTCCAAACCGGACGCTAAAACAGAGTTAAGGCATCTTTAAGCTTCGGTGGGTTTTGGAGCTCTTGGTGTTTTGCGCAAGTTCAGGTAAGGGAAGCTAGCATTTTCGTTTATAAAAACGTTAGGTGAGTAGGTTCTGAAGTGAGAGCGACGTGGTTGCCGGTGTTCATATTTCTTTTCACGATGCTCTGTTTTTATGTGTGGGGCGACGTGATCGCCGGTTTTAATGTTGATTTCGAACTCCCCTGTTTTAGTGTCGTTTGAAACTGTTTGAGATTGAAATGTGAGATGCATGTGATATTCAAAAATCTGAACCTTGGAATGATTGTTTCTGTGATTGGGATTGTTTAAGAAAAGATTCAAAATATTATATGATGGAATTGTGCTTTTACGTGTTGTATGATGCATTGAATGTTGTGAATGTGGGATCAAGGCATAGTATTTTCAGGAAAGAAAATACCGTGTAAGATCGTGTGTAATGTGCATTGACTAGGGACTTGTCTAGAAGGAGATATCCTGACTCTGCTGATATAATGGAATCACATAGATGAAGTTATTCAGTTGTGGAGAGTCGAAGGAGGTTCATATGTATGGGTAAGTTGTTTGAAAGATAACTGACTTGACCTATTATATGAATTAACCCTGTCATACCGGGAGAGTGATGATATTGAGATTATGTATGCGCATGGCTGTGTGGATTTCACAGCGACCTTGTGTGGATTTCACAGTGGTGTGGTATGACGGGTGCAGATCTCTGAGTCTGAGTCAACGCACGAGTCTTCCGGAAGTAGAGTCATGTGTCTATATGTTATGAGTCAGTGGAAATTCTGACGTGTGAACCATGAATATTGAAGGTATTGAATAGACACTTGACGAGTTTGTGGAATATGGGGATGTTGATGGTTGAAATTGATATAGATTATGAATGGTGTGAAGATTTATGCTTTCTATTGATATAAAGTTTCATATTTAAAGTTTTTAAAAATATCTAGCTTACCCTTTTATTTTGTATCGTGGTTGTTTTTCTTAAACCTGTGATGATCGTGTATATTTGCACGGGAGCAGATGAGGTTGCAGGTAGTATAGCTCCTCAGTGAGCATTTCCTGGAGGAGGAGATCGCCGGTTTTGAATGCTGTGGTTTTATTTTATTTTGAAAACTCCTGTATGGAGATGTATTAAAACTTCCTCAAAAAGGGATATTATTTTGAGGCACATTTGTACTAATGGATGAATTATATTATGTATATATCTATGTTCAATTTTGATATTATTGTTTCACCTTTATTTTATTATATAAATATGACCAATATTTTGAGGGGCGTTACATTAATGGTATCAGAGCAGTTCGTCCTTAGGATGACCTGAGGAGAGTGGGTTCATTGTGTTTCTTCTGCTATTTGAGTCTTAATCAAAGCTATAGTGAAAGGTTTTCAAATGTTTTCTGATTGAAATCTTGTCTGTGCTTTAGTAGATATAGGCTCTAAATGAAAAATTTTAGTATTAAGAGTGAAAGGATCTTGATAAAGTAGTGAGGGTGCACACTCATAACTGAATCGAGATGTTCTCAATCTTAATTCTAAAAGTTTGATGTTGAGCATATATCCACTTCTGGTGTGTTTTATCCCAATTATTAAGTGTGGTGATATTTGACTGGTAGTTTGTACCCAGGACTGTTCAGTGTTATGCTTTCTATTTTTGAGCATTATGATTCTGTTGATGAACTCAAATTCTTAATGACTTTGAGATGCTGACCTTTGTAAGGTCTAGAGGTTACCTCCTGAATGAATTGATTTCTTATCGATCTCATTCTTGTAGTTGTAGGGAATATATAAACCAATAGTTTCAAAATCTGAAACGAAGAAAGATGGCACGTAGACCTCCTACCCCTCCCCAACCTTCTTCGGAAATGAGCCAGATTGCCAAGGCTATTGAGATGATGGTAATTGCCATCCAACAACAGAATGCAGCAATGGCTCAGAATCATCAAGCTGCAATGCACCATTGGGAAACTGCTCGGTCGGCTGAAACAAATTCCCACGTCGGTCAGCCTCAGGAACAGATGGGACTGACCGAGTTCATGAGGCACAACCCACCCAAGTTCAGTGGGAATGCTACCCCTGATCAAGCAGATCAGTGGGTCAGGGAGTTGGAGAAAATCTTTAGGGCGACCTCCTGCCCTGAAGAGAAGAAATTGGTGTTCGCCACCTATCTGCTATCTGGAGAAGCCGAGTTCTGGTGGATGGGAGCTCAGCAGATGATGGAAGCCAGAGCTGAAGTGTTAGACTGGGAGAGCTTCAGGGTGAGATTTCTGGAAAAATACTTCCCAGATAGTGCAAGATTTGCGAGGGAAGCAGAATTCCTCAGATTGGAGCAGGGGGAGATGTCAGTGAATGCTTATGCTGCTCGGTTTGAGTACCTCGCCCGATTCTATACCCAGGCGACCTCAGAGGCTTGGAGGTGTAGGAAGTTTGAAGAGGGACTGAAGCATGGGCTGAAGAGGACCATAGCCCCTATGTGCATAAGGGAATTTCATGCCTTAGTAGAGAAGGCGAAGATGGTGGAGACTCTGGAAAAGGGTGATTCCCGGGTGATCAGGTCACACCCAGGGGGTTCTTCCAGTGGGAAGGCCAAGGTGCAGCACCCATAAAGCAAGCCCTATGCAAGACCTCCACCACATCGGGCAGGAACAGCGTCATCCCAGTTGCAGCAGCAACAACCTTGGAAACCCAAATGTTTCCATTGTTGTGGACCACACACATCCAATGTGTGCTTCAAGAGGAATTCAGAGAGCAGGTGTTACACCTGCCAAAAGACGGGGCACGTTGCTAGAGAGTGCCCTAACAGGAATGGGGTGACTCAACCCAGTGGTTCTCAGCAGTTGAGGAATGAAGGCAGCAGACCTCAGGCAACAGGGAGAGTGTTTGCCATGACAGGAGCAGAGGCGTCTCAGTCAGGTAACCTAGTGCAAGGTGTTTGTTTTATAGCTGGTAGAGGTGTAAAAGCCTTGTTTGATTCTGGAGCGACACACTCCTTTGTGTCAAGCCTGTGTGTAGCCGAGTTGGGCCTTCTAGTGAAGGAGTTACCGTTTGAACTGTTGGTCTCTACACCTGCGTCAGGACAGGTGTTGACCTCTACAGTTTGCTCTGAATGTCCAGTGATAGTAGAGGGACGCAGGTTCAAAGTAAACTTAATCTGCCTACCTCTTCAGGACCTGGATGTTATCCTGAGAATGGATTGGCTATCTGCCAATCACGTTCTCATAGACTACGGTAGTCAGAAAATAGCGTTTCCAGACCTCCAAGAGTCAGATGTGATATCTGCTCAGCATGGGTGGTCGGAGTTGGAAAAAGGGGCGAGGTGCTTCATGATCCTAGCTCGGTTGGAAGTGAAGAATGAAGAGGACGTAAGCAGGATACATGTGGTGAAAGATTTCATGGATGTATTTCCAGAAGAAATACCTGGATTACCTCCTAAGAGAGAAGTGGAATTCTCTATTGATTTGGTACCTGGAGCTGGACCAGTGTCAATGGCACCTTACAAGATGGCTCCAGCCGAGTTGGTAGAACTAAAGAAGCAAGTGGAAGAGTTGTTGTAACATCCCGCCAAATCCTTTTCATAATTATAAAATGAAATAAAGGTAAAACAATAATATCGAAGTGAACATAAATATATATATATATATATATATGTAATGAAATTTCTCCTCACAGGGAGTTTAATACATATCCGGTCAGTTTTCCAAAACTTAAACAAAATACAGCAAAATAGAAAAAAACAGGCGATCTCCTAACAGAAAAAGGCGATCTCCTATCAGAAAATAGAAAAAGGGTGATCGCCTAACAGAAACAGAAACAGGCGATCTCCTTCCGGCGACCACTCACTGAGGAGCTCTACTTCCTGCAACATCATCTGCTCCCGTGTACATTATACACGATCATCACAGGTTCAAGAAAAAGCCAAACACAACACCAAAAACACAGGGTAAGCTAGATATTTGAAAGAGAACTTAGATATGAAACTTTAAAATCAAGATAAAACAGATTTAAGACACCCACGTAAAAACCATCAACTTTCTCATTCCCTTCACATGACCATCAAGTAATCACATATTTCACAATTCCTCAAGAGTCGTTCAATTCACATAATTCATCAAGTGTCTATCAATTCAATGTTTCTCATTTCTCACGTCAGACTTCCACTGACTCATCACACACAGACACTTGACACTACTTCCGGAAGACTCGTGCGTTGAACTTAGCATCCAGAGACCTGCACCTGTCATACTTCATTGTTGTAATGTCCCCACAGCCATGCGCATCAACATAATCTCGATCTCAATTTCATCACTCTCACAGTATGACAGGGTTAATCCATATAACAGGTCAAGTCAATTATCTTTCAAACGACTTACCCATACATATGGACCTCCTTCGACTCTCACCAACTGAATGACTTCATCTATGTGACTCCATCATATCAGCAGAGTCAGGATCGTCTCATTCACAGGATACTCACTGATCAATACACCTCATAACCAATCTCAACACGGTATTTCCTTTCCTGAAAATACTATGTCTTGATCCCACATTCACAACATTCAACACATCATATAACACTTAAATGAATGATTCCAATCACAACAACAATCATTCCATGGTTCAGATTTTCGAATATAACATTTAAATCTCAAACAGTTTCAAACAACACAAAAACAGGGGAGTTCGAAAAACAACGCCAAAACCGGCGATCTCGTCCAAAAACAGGGGATTATACAATAACAGTTGAAAATCGGCGACCACGTCGCCCCATCATCTCAATCATCTAATATAAGGTTTTCGTTGGAAATAAGGCTAGCTTCCCTTACCTGGACTTGCGCAAAACACCAAGAGCTCCAAAACCCACCAAAGCTTAAAGATGCCTTAACTCTGTTCTAGCGTCCTGACGGAAAACTCACAGAGAACTCCCCAGGTATCCAGGTGCGGTCGTCGCTCGTCACACTGGTGCTTGAGGATGTCTGAATCGCAGCGCGAAGGAGAGAAAAGAGAAGGATGAAGGTGAACTCACTCTGTCACTCTTGAACCACAGCAAGTGAGTTTTTGAATCTAAACCAACTTGTCCACAAAAGCCGCTGCCACCACCCACTCTGCAGGGAAGCTTGCGTGCACGCTTCCCTGAACAGTACGACCACGCGTGCCTCTGCACATGCCAACACTCTGATGTCACTATTCTGAACCACCCTTTTTGTCTACGTGTCGCGCGTGCAGGACGTTTCATGTTGGGAGCCTGGGTCCCACCTTATCTGTGTGAAACTCGACATCACGCGATAACCTTCCACCGATGACCACTCGCGCGATGACTATCCACCGATGTCTCATCCTGGCGGACGACCGATGTCTCTCCCTGGGAGACGACCGATGTTTCCCTCATCCTGGCGATGACCGTCTGTCTCTCGTCCTGGCGATGCCCGCGTGTCTCTCATACCGGCGATGACTGATGTGCCTCATCCCGGTGATGACTGATTCCTCTTCCTGACGGAGGACTGATTCCTCATCCTGGCAGACAACCGATGTCTCACCCTGGAGGACCACCGATGTCTCACCCTGGCAGACAACCGATGTCTCACCCTGGAGGACCACCAATGTGTCTCCCATCCTGGTTGATGACCGATGTTCCTCTCAACCTATTGGCGATCTCTTATCACCCTTGTGTGTGACGAGAACACATCGCCTTACTCTGGTCACCGATGTCACATCGTCACACCTTGCTGAAGGTTCTTCATCCCACTATGTTACGTCCAAGGTATCACCTCCACATGGCTTGGTGACGTCGGTAGCTTCACATTTCCAAGAATAGATCAGCACTACTCCTCGTCCGCCCATGCATGCAACACTAAGGACGATTTCTTATGCTCAAGCATAGAGCTTCGCATGCACAGCGTATCTAAGGCTTAACCCACACCTTGATACGCGTGGTTTTTGGAACCCACTATGGTTGATCCAACATCTTGACCACATACTACGTGCAATTTCGGTGATCATGTGCACCATAGGCGATTGGCGATCATGTCTCCTCTAGGCGACAGGCGATTATGTGCCACAGAAGTCGGAGATCGCCTCCGTCTTCAACAATGGCGATCTCGTAGACTTCTAAGCTACACTTTTCTTCCTTTACTCTTCTTGATCCACATGTCTTCCTCGAGCACACCCACGTGATTACCTCACGATAAGGTCATCGCACCTGACTACTTGGTTAATACAATGGTCAGCCGACCGACCTCTACCAGCTGACCCCAGACCTTGGGCGACGTCTGAGGTCTGACTACTACGAAACTTCATTTACCAGCTCTTTGTATTTTTTTAAATAATAACATCTTCTGAAATTATTTAATTATAACACTTTCATTCCAATTAAAGTTTCTAGGTCCTTACAGTTGTTGGAAAAACAATTCATCAGACCCAGTGTATCTCCATGGGGGGCTCCAGTGCTTCTAGTCAAGAAAAAGGATGGAGGGTCTCGGCTGTGTATAGATTACAGGTAGTTGAACAAGTTGATCATCAAGAACAAGTATCCTCTACCTAGAATTGATGATTTGATGGATCAATTACATGGGGCCTCGGTGTTCTCAAAGATTGATCTGAGATCGGGGTACCACCAAATTTTGGTAAAAGCTGAAGATGTTCAAAACACAGCATTTAGGTCTCGTTATGGACACTATGAGTATGTGGTGATGCCATTTGGAGTAACAAATGCTCCAGCCCTGTTCATGGACTACATGAATAGGATTTTTCGCCCTTTCTTGGATAAGTTTGTGGTAGTCTTCATAGACGACATACTCATTTATTCAAGGACCGAGGAAGAACATGAAGAACATCTGAAGACAGTATTGGAGATCCTGAGGGAGAAGCAATTATATGCCAAGTTCTCTAAGTGTGAGTTCTGGTTGAAAGAAGTCAACTTCTTAGGACATGTAATATCTGCCCAGGGGATCTCGGTGGATCCAGCCAAAGTGGAGGCAGTGCTTTAGTGGGAACGTCCTAAGACAGTTACTGAGATAAGGAGTTTTGTGGGCTTAGCAGGCTACTATCGGAGGTTCATTGAGGACTTTTCCAAGGTAGTGGCTCCTTTAACACAGTTGACCCGCAAGGATCAACCTTTTGCTTGGACCGACCGATGTGAGCAGAGCTTCATGGAACTAAAGGAAAGGTTGACTAGTGCTCCAGTGCTGGTGATCCCAGATGTAGGAAGACCTTTTGATGTCTACTGTGATGCTTCACATCAGGGTTTGGGATGTGTTTTGATGCAAGAGAAAAAAGTGGTTGCATATGCTTCAAGGCAACTCAAGGTTCATGAGAGAAACTATCCTACTCATGATTTGGAGTTGGCGGCTGTGGTGTTTGCCTTGAAGATTTGGAGGCACTATTTATATGGAGCTCGGTTCCAGGTGTTCAGTGACCATAAGAGCCTAAAATACCTGTTTGATCAGAAGGAACTAAACATGAGACAAAGAAGGTGGATGGAGTTTCTAAAGGACTATGATTTTCAACTCATGTATCATCCAGGGAAGGCCAATGTAGTGGCAGATACTTTGAGTAGAAAATCAATACAAGTAGCCACCATGATGATGGAAGAGCAGAAACTAATCGAGCAATTCAGAGACTTAAACCTTGGGGTAGAATTTCATGTAAATCACATTAGTTGTAGTAAGCTGGCTATAACTAATGACTTCCTTGGAGTGATAAAGGATAAGCAGTTGGAGGACCCTAGTCTGAAGCGTACTGTGGAGTCACTAGGGACCGACCAGGCTAAAGACTTTGTGATGGGCGATGATGGGATCTTGAGATTTAATGGCAGAATTTGCATACCTGCAAATGAAGAGTTGAAGAAGATGATCCTAGGGGAAGGTCACAAGAGTCGCCTTAGCCTACATCCAGGCATGAACAAGTAGTACCATGACTTGAAGGAGTCATTTTGGTGGTCGGGCATGAAGAAAGACATCGCCCAGTATGTTACAACCTGCTTAACATGTCAGAAGGCGAAGATAGAGCATCAAAGACCTGGAGGGTTGTTACAGCAACTGGATATCCCTGAGTGGAAATGGGACAGCATTGCAATGGATTTTGTTACCCATTTACCTAGATCGGTAAGGGGCCATGACGCAATCTAGGTCATAGTAGATCGGCTGACGAAGAGTGCCCACTTTCTTCCAGTGAATTTGAAAATGCCCATGGGGCCAAGTTGGCACAGTTGTACATCAAAGAAATAGTGAGGTTGCATGGAGTGCCTTCCAGCATTGTTTCGGATAGAGATCCCAGGTTCACTTCACGGTTTTGGTAGACCTTACAAGATTGCTTGGGAACTAAGTTGAGAATGAGCTCGGCATATCATCCTCAAACAGATGGACAGTCAGAGAGAACGATCCAGTCCTTGGAAGATCTACTGAGGACGTGTGTCTTGGATCAATTGGGAAGTTGGGATGAGGTGTTGCCGCTGGTGGAGTTTACTTATAATAACAGTTATCACGCCAGCATAGGGATGGCGCCATACGAAGCCCTGTATGGAAGGAAATGCAGAACTCCATTGTGCTGGTACCAGGAGGGCGAAACAGTATTGGTTGGACCAGAGTTGATTCAGCAGACGACCGAGAAGGTGCAACAGATAAAAGACAGAATGAGAGCATCTCAAAGTAGGCAGAAATCCTATGCAGATCAGAGGAGAAAACCTTTGGAGTTTGCTGCTGGAGACCATGTGTTCATGAGAGTGACACCAACCAAGGGTGTAGGACGGGCGATCAGATCAAAGAAGTTGTCCCCTAAGTTCGTGGGACCATATCAGATCTTAAGGAGGATTGGTCCAGCGGCTTATGAGATCGCCCTACCTCCCCATTTAGCGAATCTGCATAATGTCTTTCACGTATCACAGCTGAGGAAGTACATGGCAGACCCTAGTCATGTGCTGGAAGTGGACGATGTGCAGATCAAGGATGACTTGTCCTTTGAAGCGAAACCAGTCAGGATTGACGATCGGCAAAGTAAACAGCTCAGAGGCAAGACCATCAACATGGTGAAAGTGGTGTGGGATGAGAGATCGGGTGATTCAACTTGGGAATTAGAAGAACCCATGAGAGAAGCCTATCCATACCTCTTTTCCTTGTAATTCAATTTTCGAGGACGAAAATTTTTCTTGTTGGGGAGAATGTAAGGACCTGTAAAATTAAATTGGAATAAAAGGAATATATTTTAAATGAATTCTACGTATGTTTTTAATTAAAATAAAAAGGAAGGAAAGTGTAGCTTAGAAGACTATGAGATCGCCTGGTTAGTACATAATCGCCTGTCGCCTAGACTACACATGATCGCCAATCGCCTGTAGTGTACATGATCGCCAATCGCCTGTAGTGTACATGATCGCCAATCGCTTGTAGTGTACATGATCGCCAATCGCCTATGGTGCACATGATCGCCGAAAGTGCACTCAGTATGTGGTCAGGATACTGGATCAACCATAGTGGGTTCCAAAAACCACGCGTATCAAGGTGTGGGTTAAGCCTTAGATACGCTGTGCATGTGAAGCTCTATGCTTGAGCATAAGAAATCGTCCTTAGTGTTGCATGCATGGGCGCACGAGGAGTAGTGCTGATCTACTCTTGGAAATGTGAAGCTACCGACGTCACCAAGTCATGTGGAGATGATACCTTGGACGTAACATAGTGGGATGAAGAACCTTCAGCAAGGCGTGGCGATGTGTCGTCGGGCATCACCAGGGCGCGAGGCATGCGGGCATCGCCAGGGCGCGAGGCATGCGGGCATCGCCAGGGCGCGAGGCATGCGGGCATCGCCAGGGCGCGAGGCATGCGGGCATCGCCAGGGTGAGAGACATGCGGGCATCGCCAGGGCGCGAGACATGCGGGCATCGCCAGGGCGTGAGACATGCGGATATCGCCAGGACGCGAGGCATGCGGGCATCGCCAGGGCGAGACATCGGTCGTCTTCCAGAGAGAGACATCGGTCGTCTTCCAGAGAGAGACATCGGTCGTCTTCCAGGGAGAGACATCGGTCGTCCGCCAGGATGAGACATCGGTGGATAGTCATCGCGCGAGCGGTCATCGGTGGAAGGTTATCGCGCGATGTCGTGTTTCACACAGATAAGGTGGGACCCAGGCTCCCAGCATGAGACGTCCTGCACGCGCGACACGTAGACAGAAAAGGGTGTTTCAAAATAATTGGCATCAGAGAGTTGGTATGCGCAGAGACACACGTGGCCATACTGTTCAAGGAAGTGTGCACGCAAGCTTTCCTGCAGAGTGGGTAGTGGCAGCGGCAATTGTGGACAAGTTGGTTTAGATTCAAAAACTCACTTCTGAGAGGAGAGAATGTTGATGTGGTTCAAGAGTGACAGAGTGAGTTTACCTTCATCCTCCTCTTTTCTCTCCTTCGCGCTGCGATTCAGGTATCCTCAAGCACCAGTACGACGAGCGACGACTGCCCTTAGACTCCTGGGAAGTTCTCTGCAAATTCTCCAAACCGGACGCTAAAACAGAGTTAAGGCATCTTTAAGCTTCGGTGGGTTTTGGAGCTCTTGGTGTTTTGCGCAAGTTCAGGTAAGGGAAGCTAGCATTTTTGTTTATAAAAACGTTAGGCGAGTAGGTTCTGAAGTGAGGGCGACGTGGTCGCCGGTGTTCATATTTCTTTTCACGATGCTCTGTTTTTATGTGTGGGGCGACGTGATCGCCGGTTTTAATGTTGATTTCAAACTCTCGTGTTTTAGTGTCGTTTGAAACTGTTTGAGATTGAAATGTGAGATGCATGTGATATTCGAAAATCTGAACCTTGGAATGATTGTTTCTGTGATTGGGATTGTTTAAGAAAAGATTCAAAATATTATATGATGGAATTGTGCTTTTACGTGTTGTATGATGCATTGAATGTTGTGAATGTGGGATCAAGGCATAGTATTTTCAGGAAAGAAAATACCGTGTAAGATCGTGTGTAATGTGCATTGACTAGGGACTTGTCTAGAAGGAGATATCCTGACTCTGCTGATATAATGGAATCACATAGATGAAGTTATTCAGTTGTGGAGAGTCGAAGGAGGTTCATATGTATGGGTAAGTTGTTTGAAAGATAACTGACTTGACCTGTTATATGAATTAACCCTGTCATACCGGGAGAGTGATGATATTGAGATTATGTATGCGCATGGCTGTGAGGATTTCACAGCGACCCTGTGTGGATTTCACAGTGGTGTGGTATGACGGGTGCAGATCTCTGAGTCTGAGTCAACGCACGAGTCTTCCGGAAGTAGAGTCATGTGTCTATATGTTATGAGTCAGTGGAAAGTCTGACGTGTGAACCATGAATATTGAAGGTATGAATAGACACTTGACGAGTTTGTGGAATATGGGGATTTTGATGGTTGAAATTGATATAGATTATGAATGGTGTGAAGATTTATGCTTTCTATTGATATAAAGTTTCATATTTAAAGTTTTTAAAAATATCTAGCTTACCCTTTTATTTTGTATCGTGGTTGTTTTTCTTAAACCTGTGATGATCGTGTATATTTGCACGGGAGCAGATGAGGTTGCAGGTAGTAGAGCTCCTCAGTGAGCACTTCCTGGAGGAGGAGATCGCCGGTTTTGAATGCTGTGGTTTTATTTTATTTTGAAAACTCCTGTATGGAGATGTATTAAAACTTCCTCAAAAAGGGATATTATTTTGAGGCACATTTGTACTAATGGATGAATTATATTATGTATATATCTATGTTCAATTTTGATATTATTGTTTCACCTTTATTTTATTATATAAATATGACCAATATTTTGAGGGGCGTTACAACAAAACTTTGGAAAAGAATATTGAATGAAAATGACAATCAAAGAAAATAAGGCACTCAATAAAAGGTAGTACACAAAGAGAACCTAGAGAATCGTACTAGAATTGGATTAACAAAACCAAAACAGTACTACAGAATATTAAGGTGTCAAAATGCATGACTTAAACAAATTATGCTGAGCTGGATAATTCAAATTTGAATTTTGAAATTTAAACCACAGAAATTTCAAGACTTTAGCTCAAATTTGGCGCTAGAATCACACCAAAATGATGCACATAAAATTTTCAAATCTGATGCCACTTCACTGTTTTTTTCACGCCAGAATTGCACACTGATTGTATTTGATTTATCATTTTTTTTCTATTTTGAATTTTTCTTCACTTTTTTTGCACTTTTTTCTAACACATCAATCTGTTCAGATCCAGAATTTCACAATTTTTCATAAACGGAATTAAATTCTGTAAACAAAAACAGCCAGCACAGTTTCAACAAAAATAGAGGAAGCCTAATTTGGAATTAGAACAATATTAAGAAACTTCAAAGACACAATAGAATTGATGTATGTGAACTTGTATGGATCTATCACACAAGCATGAACTCAAATCTAAAATTAAAATGCACCAAAGGCTCAACAAAACATATTAGAAACTGAACTCAAAATTAAAAGCAATCAACCAAATATTATCAAGAAAAGTACTACATAGAAGTGATGACAATTTAGGAGAAACATGACTTGACAAAACTTGTATGGATTCAAAAAGCAAAATGACTCAAACATAATTAATTTTCAACAATTAAAGCAGCAAGAAAGACTCAAATTAAAACAAAAAACAGAATAGCTAACACAATAAGGAACCTAAAAAACATTCTGCACAAAAATAAAGTGCTGGAAAATGGAAATTGCTTGAATAGAAAGTGTCAATTCAACTCAAACCATAGCTCATGATACCACATGATGTGAGTTGATTTTTTGTTCATTATATTTGTGACACTTTCTTAGAATTAGGATCAAGATTCTTAGCAATTTAGAGTGAGTCACCTAAGGAAAATCCCCACTGGACATTAACTTAACAAGTGTTAAGTAGATGTGAAGGTTCATTTCCAAAGGTCCAAGGTTAAAACACAATTAATGGTGATGAATGAATGAAGAACAAGGTGTTGAACTCAAAACAGAATAGGTGCAGAATTTAAACACAAAAACAAAATGGAAACACAAATTGAAACAAAAGAACCGATTGAAATTCAAGAACAAGACATAGAATCAAAACTACCGATTGAAATGACTATGGAAGATGAAAGAAGATGAAACTTATGTGGTTGTAGCCATGGATTGGGAATGGACATGCCACTTGGAGGTGATGATCCAAGATAAGTGCAGATTTGCCCCCACTTGAGAACTCCCAAAGCTTCACAAGATGAGACAAGGAAAAGGAGAACAAGTCTCACAAAATTCACTCACAATTTGAGTATAATAACTTTTCTTCTAATTTCAATGTTCCATTTACAATGACCAAGCACCTCTATTTATAGGTTTAGAGGGCTGAAATGAAAGTGAAACAAATTCAAAATTCCCTCCTAATTCTAATTCAAATTTGGAGCCAATCTTGAGTCACATGGGAGGTGTGACCTTTTTTCTACTTTGGCACCTCCTAAAAACTATACCTACACCTACTCTTTATGTCACATGGAAGGTGTGACCTATCTTTATACATTGGCACCCCTTATTTTAATATCTACACCTTCCTTTAAAGTTCTACTAAAAACTATACACAAGTAATTAAAAAAGAGACATCCATTGATGCTCTTCTCCCAAAGCTTTAGCCTTGCTCCTAGTCATCCTTTGAGGCATGAAGGATGTTGAGCTATTTGGTTGGGCTTGGGCTTCATGGGCTTGGGCCTCAGGCACCTCCTCTACTTGGTCTTCATCAATAGCCATGTCTAGTGGGAACATGCATTGTCATTGTACTAGTCGAGGCAAAGTAAAGGGAAAGCATGAGGGCATAAATAAATTGTTCAGGCATATATACAAAGTATTGGAAATTGTTTTGAAGGTTACAGAAGGAAGCATAAGTGGCAACGCTTTCCAGCCACTAGTATGGACAGATGTACATTCATGATGGAGTCACCTCAAGGCACTGCGCGCGACGCATTATTTATAGGACACAAAGGTCGCCATGGTCGAAAAACCTAGTCTCTTCACTGAAACAAGTTCAGCTTGAGACTGGGGGGCTTATGTAGTGGACCAGAACTTGCAGAGTAGACCTCGGTGATCGATCATCGGCGTGTGTAGTGGACCTTGGACATCGGCATCTGCGTCAGGCAGCTCAGCTCGGCTATTGGGCCATATTGATGGGCCACGCATCTGAACTCAAGTATTTGCATAATAACCCGCATTCATGCATTTGGTATAAGGATTAGTGTATAAGGCCTGGTAGGTCAGTAAATCATATGTTAATGAAACTAGGGTGCACTTAATACATTTGGGTCCAGCATGGGTAATATGGTCTCTGTCAGCCCAAGCCCAAAGGGCGCTAGTGTTTGACAAAATAGTTGGCATGTTACGTAAGGATACATGAAGGATACTCAGCGGCACTACCCATGTGGTTATTCTGTTAGGGTTTGTTGCACTCCAAGAAGATAGAATTCTATACAGTTGTGCTGTTAAGATTATGCACACTGTAACAGAATTCTCATTATTGAATAAACTCCCGCTAGAGATAAGATTCTCATGAGGGAAGGTGGTTACCAGTGGTGACCCAACGATGCTCTATAAAAGGAGCTTAAGGTCCCAGGTGAAGGTACGTAATTCTGAATACATTTTTTGAATACTGAAACTGCTTTCGTTTCTTATTATTTGATAAGCCCTTACTAACTTGAGCGTCGGAGTGTGACCGGCCGTAAGGGCACCCTTTGTCTCAACAAGAACAACATTTAAACAACCAAGGAAGGCACAGATTTCATCGAGAGGTAGGCGGAGCCAGAATTTGTTGCCAGAGTCAATCGACGGCTAAGTTAACCAGTAAGAACACCATGCAATGGTGGCATCATACTGTAATGGACAACGGGCTAAAAAGGAGGCCAAGTGGTCTCTTGGAGTGATTTAAAGTTATGCATGCATGCGCGGTTTGTTCCTCCTCATTATAGGAAGAAACTCTTGTTGAAGCTCCAACGACTTCATCAAGGACCTAGGATGGTAGATGAATACTTTGTTGAACAAGATGCTTTGATGTCTCCAAATCCAAGTGGAAAGATTGAAGACCTTGCTGTTGGGTGTGTGTGTTGTCTTGTTGTTTGAAACTTGTTAATTCACTCCTTAAGATGATCCAAGATCATTTGAATCTTTAACCTTTTGAAAAGATGGGTTTTCTAAAAAGCTGTTGAAATTTCAACAGGTTGAAATTTCGAAACAATAGGTTGTTGTACCTTAGTAGATTTTGAAAAGGTTTTGAAAAGCTTGGCTTTGCTGTCAAGTCAATTCAACCGATATTTTCGACAAAACAATCGATTGTTTTTCTAAAAACTTTAACAGAATTCTGTTAAGTGGTTTTAATATGTTTTAAATGATCCTAACTATCTTGGCTCGTTTATTAAATGCTTTTTACCACTTGGTTGATCTATATAAAGGTGGTTTTACACTCCTAATCTTGGAGTAAGAAAAAAAGTTTATCAAAATAGTTTTTCCAAGATTTGAAAGAGCTTTGGATCACTCTTAAGTGTGTGGAATCGGATTGGTTTGTACTCCTGAACTTTAATCTTTGTAATACCCAGGTGTATTCTATTTCCTTCTTCCTTGATTACTGTATTTTTGTATTTGTGTTGTGTGTTCTTAAGGTGTTCAAGATCAACACTCTTGGTGTGGTTTGCCAAAGGTAGTGTGTTTCTTGAGGGGTTTAAGGTCACTACTTTGGTGTGTGGTGTTTGTAATCTGATTTTGATTGCATAGTGGTTTATCCAGTGGTTTCTGGGGACTGGATGTAGCTCTTGGTGTAAAAGTAAACCAGTATAAATTGCTTGTGTATTTTTCTCTTGCTCTGAACTCTTTTAAATTCTATTTTTAAGTTGTTTTAAATACTGCTGGTATAAACAACCGATTGAATCAAAGAAACAACCGGTTGTTTTTCTATGTTTCATCTTAAAATAATTTTGGTTCTTGGCTATCTTAATTCCTTTCTCTGTAATTCTACATTGAGTTTCATTAAACCTTCAAAGTTTTCAAAAACCTTTCTTAAACAATTCACCCTCTCTTGTTTAAGGCCATATATTCTAATATACTTTAAGGACTTAGAAACTACTTTGACTAAAATTAATATGCATGATAGTGAATAGTCAAAGATAGCTAGGTTTGTGAGTGGTTTGAGGAGAGAAATTCAAGATATTGTAGAATTATATGAGTACTCTTCTTTAAAGAAGTTGGTTCACCTAGTCTTCAAGGGGGAATCACAAATTTTGAAGAAAACAACTTTCAAAATACTCATAATGATGGCTTCTACAAATCTTCATGGGGGATAAAAACAAAATTTCTACAAAATTTGTCCTTCCAATTTTTCAAAAGAAACCACTTCTCACCATAGAGTTTCTAAAGACAACTCTTCCACCTCTACCCCTAAGTCACCCACCAAAACCTCAAGTAGAAAATGTTTTAAATGTTTAGGTTTTGGGCACATAATTGCCAATTGTCCAACCAAAAGAACCATGATGGTAAAAGAGGTAAATAAAGACCAAGTAAAAATGAAACAAAAAAAACAAATATGAAAAAGATTATAAAAATAACAAAATAGGGCTCACCACCTAACCAAACGTGGTGAAAATCGTAATGTTGATCTGTCCAAAAATAAAAATTGTTGGCTCACTTTGGTACTTTCCTTCCTTCTCTTGTTTATCTATTCATAGCTCTACTTACATACAACATTTGTTAGAGAAATTTAGGAATATTTTTCAGAAACCTTCTAAAGGTTTACACCATTAGAAATAAGAATAAATTATTTGAACCAAAGGACAAGAAATATTATCAAATTTAAACGATGCAAATGAGTTCAAGACATGAAAATTATTCTACAAACAACACGAAATAGTTTAAAAACAATAGAAGGAAAAATTATCTCTTAAACCAAAGCTCTAATTACCACTTGATGCAATTCTAGTTCCATGTGCTTTGTTCTTCTTCACTTTTTTTGTGAATTTGAATCATTTGAATGGTGTTGTCGGCAGTAGAAATCATGTAGGAAGTGCAATTTATGTCATTGTTAAAGATGAAAATTTAAGTTAGAATTTCTAGAGTGAGGTTAGGCCAACACTTAAGAGGAGGAGTCTAGAATGCGTCTTAAAGGAGACTACTCTAGAGAGAACCTAGACAAGTAGAAATGCTACAAGAATTTTGACGGAATTTCATTACTCAAATCAAGGTCGAAAATTACATTTACAAGAGGCTCTTATTTATATACTAAGAAGCTTGAAAGAGAAGCCTCAAACCCTAACCCTAACCCTAGCTTATTGAGCAAGCATCTCAAAATCCTCTACACTCACAAGTTGATATGTGGCAAAGGTAGCTTACAACTGAAGCTTCAAATCCTCTCCATTAAGAGAGTGACAAGTATCACATGGAAAGTAGTGCCACCTAGCCTTAAGCAAGCAATAACTTTGTGCACAAGCTTGGTTATTTAACCTACCTTGACACAAACTCTCTATCCTAAGGTTAGGTTATTTAACCTAAACTATTCATGACCCAAATACAAGGCCTAAATAATATCCTACTCTACTTGATCCAAAATACAAGGCCCAAAATAAATTCCTAAATTACTATGTATAACTATTTACAAAACTAAGAAGAATAAAAAGACTCTTCAAACATAAGTGTTTCCCTCCATGATGCTCCATCTTCTTCCACTACAACATTTTTTTAGTTTAGGCAACGCTAAAATAGACCACAGGTACAAAATTGTTGCCTAAACATAGTAAAGGCCACAATTTTAGAGATGTGACTTAAAAATTATAAGAAGCCATGGTTTTTAACCCGTTGATGTAAGGACCTTGAAAAATTAAGTTGGAATAAAAAGGATTATTTTAAATAAATTCTAAGTATGTTTTTATTTAAGTTAAAAAGGAAGGAAAGTGCAGTCTAGAAAACGATAAGAGTTCTTTGTTAATACATAATCGCCGGTCGCCTAGACTGCATGTCGTCGCCAGGGCGCGAGGCATGCAGGCGTCGCCAGGGCAAGATGCATGCGGGCATCATCAGGGGGAGACATCGGTCGTTCGCCAGGGTGAGGTCATCGGTGGATTGCCTTCGCGCGAGAGGTCCTCAGTGGATAGCCTTCGCGCGAGAGGTCCTCGGTGGATAGTCTCCGCGCGAGAGGTCATCGGTGGATTGTCTTCGCGCGAGAGGTCATCGGGGGATTGTCTTCGCCCGAGAGGTCATCGGTGGATAGCCTTCGCGCGAGAGGTCATCGGTGGATGGTCTTCGCACGAGAGGTCATCGGTGGATAGCCTTCGCGGGAGAGGTCATCGATGGATAGACTTCGCGCCTGTGGTCATCGGTGAAAGGTCATCGCGCGACGTCGAGTTACACACAGAGAAGGTGGGACCCAGACTTCCAGCATGGAACGTCCTGCACGCGCGCCACGTAGACAAAAAGGGTGGTTCAGAATAGTGACCTCAGAGTGTTAGCCCGCGCAGAGGCACGCTTAGTAGTACTGTTCAGGGAGTGGTTGGCCTGCGCAAGAGACAACTGTAGTCGTACTGTTCAGGGAAACGTACACTCAGACTTCTCTGCAGAGTGGGTGGTGGCAGCTGCTTTTGGTGGATAAGTTGGTTTAAGATGCAGAAACCCACTGCTGAGAGAAAGAAACGTTGCAGCCTTCAAAGAGAGAAAGAGTGAGTTACCTCCCTTCTCCTCCAGTTGTCTCCTTCGCGCTGCGATTCTAGCACCTTCACACGAGAGTACGACGAGCGACAGCCACCATTAGAGCACCTGGGCAGTTCTCTGCAAGTCCTTCAACCAGACGCAAAAACAGAGCCAAGGCGTTCTTCAAGCTTCGTTGGGTTTTGGAACTCTAGGTGTTTGCGCAAGTCCAGGTAAGGGAAGCTAGACTTCATTTTCATTACAAGCTATAGTTTAGTTATTTCTGAAATGAGGGCGACGTGGTCGCCGGTTTCGTTTTCATCTGCGTGAATGCTCTGTTCCATGTGTTTGGGCGACGTGGTCGCCGGTTTTAAATACAGACTTCGAAATACCCTGTTTTTTGAACCAGGTCGCCGGTTTGGGCGACGTTTGCGAACTCCCTGTTTTTGGTGTTACTTTGAATTGTTGAAGCTTAAATGTGATCTTCAAAAATTTGAATCTTTGAAACGATCGTTGCTGTGACTTGAATCATTTATTTAAGGGCGGTATGATGTGTTGAATGTTGTGAATGTGGATCGAGGCATAGTATTTTCAGGAAAGAAAATACCGTGTAAGATCGTGTAGGATGTGCATTGATCGGTGATTCCTAAGGGGATATCCTGACTCTGCTGAGATAATGGAATCACATAGAGGAAGTTACTCAGTTGGTGAGAGTCGAAGGAGGTTCATATGAATGGGCGTCTCGTGTGAAAAAGAACGAGCTCCGCCTGTTCTATGGATTAACCCTGTCATACCGGGAGAACTATTGACATTGAGGTTATATATGCGCATGCTGTGTGGATTCACAGCGACCCTGTGTGGATTTCACAGTGGTATGGTATGACAGGTGCAGATCTCTGAGTCTAATCAATGCATGAGTCTTCCGGAAGTAGTGTCAAGTGTCTTGTGTGCTGAGTCAGTGGTGGTCTGACATGTGAAATGAGGAACTTGAAATTGATAGACACTTGATACAGTTGTGAAATAGAATGACTCTGGAAAAGATTGCGAAATGTGTGATTTCTGGGCGATCAGGTGAAGAGTATGAGAAACTTGATAACTTTACGTGAATACCTTGAAATTGTTTACCTTGATTTTTATTTTAATTATCCTTATTTAAACTCTCTTTAAAATATCTAGCTTACCCTGCGTGTTCTGCTCGTTGGCTGTTTTTCTCTTAAAACTGTGATGATCGTGTATAACTTACACGGGAGCAGATGATCTTCCAGGAAGTAGAGCTCCTTAGTGAGTGGTCGCCGAGGAAGAGATCGCCGGTTTTCTATCTCTTGGTGGTGATCGCCGGATTTATGTCCTGCTGCAGATCGCCTGTTTTGGGCCTTCTGTTACCAGATCGCCGGTTCATGTATGGAGACCGCCGGTCTTGTTGTATTTGGTTGAATTTCGTTTAAATTTTGAAAACATTTGACTGGTTATGTATTAAACTCCCTAAGAGGAGCAACTTCATTACTTATATATATATTATCATGTACTCTTCAATATTATTTGTTTACCTTTACTTTCATTATACATGTATGTATGGTTTTATTTTGCGGGATGTTACATTAATGGTATCAGAGCAGTTCGTCCTTAGGATGACCTGAGGGCTGTGGATCCATTGTGTTTCTTCTGCTCATAAAATCTATTTGAGTTTTAAATAACAACTATAGTGAAAGGTTTTCAAAAAACGTTTTTAGTATTGAAATTTTGTGTGTGCCTTAGTGAATGTATGCTCTAATTGAAAATCTTGGTATTAAGAATGAGAAGATCCTGATAAAGTAATGAGGGTGCACACTCATAACTGGATCGAGATGATTCTTAATCTTAATTCCAAAGGTTTGATGTTTAGCCTACATTGAATTCTGGTGTGATTCATTTCATTTCATTGGATGTTGTTGTAATTGATTGAAAGTGGTTGTTTGGATTGATGATTGTATACCAGTAGCTGTCCTGGTGTTTTGTTTGAAGTTATAAGTATTATGATTCGGTTAATGAGCTCAAATTCTTGATGACTTTGAGATGCTGACCTTTGTAAGGTCTAGATGGTACATCCTGAATGAATTGATTTCTGATCGATCTTATTCTTGTAGTTGTAGGGGATATAGAAACCAATAGATTCAGAATCCAAAACGAAGAAGATGGCACGTAGACCTTCTACCCCACCCCAACCCTCCTCAGAGATGAGCCAGATTGCCAAGGCCATCGAGATGATGGCAACTGCCATTCAGCAGCAGAATGCAGCGATGGCTCAGAACCATCAAGCTACAATGCAACACTGGGAAACTGCTCGATCTGCTGAAACAAATTCCCACGTTGGTCAGCCTCAGGAACAGATGGGACTGACCGAGTTCATGAGACACAACCCACCCAAGTTCAGTGGGAATGCCACCCCTGATCAAGCAGATCAGTGGGTCAGGGAGTTGGAGAAAATCTTTAGGGCGACCTCCTGCCCTGAAGAGAAGAAATTGTTATTCGCCACCTATCTGCTATCAGGAGAAGCTGAGTTCTGGTGGATGGGGGCTCAGCAGATGATGGAGGCCCGAGAGGATGTGTTGGATTGGGAAAGCTTCAGGGTGAGGTTCTTGGAGAAATACTTCCCAGACAGCGCAAGGTTTGCGAGGGAAGCTGAGTTCCTAAAGTTGGAGCAGGGGGATATGTCTGTGAACGCCTATGCTGCTCGGTTTGAGTATCTCGCCCGATTCTACACCCAGGCGACCTCTGAGGCTTGGAGGTGTAGGAAGTTTGAAGAGGGACTGAAGCATGGGCTGAAGAGGACCATAGCCCCGATGTGCATCAGGGAATTTCACGCCTTGGTAGAGAAGGCGAAGATGGTGGAGACCCTGGAAAAGGGTGATTCTCGGGTGATCAGGTCACACCCAGGGAGTTATTCCAGTGGGAAGGCTAAGGTGCAGCACCCACAAAACAAGCCTTATACGAGACCTCCACCACGTCGGTCGGAAGCAATGTCATCCCAGTTTCAGCAGCAACAACCTTGGAAACTCAAGTGTTTCCATTGTGGTGGACCACACGCGTCCAACGCGTGCCCCAAGAAGGCTGCTGAGAGAAGGTGTTTTGTCTGCCAAAGGACGGGGCACGTTGCTAGAGATTGCCCAAGCAGGAATGGTGCGACTCAACCCAGCGGTTCTCAGCAGTTGAGGAACGAAGGCGGCAGACCTCAGGCAACAGGGAGAGTGTTCGCCATGTCAGGAGCAGAAGCGTCTCAGTCAGGTAACCTCGTGCAAGGTGTTTGTTTTATTGCTGGTAGAGGTGTAAAAGCTTTGTTTGATTCTGGAGCGACACACTCCTTTGTGTCAAGCCTGTGTGTAGCCGAGTTGGGCCTCCTAGTGAAGGAGTTACCTTTCGAACTGTTGGTCTCTACACCTGCGTCAGGACAGGTGTCGACCTCTACAGTATGCCCCGAATGTCCAGTGATTGTAGAGGGACGCAGATTCAAGGTGAACTTGATCTGCCTACCTCTTCAGGACCTAGATGTTATCCTGGGAATGGATTGGTTAGCTGCCAATCACGTTCTCATTGACTGCGGTAGTCAGAGGATTGCGTTTCCAGACCTCCAAGGATCAGATGTAATATCTGCTCAGCAAGGGCAGTCAGAGTTGGAAGAAGGGGTGAGGTGCTTCGTGATACTCGCTCGGTCGGAGGTGGAGAATAAAGGGGACGTAAGCAGAATACCCGTGGTGAAAGATTTCACGGATGTATTCCCAGAAGAAGTACCTGGGTTACCCCCTAAGAGAGAGGTGGAATTCTCTATTGACTTGGTACCTGGAGCTGGACCAGTGTCAATGGCACCTTACAGGATGGCACCAGCCGAGTTAGTGGAGTTAAAGAAACAAGTGGAAGAGTTGCTGGAGAAACAATTCATCAGACCCAGTGTATCTCCATGGGGAGCTCCAGTGCTCCTAGTCAAGAAGAAGGATGGAGGGTCTCGGCTGTGTATAGATTACAGGCAGTTGAACAAGTTGACCATCAAGAACAAGTACCCCCTACCTAGGATTGATGATTTGATGGACCAAATTCATGGGGCCTCGGTGTTCTCCAAGATTGATCTGAGATCGGGGTACCACCAAATTTTGGTAAAAGCTGAAGATGTTCAAAAGACAGCTTTTAGGTCTCGGTATGGGCACTATGAGTATGTAGTGATGCCGTTTGGAGTCACCAATGCTCCAGCCCTGTTCATGGACTACATGAATAGGATTTTTCGCCCTTTCTTGGATAAGTTTGTGGTGGTCTTCATAGACGACATCCTCATTTATTCAAGGACCGAGGAAGAGCATGAGGAACACCTGAGGACAGTATTGGAGATCCTGAGGGAGAAGCAACTCTATGCCAAGTTCTCTAAGTGTGAGTTCTGGCTGAGGGAAGTCAACTTCTTAGGACACGTGATATCTGCCCAGGGGATCTCGTTGGATCCAGCCAAGGTAGAGGCAGTGCTGCAGTGGGAACGTCCTAAGACAGTCACCGAGATAAGGAGCTTTGTGGGGTTGGCGGGCTACTACCGGAGGTTTATTGAGGATTTTTCCAAGGTAGTGGCTCCCTTAACACAGCTGACCCGCAAGGATCAACCTTTTGCTTGGACCGACCGATGTGAGCAGAGCTTCATGGAATTAAAGGAGAGGTTGACTAGTGCTCCAGTGCTGGTGATCCCCGAGGTAGGAAGACCTTTTGATGTCTTCTGTGACGCTTCACATCAGGGCTTGGGATGTGTTTTGATGCAAGAGAAGAGAGTGGTTGCATATGCTTCAAGGCAACTCAAGATTCATGAGAGAAACTACCCCACGCATGATTTGGAGTTGGCGGCTGTGGTATTTGCCTTGAAGATCTGGAGGCACTATTTATATGGAGCTCGGTTCCAGGTGTTCAGTGACCATAAGAGCCTGAAATATCTGTTCGATCAGAGGGAACTAAACATGAGACAAAGAAGGTGGATGGAGTTTCTAAAGGACTACGATTTTCAACTCATGTATCATCCAGGGAAGGCCAATGTAGTGGCTGATGCTTTGAGTAGGAAATCAATACAAGTCGCCACCATGATGATGGAAGAGCAGAAACTGATCGAGCAGTTCAGAGACTTAAACCTTGGAATAGAATTTCACGTGAATCACATTAGTTGTAGTAAGCTGGCTATAACTAATGACTTCCTTGGGATGTTAAGGGATAAGCAGTTGGAGGACCCTAGTCTAAAGCGTACTGTGGAGTCACTAGGGACAGATCAGGCGAGAGACTTTGTGATGGGCGATGATGGGATCTTGAGATTTAATGGCAGGATTTGCATCCCTGCAAATGAAGAGTTGAAGAAGATGATCCTAGAAGAAGGTCATAAGAGTCGCCTTAACCTTCATCCAGGCATGAACAAGATGTACCATGACTTGAAGGAGTCATTTTGGTGGTCAGGTATGAAGAGAGACATCGCCCAGTATGTTGCAACCTGCTTAACGTGTCAGAAGGCGAAGGTGGAGCATCAAAGACCTGGCGGGCTGTTGCAGCAACTGGATATCCCTGAGTGGAAATGGGACAGCATCGCCATGGATTTTGTCACCCATTTACCCAGATCGGTAAAGGTTCATGATGCAATCTGGGTTATCATTGATAGGCTGACGAAGAGTGCCCACTTCCTTCCAGTGAATATGAAGATGCCTATGGCCAAGCTGGCACAGTTATACATCCAAGAAATAGTGAGGTTGCATGGAGTGCCTTCCAGCATCATTTCAGATAGAGATCCCAGGTTCACTTCACGGTTTTGGCAGACCTTGCAAGAGTGCTTGGGAACTAAGTTGAGGATGAGCTCTGCATATCATCCCCAAACAGATGGTCAGTCAGAGAGAACGATCCAATCCTTGGAAGATCTGCTGAGGACGTGCGTCTTGGATCAATTGGGAAGTTGGGACGAGGTGTTGCCACTGGTGGAGTTTACCTATAATAATAGCTACCACGCCAGTATTGGGATGGCACCATATGAAGCCCTGTATGGGAGGAAATGCAGAACTCTCTTATGTTGGTACCAGGAGGGCGAGGCAGTCTTGGTTGGGCCAGAGTTAATTCAGCAGACGACCGAGAAGGTGAAACAGATACAAAGCAGAATGAAAGCTTCTCAGAGTAGGCAGAAGTCCTATGCAGATCAGAGGAGAAAGCCCTTGGAGTTTGCTGCTGGAGACCACGTGTTCATGAAAGTTACACCAACCAAGGGTGTAGGACGGGC
Organism: Phaseolus lunatus; assembly: GCA_013389735.1. Classification (NCBI taxonomy): domain Eukaryota; kingdom Viridiplantae; phylum Streptophyta; class Magnoliopsida; order Fabales; family Fabaceae; genus Phaseolus; species Phaseolus lunatus. Next base: position 38,490,836 of record CM023866.1, read on the forward strand.
GATCAGGTCAAAGAAGTTGTCTCCTAAATTCGTGGGACCATATCAGATCTTAAGAAGGATTGGTCCAGTGGCTTATGAGATCGCCCTACCTCCCCATCTGGCGAATCTGCACAATGTCTTTCACGTGTCACAGCTGAGGAAGTACATGGCAGACCCTAGTCATGTGCTGGATGTAGACGATGTGCAGATCAGGGATGACTTGTCCTTTGAAGCAAAACCAGTCAGGATTGACGATCGGCAAAGTAAACAACTCAGAGGCAAGACCATCGACATGGTGAAAGTGGTGTGGGATGAGAGATCGGGGGATTCAACTTGGGAGTTAGAAGAACCCATGAGGGAGGCTTATCCATACCTCTTTTCCTTGTAATTCAATTTTCGAGGACGAAAATTTTTCTTGATGGGGAGAATGTAAGGACCTTGAAAAATTAAGTTGGAATAAAAAGGATTATTTTAAATAAATTCTAAGTATGTTTTTATTTAAGTTAAAAAGGAAGGAAAGTGCAGTCTAGAAAACGATAAGAGTTCTTTGTTAATACATAATCGCCGGTCGCCTAGACTGCATGTCGTCGCCAGGGCGCGAGGCATGCAGGCGTCGCCAGGGCAAGATGCATGCGGGCATCATCAGGGGGAGACATCGGTCGTTCGCCAGGGTGAGGTCATCGGTGGATTGCCTTCGCGCGGGAGGTCCTCAGTGGATAGCCTTCGCGCGAGAGGTCCTCAGTGGATAGTCTCCGCGCGAGAGGTCGTCGGTGGATTGTCTTCGCGCGAGAGGTCATCGGTGGATTGTCTTCGCGCGAGAGGTCATCGGGGGATTGTCTTCGCGCGAGAGGTCATCGGTGGATAGCCTTCGCGCGAGAGGTCATCGGTGGATGGTCTTCGCACGAGAGGTCATCGGTGGATAGCCTTCGCGGGAGAGGTCATCGGTGGATAGACTTCGCGCCTGTGGTCATCGGTGAAAGGTCATCGCGCGACGTCGAGTTACACACAGAGAAGGTGGGACCCAGACTTCCAGCATGGAACGTCCTGCACGCGCGCCACGTAGACAAAAAGGGTGGTTCAGAATAGTGACCTCAGAGTGTTAGCCCGCGCAGAGGCACGCTTAGTAGTACTGTTCAGGGAGTGGTTGGCCTGCGCAAGAGACAACTGTAGTCGTACTGTTCAGGGAAACGTACACTCAGACTTCTCTGCAGAGTGGGTGGTGGCAGCTGCTTTTGGTGGATAAGTTGGTTTAAGATGCAGAAACCCACTGCTGAGAGAAAGAAACGTTGCAGCCTTCAAAGAGAGAAAGAGTGAGTTACCTCCCTTCTCCTCCAGTTGTCTCCTTCGCGCTGCGATTCTAGCACCTTCACACGAGAGTACGACGAGCGACAGCCACCATTAGAGCACCTGGGCAGTTCTCTGCAAGTCCTTCAACCAGACGCAAAAACAGAGCCAAGGCGTTCTTCAAGCTTCGTTGGGTTTCGGAACTCTAGGTGTTTGCGCAAGTCCAGGTAAGGGAAGCTAGACTTCATTTTCATTACAAGCTATAGTTTAGTTATTTCTGAAATGAGGGCGACGTGGTCGCCGGTTTCGTTTTCATCTGCGTGAATGCTCTGTTCCATGTGTTTGGGCGACGTGGTCGCCGGTTTTAAATACAGACTTCGAAATACCCTGTTTTTTGAACCAGGTCGCCGGTTTGGGCGACGTTTGCGAACTCCCTGTTTTTGGTGTTACTTTGAATTGTTGAAGCTTAAATGTGATCTTCAAAAATCTGAATCTTTGAAACGATCGTTGCTGTGACTTGAATCATTTATTTAAGGGCGGTATGATGTGTTGAATGTTGTGAATGTGGATCGAGGCATAGTATTTTCAGGAAAGAAAATACCGTGTAAGATCGTGTAGGATGTGCATTGATTGGTGATTCCTAAGGGGATATCCTGACTCTGCTGAGATAATGGAATCACATAGAGGAAGTTACTCAGTTGGTGAGAGTCGAAGGAGGTTCATATGAATGGGCGTCTCGTGTGAAAAAGAACGAGCTCCGCCTGTTCTATGGATTAACCCTGTCATACCGGGAGAACTATTGACATTGAGGTTATATATGCGCATGCTGTGTGGATTCACAGCGACCCTGTGTGGATTTCACAGTGGTATGGTATGACAGGTGCAGATCTCTGAGTCTAATCAATGCATGAGTCTTCCGGAAGTAGTGTCAAGTGTCTTGTGTGCTGAGTCAGTGGTGGTCTGACATGTGAAATGAGGAACTTGAAATTGATAGACACTTGATACAGTTGTGAAATAGAATGACTCTGGAAAAGATTGCGAAATGTGTGATTTCTGGGCGATCAGGTGAAGAGTATGAGAAACTTGATAACTTTACGTGAATACCTTGAAATTGTTTACCTTGATTTTTATTTTAATTATCCTTATTTAAACTCTCTTTAAAATATCTAGCTTACCCTGCGTGTTCTGCTCGTTGGCTGTTTTTCTCTTAAAACTGTGATGATCGTGTATAACTTACACGGGAGCAGATGATCTTCCAGGAAGTAGAGCTCCTTAGTGAGTGGTCGCCGAGGAAGAGATCGCCAGTTTTCTATCTCTTGGTGGTGATCGCCGGATTTATGTCCTGCTGCAGATCGCCTGTTTTGGGCCTTCTGTTACCAGATCGCCGGTTCATGTATGGAGACCGCCGGTCTTGTTGTATTTGGTTGAATTTCGTTTAAATTTTGAAAACATTTGACTGGTTATGTATTAAACTCCCTAAGAGGAGCAACTTCATTACTTATATATATATTATCATGTACTCTTCAATATTATTTGTTTACCTTTACTTTCATTATAGATGTATGTATGGTTTTATTTTGCGGGATGTTACAGTTGACACTTTAAGCCACAATTATCTACGTGTGGCCTTTTAGGTCTAAGAAAAAATTAAAATAAAATATAATCTAATTTTGTGGGAAAATGCTTTTCTTCTTCCCTCTCTCGTGAAAAACGAATGCACTCAACACACAATACAATGTCTCCCTCTCTTGCGTGTTCTTTGTGCTTTCTTCCTCGCTTTTAGGCTCTGTCTACTTGCATTCTTCGTCACTGTCTTACAGTCTTCCTCACCGTCTCTCTCACTGTCTTGCATTCCTGTCTGACGTTCTTCCACTTCTCACCTGGACAACACTGAAATTTGGTAAGTCTGTCCATCTTCTGTCTCGCTCTTTCATCTATGTAATTTAGGGTTTTTTTCTGTTAGTTTTGTTTAAATGAATTTTGTTTTATTGTTTGTTTTGGGTGTCGAAGATTTTTAGGGTTTTGAGTGTTTGGAAGTCTCTAGTGCTCAAGTTGTCGCTGTTGGTGCTTAACGCGCCGCTACTAGTACTTAACGCACCGCCGGTGGTGCTTAACGCTTTACTGTTGGTGTTCAAGGTGTCGCTGCTGGTGCTCAAGCTCACTGCTATTGAGGGCATTGCTTTGGTTGCCTTTGATACTTCTCCAAGTAAATCAATTCTTTAATTTTTTTATAATTTCGTTGCTTTAATTTCTGATTTTCCTTTTGCTATTAAGCTTTTATATGTTATCAGTTTCTCTGTTTATACCGTAACCACTTAGGAAACTAATTTGTCAATATGTATGGTAATGAAAGTGCCAATAAGGGTAACGTAGAATTTTGTTCCAGATATTATTGAAGCCCTCTGTTTTGTGTAGGCTACCTTTTATATTTCTTTCTAATTGTTGGTGTTATTATTGATGAAACTAAGAAAGAGCCTTGACTAAGGGAAGAAAATAAAAGTAAGAGTGCTTTTGTTTTGCCCCTGAAGCATCGGGTTTGACAGATTGTTGGGGTGAGGAATTTGAGGAGCTTTACCATCAATATGAAAGAGAAGGGAAAGAAAAGAAGGTTGTCCAGGCTCAGAGCCTCTGGTTTGAAATTCTGAAATCACAGATAGAAACCGGAACCCCTTACATGCTTTTTAAGGATACTTGCAATAAGAAAAGCAACCAATAGAATTTGGGCACAATTAAATTGTCAAACTTGTGTACTGAGATAATTGAGTATTCAAGTCCAACTGAAACTACTGTGTGCAATCTGGCATCCGTTGCACTACCATGATATGTAGGAGAGAAAAGTGTCCCAATGGAGTTTTAAGTGGTGAGTTTGTTGTTGTTTTCAACAAGCATCTTCTTTATGACTTGACTGAAATGGGATTGTGGTCATTTACATTGAAGAATAATATTATCTATGGAGATGGTTCTGTTCAGAAAATTCCAGAAATACCTTATGAACTAAAGACTATACAAAACTGTTTGGGAGATTAAATAAAGGAAATTGGTAGATATGGCTGTTGATCAAGGATGCTACATAGATCAGAGCCAAAGCTTAAATATTCACATTGATCAACCCAACTTTGGAAAGCTAACTTCTTTGCGTTTCTATGCATGGTCCAAGGGTCTAAAGACTAGAATGTACTATCTTCAATCACGAGCTGCAGCAAATGCTATCAAGTTCACCATGGGCACCTCTGTTCTCAAACAAAAGTTTAATGAAATGCAAGAAAAGTACAATATGGAGTGTGATGTTAATACAAAAATGGCACAAATGTTGTGCTCTTTAGCCAACCGTGAGGAATGCCTAGCTTGTGGGAGTTGAACTTTCTCAAAAGTTAACGCTTCTTTTGATGGAAGATTATAAATCCCTGTTGTGATTTTATGGCTTAATACACTATAGTATTAGATATAGAAAGAATGAGTTTCTACATATACCTTTTTCTGTCTTTGTCTTTACATGAAGTGCACTGTGTAACTTAATACTCAATCGATTTGGTGCAGCAAAGTGATTATAACCTTAACACATACACTAATATATTTAATAATTGATTGGTTTAAGGAAAATTGAACTCATGTCCATGCACGTATATATAATGGTTTAAGCATATTGAGTATTTAATGGTTTGGGATGTTTACAGGAAGCACCCCTGGCAACATTTCTTGCTTATCAAAAAAGGAAGAGGTTAGATTGTTGAATAATTATAATATTCATATTATTATCTTGTATTTTTAATTGTTTAAATTTTAGATTTAATTTTTAAGAAAAATAAAGTTTAACCATAAGTAACAATTCCTTTGGGTCACAATTTAGGTTTAACATGTGTTTCCTTCTCTTTCTTTTATAAACATTAATTATGCTTTCAGATTTATTTATTTGTTTCCATCTCCTCTCACCAACACACATACTAGCTATTCCTTCAAGAATTCCAATTGCTAGCTCCAAGTCAAGTTCTGTAACTTGTGATTAATTCATATTAAATTGGAAGAGAACAAGTATTTATTTATTTATTTTTTATTTTTATTATTGTTCAAACTTATTAATTATTTTTGAGACATTTATAATATATGATGATTTTTTATCTATTAGATTAAAGATGGTGGAGCTTATAAATAAAAAGGATGTTGTAGGGGATTTCTTTAACCAACTTCGGCTGGATCTGCAGAGGCAAAACAGAGACCATCTTCTTAGGTAAGTTTTGATCATATTATTTATTCAATTTTCTATGATTTTTTTTGTTGTAATGGAAATACTTCTTACCATTATTGACAATACGAAAAGCATTAGACACTTAGGACTGTCTTACACATTATAGAGTTTTAGAATTCAATAATATAGAAAATTTATTTTATAAACATTTAGGACTGTTTTTATAATTTAGGTTCATAAAGGTATCATTTTATATATGTATTGATATAGGTTGTGAGAAGAATAAAATTGTATGTAAACCGAACTCAATTTTCTTACTAAATGAGCAAGCTTATTTATATATACATTTTAAGCTAATACTTGACAAATAATCATTCACTTTCAATAAACTATAATTCAAAAAATTATTATTTCATGTATTCTGCATATACAAAGTGACATTATTAAACTTTAAATCATAAACAATTTAACTTAAAAAAAAGTAGAAATCGTTACTAATTTATGACAATTAAGTTGATGTTATCTATCACCATGGTATAATATGAATAATGATTATTTTAAAATTTATTTGTATTTTTTATATTTTTATTTCGATTTTTTAATGTTACAAGGGTCAATATAAATAATAGTTTATAGTCATTTTTTGAATACTCGGCTTATTTTTTCTTGTGGCTTTTATAGATAGTTTAATCATATAACCTTACATCAGGAAGGCATAGTTTTTTCTTCATTCTTTTTATGCAATAAACTCATGTATTACACCCAATTCAACTTATTTCTCAAAAATAATTAAAGGTTGGATGCTTAGTCAAGTACTGAACATTTGAACTGAAAACTAAGAATCTTGGGAATTTATGATGATCAGGTCTCTCGTCTATTAAGGAATACATGTAAAACTAAAAATAAGCTTAGAAGGAAGATAAAATGAGTCTTAGAATACAAGCTACGCATTACACCAAATCACAGATTACACTTAGTTTATTGAAATTGGTCCTCTAGTGCTTTGGGATGTCTATTTATCATATTAAGCATCATAAATGGAATCATGAAAGTATGGTATACTGGAATTTTATTTTTTTTTCAATATAAGGCAATTGTTATGTTAGAATGTATAGTGAAGTTTTTTTATTCTCTATCTTAAGTTGAGGGAAGTAGAAGAGTTTCCTGCCTTACAAAACAAGTGAAAAAGAATAGAGCATCTTCCAAGTGGTGAAAGTAATTCTTTATTCCCATCACAAAATATTTGTATTGCTTGTATTGTGTATTCTATAATGTTCTTGTATTTTTTGCATTATTTTGTTTGAATTACATTTAATTAATATATATTAAAATATTTTTTGCAGCTTGAAGGCAATGAAGACTATGAAGACAATCTTGAAGAAGAATGAACTTATTGATATGTAGTAAAGAAACAATACATTATGTTTTTTAACTAAGTTTGTAGTTTTAATTTTGAAGACTTGATCGTTATCATTATACTTTAAGACAATTTTTTTGATTATGTAGATTGAACACATCTATTCAAATATGTGAAATTTCTTGTTGGGTCACTTCTATTTCAATACACATTATCATTCAATACTTATTCTTTCAATCCTAAACTTTTGTATGAGTAATTCCTCTAAAATTAAAAAAATGTATTGTTGTTTTGTCAATACTTTAAGCAACACATTTAAAATTGTGGCTGTTATAAAGATTTTAGGCAACGGTTGTAAAATTGTTGTCTTTATAAAAACTGTGGCCTATTACCAATGACCACGCTCACCTCGACCATAGCTAAAAAACCATTTCCTAAACTTTAGGCCATGGTTTTTATGCTTTAGACCATGATTTTATCCTATTGCCTAAAGTAATAATTGTTGTAGTGTTCTATCCTCTTAGCCAATAATTTTGAGGCTAGATGGATTACATTACAAAAACTAATAAATTGTATAATGTAGGAAACTTATTGTATGAGAATTTTAATCCTTGTTGTTGTATTTGATTGTTGAACTTGATCTTCTTCTTCAAGCACCTTATATAGCTTTTTGGATTTGTACGTTGTAGCTCTAATAAGAAAAGTTTTGATCTTGTATCATCTTCTTGAAGGTAGACTCTTCTTATGGAAGTCTTAATCTAATCTTTAAACACTTTTTCAAACATTCTTGTTAAGACAAATATTTCACATAATATTTGCATATATAATAGAGATCAAGATATGCATTTAATTTGTTTCCAAATTCATTTTACAAATTGACCATTTTATGTTGGATAGTTTCCTTTAAGGGATAAACTAGTTTTTTGACAAGAACATTTCAGACTTGGTTCAATATGGAAAATATTTGTTCAATTAGGACTTGTATAATTTAATAAAAATCAAATAAATAGAATAAACTAAATAATATTGAAAGATTTGATAGACTATGATAGATTGTCTATCACAATAACTTGGTAGATGTTGACTCATCTACTACAATCTTAAACCGACATTTGCATGAGGCATTTGTTGTTGAACCAAGTGGTGTTCAAGGTTTTGAAGAATCCAAATCCTTTGGAGGATGATGATGAAGCTTTTGTTGTGCTTGCTGTTGCTGTGCTGGTTTAGTTAGGATCTGGGTAGTTTGAGTTGTGTAACTCAACCTTTGATTAAATCTAAAGCTCAAGCATCTCAACTTTCAAACAAAGAAAAGTGTTTTTTTCAAACTGAGTTAAAACAACCGATTGTTTTATCGAAACAACCGATTGTTTAAGCTTAGGTGTTTTGAAAACTGTTTTGAAGTGTGAAAATTGGTTAAGTAACAAAACAATCGATTGATTCGAGGAAACAATCGATTGTTTGTTATGTTTTTATAACAGAAAACAGTTTTGACTTTGACTGAGCTCTAAATGTTTTTAATTCATACGCTCCAGTCATTAAATGCTTTGACCAATCTTTCTAAAGCAATTAAGAGTTTGTTAAGATTTGATTACAAACATCTTCTTTATATATATACAGAAAAACAGATTTGAGTTTAAGTAGAATAAAAGTGAATTGAAAAAGTTTTTTCAAAGTGTTGGAGATTGCTTAGAGTTTTGGTTGATCAAAGTGCTGAGATAGGATTCTCTTGTACTGATTTCAGATTGCTTCTGTAACAAGTGTAATCCTTGTAATTCTGTGAACATTCGTTTGTGCTGTTGCTAAGAAGAGCTGTGTGTTCTTGAGGGGATCAAGATCAGCTTTCTTAGTGTGGTGTGCTGACCAAGGAAAGTGTGTTTCTTGAGGGTGTTCAAGGTCACTTTCTTGGTTGTGTGTAAGTAATCTAGTGTTGATTGCTTAGTGGATTTCCTCAGGGTTTCTGAGAAGACTGGATGTAGCTCTGGGTTGGAGTGAACCAGTATAAACATCTGTGTACAATCTCTCTATCCCTAACTCTTTAATTTCAGTTTATTTGTTGTTTGCTGGTATAAACAACCGATTGTTTCGAAGAAACAACCGATTATTTTCCTGGCAGTGCTGTTTTGCTTGCTGTTTTGGCAAACTGAATTGCTTAATCATTTGATTTTTGAAAGATATTCATTCTAGCTTGGAAAAGTTTGCGAAAACCTCTTTAAACAATTCACCCCCCCCCCCCCTCTAGTTTAAAGCCATCTTTCCTAACAATTGGCATCAAGAGCTTGGTTCTTGAAAGTCATTCAAGTTGATCCTAAAATCTTTTAAAATGGCTGATAGACTACCTTTTGGGGAAGGTGCTTCAATAAACAGACCACCCTTGTTCTGTGGTTTGAATTACCAGTTTTGGAAAGTTAGAATGAAAATATTCATGGAATCTCTTGACAAAGGAATTTGGGATGCAATTGAAAATGGTCCTTTTATTCCAAAGTTTGAAAAAGATGGTTCTGTCATTGAGAAGCCATGGTCTCAATGGACTGATGCAGAAAGCAAAAAGGCCAAATTTGATTGCATTGCCAAAAATATTATAACCTTTGCTTTAAATTCTGATGAGTTTTTCAGGGTATCACAATGTAAATCATCAAAGGAAATGTGGGATACTTTGGAGGTCACTCATGAAGGAACAAATGAAGTTAAAAGAGCTAGAAAGCATGCTCTAATCCAAGAGTATGAAATGTTCAGAATGCTTAAAGGTGAAACAATTGCTGAAGTACAGAAAAGGTTTACTCATATCATCAATCACCTTATGAGCCTAGACAAGACTTTTGACAAAGAAGAGTTAAACATCAAGATCTTGAAATGTCTTGATAGAGCATGGCAACCAAAGGTAACTGCAATTTCTGAATCTAAAGATCTAACATCCTTAAGTGTTGCTTCTTTGTTTGGAAAGCTTAGGGAACATGAGCTAGAGATGAATAGACTCAATGTTCAAGAGAATCAAGATAAGCACACAAGGAGCATAGCCTTGAAAGCATCCAAACACAAGGGAAAGCAAGATTCAAGTGATGATAGTGATGAGGAAAATCTGAGTTTGCTGTCAAGAAAATTCAGCAAATTCCTAAAGAGAAACCGCAACAAAGACAACAACAAGGATAGGTATGGAAACAAGAAATCCAATGATTTAAATTCAAATAACTATACTTGTTTTGGTTGTGGTGAGCAAGGTCACATAAAGGCAGATTGTCCCAACAAGAGCAAGGAGAAAAAGACAAGCTATAAGGAGAAGAAAGGCAAGACAAAAAGAGCCTACATAGCTTGGGATGAAAATGAAGTGTCTTCATCAAGTTCCTCATCAAGTGAAGATGAAAAAGCCAACATATGTTTAGTGGCTGAGGATGATGATGATGCTTGCAGTTCAAGTGAGGTAAGTTCTTGTGCTTCCTTAAATGAACAAAATTATTGTGAATTGCTTGAAGCTTTTCAAGAAACACATGATGAAGCTAATCGATTGGTGCTTTCAAACAACCGATTGAGAGATCTTAACAATGGGCTTGAAAAGAGAGTTAAATCACTTGAAGAGGATCTGAGAAAAGCAAAAATTGATTTTGAAAAGATGGAAAATCATTTCAAAAACACCTCTTGTAAGTGTGATACTCTCATTTGTGAAAATTGTGAAAATCTTGAGAAAAAGGTTCAATATCTTGTTGAAACTGTGGACAAGCTTTCAAAAGGGAAATCAAACTTTGAGAATGTCTTGGCATCTCAAAGTTGTGTTTTTGGAAAGGCTGGTTTAGGCTTCAATCCACAGAACAAGCAAGATAGGTTTTCAAAATTTTTTTTAAGAAAACCAGAAAAATAACCGATTGTTAAGACGAAACAATCGATTGTGACATGCTTTTATTGCATGAAAAAGGGCCATTCGGTTAGATTCTACAAAATAAGAAAGTTTTCTGTTCCAAGAGGCTACATGAAATGGATCCCTAAAGGATGTGAGGTTCCAAGTGTGAAAAAGAAACCAATTGGACCCACATTTGTGAAAGGACCAAATCTTGTTGCTTGAACTAATGTTTGTGCAGGAAAATAAATAGAAAAAGAGGAGCTGAGCCAACTGGTTAGACTGTTAAAGACAAAGGGCAATCATTGAAGCTGAATCAATGCTTTGCAGAAGGTCAATTCAATGAAAAGAAGCCTTCTTGATCAACAAGCAATTGGCTCATTGAGGAAACAACACAAGGATGAGATTTTTTCTTTTACTGTCCTCTATTTTAGTATTAAAGTTCTTTCCTGTGTTTAATCCCTCTTTGGTCAATGTTATCTGTTGTTATCTGCTTCTGTTTTTGGTTAAAATTTCTTAAAATCAAGTTTTAACTGCTGCAGAAAAACAACCGATTGTTTCTTCGAAACAACCGATTGTTTTGGGTCTGACAGCACTGTGAGAAAATTGATTTAATTCTATTTTTGGATTTCTATTCGTTGCAGATCATTTCAAATAGAGAATCTTGGTCAATGATACTGCGATTGAATGCTGAACAAGTTCAGAAAAGAAGTTACAACTATCATAAAGGAAAATATTCCAAAATCTTGGAAATTCAAGTGCCTTAATGACTAGTCAAAGTCCACATGTGAAGACCATGTGATTTTCAGCTTTTTCTGACATGTTCTGTGCAGAACAGTCTTCTCTCTCTAAAAATTAGGTACCCATTGAATGGAATTAATCATAAATTGGTTTTCGGATGGTTATAAAATCAGGTGCAGATGAACAACCAATTGCAACATATCTTGCAACATCTCTTGCACCATCTCTTGAGAAAAACTGTAAAGAAGAGCTGCCCTCTGTTTTCTCATCTCTGCTGCCATGGAATCAACTCCTCCCACTTCTGGAAGGATCAAAACCAGAGCTGTAAGGTCTGGAGGAAGGCTGGAAGGATGGTTTTCTGGAGATAAAGATCTCATAGAAAAATATAGATATGAGACAAGTCTCAAGAAAATCAACAACCCCAAGGTTGTGAGTTTTGATTGGCTGAAAAGTCAAAAGCTGGACAATGTGAGGAAACTTCTCAAAGATCAGTATCTCAAAAGGTTTCTGGAGATGAAGGGCAACATATATCCAGACTTGGTGAAGGTCTTCTACACCAATTTGAAATTTGAGGGAAACAACCTAGTTTCTCGTGTAAAAGGTGTGGACATGGAGATAACCCATGAGGTTTGGGCTGCTGTTGCTGGACTCAAGTTTTCTGGACTGCGAATCAGCAAAGGCAATCTTGGTGTGGTGGAGGATTTCAACAAAATTCAGTTTTACAGAAGCTGTTTGAAAAACACTCAAGCTCAAGTGAGTGCATGCTCAGTTGGAGGATTGAAACTGGATGAGAGGCTGCTTGCTCTCATTGTGACATGGATTCTAACTCCAAGGGGGAGCAACCATTCTGTTTTGACTGAAGAAGATCTGGTTTACATCTTCTGCATCACCAAGAAAGTCAAGCTAAATTGGATCCACATCATCAAAGAGCACATGCAAAAAGCAATGAGGTTGGGTGACTATCACTATCCCTATGCTATTTTGATATCTAAATTCCTAAACTATTTTGAAGTTAATCTGGAAGATGAGACTTCTGAGCTGGTCAAGTCAACTCAAGAGTTGAACAATGGATCACTCAGCAAGATGGGATTTACAAAAATAGGTGGAAAATGGGTAAGCAAGGATGGTGATCATGGTGCCTCCTCTAGTGGTGCTGCTCAAGAAGAACCTACAGATATGGATGTTGAACATGAAGATCCAACAGGAGGGTTTCAAGATGCTGGACCCAATGCGGCTGCTGAACATCCAGAAGAAAGGATTCAATCAATGTCACCTTTTGAAAGGTTCATGATGAATAGGATGGATAGCTTTGCTGAAAACCAAAGAAACCTCCATGATCTGTGTGTTAGCAATTTCCAGAGGTTAGATACCAGGTTTGACAACATGGATGCAAGGTTCATGAGCCTGGATGAACAAATTGAAGCTGTTCAGAACCAAATTTTTTATCTTCAGTTTGGAGATAAGGAAGAATGAAGAAAAACAACCGATTGGATTGTCGAAACAATCGATTGTTTTTGCTGCTGTTGAAGTTTGATTTTCTTTTCTTTCCTTCTGCTGTTGCTTTTATAATTCTGATGTAATATGAACTTTTTATGGCTTTATCTCTTATATTTGTCTATTTGTGAAGACAAATAGGGGGAGATTTTATGCTTGTTTGCTTATATGCTTGTTTAAGACTGCTTAAGACTGCTTTTAGCTGTTTTTACTGATATTAATTGTTTAAGCCTTAAACTGTGTGTATATATTCTAACAAAATATCAGAAGTTCTATGTCTGCTAAAAGTTCAGTTGCAGGAACTGCTTCAGATTCAATCAGATCAACATAAGCATCAGGGATCAAGCATCAGGGATTTGTCTTCATCAAATAGGGGGAGATTGTTGAACCAAGTGGTGTTCAAGGTTTTGAAGAATCCAAATCCTTCAGAGGATGATGATGAAGCTTTTGTTGTGCTTGCTGTTGCTGTGCTGGTTTAGTTAGGATCTGGGTAGTTTGAGTTGTGTAACTCAACCTTTGATTAAATCTAAAGCTCAAGCATCTCAACTTTCAAACAAAGAAAAGTGTTTTTTTCAAACTGAGTTAAAACAACCGATTGTTTTATCGAAACAACCGATTGTTTAAGCTTAGGTGTTTTGAAAACTGTTTTGAAGTGTGAAAATTGGTTAAGTAACAAAACAACCGATTGATTCGAGGAAACAATCGATTGTTTGTTATGTTTTTATAACAGAAAACAGTTTTGACTTTGACTGAGCTCTAATTGTTTTTAATTCATACGCTCCAGTCATTAAATGCTTTGACCAATCTTTCTAAAGCAATTAAGAGTTTGTTAAGATTTGATTACAAACATCTTCTTTATATATATACAGAAAAACAGATTTGAGTTTAAGTAGAATAAAAGTGAATTGAAAAAGTTTTTTCAAAGTGTTGGAGATTGCTTAGAGTTTTGGTTGATCAAAGTGCTGAGATAGGATTCTCTTGTACTGATTTCAGATTGCTTCTGTAACAAGTGTAATCCTTGTAATTCTGTGAACATTCGTTTGTGCTGTTGCTAAGAAGAGTTGTGTGTTCTTGAGGGGATCAAGATCAGCTTTCTTAGTGTGGTGTGCTGACCAAGGAAAGTGTGTTTCTTGAGGGTGTTCAAGGTCACTTTCTTGGTTGTGTATAAGTAATCTAGTGTTGATTGCTTAGTGGATTTCCTCAGGGTTTCTGAGAAGACTGGATGTAGCTCTGGGTTGGAGTGAACCAGTATAAACATCTGTGTACAATCTCTCTATCCCTAACTCTTTAATTTCAGTTTATTTGTTGTTTGCTGGTATAAACAACCGATTGTTTTCCTGGCAGTGCTGTTTTGCTTGCTATTTTGGCAAACTGAATTGCTTAATCATTTGATTTCTGAAAGATATTCATTCTAGCTTGGAAAAGTTTGCGAAAACCTCTTTAAACAATTCACCCCCCCCCTCTAGTTTAAAGCCATCTTTCCTAACATTTGTTAGAAAGATCATAAACATATTCAAGTATATGATACACTTATATTTTTAGCTATCCTCAAAATTTGTTCATAGATTGTCTACTAGCAAACCATCTAGTAGGATAGAGTGTCTAGGTCTCAATAATCTCTTTTTTATGATGACAAAAGGTATAAGTTTAAGAAACAACACATAAAAGGTAAAACACTTGCTAATGCACATAAAAACATTTTATAGAATAATCAGATGTTCATGTACAATAAAAAGTAATGAAAACATATCTTTTCTAAAAGAGATAAAAAAACTTTGTTTAAAACATAACAAGAAAAAACTAAAAACGTATTTTCTAAAACATATAAGTTTATTCAAAAAAATAACAAGAAAGCACTTAAAACATATATTTTCTCCCCCTTTTTTGTCAACAACAATAAAGGTTCACAAAAGTTTAAGGTTGTGGAGGAGGAGGTGGAGGAGGTTGTTGGGGTAGCTATTAGGATGTCAAAGGGTTCCTTAGCTGGTTCAAAAAATTTGCAAGAAAACTTTGGATTTGAGTAGCAAAGGTAGCAACAACTTTGCCAGAACACTTATGTTATTTTCCGTGAGAAACTCTTCCTTCAACCCTCCTACGAAAAATAACATCTTCAACATCCTCATCTAGCCAGGGCTTGATCTTAGCAAAGGATAATTGGTAAAGTTCATAATGATCAAAAAGTCCTCTTGGCACATGCTGAACCATCTTCCAGAAGGAAAATTCTAATTTTTGTGGAAACATAGTAGTGAGGTCATCTGAAGAATACTTATCAGCATGTTTAAGGAAGGTGAGGTAATCTTTAAAACATTTGCCTCTTTGAATATATAATTTATTGTTGTCATAAGTATAAGAAGATGATGCAAACTGAGGGTTTCTTTTAATCTTTTTCTCTCCATGCAGTTGAAGTTTCTTCTTCATCAAGATTTCTAGATAATTCTCTCTTTTCATTGAGCACATAGCTCCAATCTCTAGAAATGACTTTGGATAGAGCTTTAACCTTTTGAGGTGGAGGAGGAGCAATGCCTTTCAAATTTTTTTTGTTAAGAGTTGGTAACCTTAAATAGATAACATGTAGAAAGATTTTGAAAAAAAATATTCTTAATCACTTGTAGCGAAGGAAGAAGTTATCATGTTGTTCTTAACATATATTTGAACTAAGATCACTAGTGCAAAATATAGATATTATAACAAGCTATTAAATTAGTTGAATGAAAATTGACAAAGCATCACGCATTTACATTTTTTCAATTTATAGCATAGATATTACATTAGTTGTACTCACAATTGCCACGTACAGTTCATGGTTGCCATGTTTTTCATTTTCGTTTTTAGGGTTGGGTTCTTTGGACCACCGGTGATGTTGACCGTGGTGGTGGGTGGTGTGAGACTTTCGTCACTGTTGGTTCGAGATTGGTCTTCTTCTTCCGGTGTTCTTTCTCATCGTGTTGCGCTATAATCTCCATTGTCACGTTGAATTTTTTTGTTTGTTGGGTTTGATTTTTATTACGGAAGGGGAGCTTGGTTTGTTTTGTTTTGCCGATGCTGATTACTCTCTCCATTATCTTGTTTTTCATGCTGTGTGTTTACCTTTTCGGTCCACAAAGATCTTTGGTGTTGAGTTGTGTTGTTGAGTTTGGTTTCACCGTCGCTTACAGAGGTGCTTTGGTGTCTGGAACAAATTGGGTTGATTCCACATTTTTTTTTTGTCTCTACTTATTTGCATTTTGATTGCTTCAATCTCGGATAAGTGTTTTACATTCTTTTACTCTTATTATTTTTGTTATTTGAATGGCTAATGATTTTGATGATAATGTATGTCTAAATATTTGTAATTTAATTTTAAATATGTTAGTTTTTAAGATTATTTTTGTTATGTTTCAATTTTTAAAATACTATTGATCCGGTCGGTCATCGGTAGTCGATGACGTCAGCAACAAGTGACCACGTGGACCAGTCACAGGGTGACACTTGGAATGAGATAGCAGATGAACCAGAGAGGAGATCACTTAGAACGGTGATCGATGGTCAGTTACCAAGTGGCCACCACCCCCAGATCAGTGCCTAGATAAGCGCCTGGAAGCAGAGCGCGAAAAATAATGAGGCACCGCACGATCGTCGGGGGAAAGTAATGAGGCACCGCACGGTCGTCGGGGGAAAGTAATGAGGCACCGCACGGTCATCGGGGGAAAGTAATGAGGCACCGCACGATCATCGGGGCATGGTCATCAGGGTTTCTTGCTACACATGTTAAGCTGGAACCCAGGCTCCCAGCGAGAGCGTTACGCATGCACCTCGCATAATGTCAAACCAGAAGAAGAAGAGTTGCTCGCCGGTAGGGTCGTGCATGAGGATGTCATAAGGGAGCTAGCAAACTGGTCATTAATCAGTGACTCTCTTAACCCATTACGTGCATAGCACCATGCGATGAGGCCATGCAGGCAAGATGCGCCTGGTGAGTGTGCTTATACCAGCCCCACCTGGTGCTCTCCTGGGAGCATGCACTCACTTAGAGGACGTGCGGTGAGACCATGCAGGCAGGATGCGCCTGGTGAGTGTGCTTAGACCAGCCACACCTGGTGCTCTCCTGGGAGCATGCGACTCACTCAGAAGGAAGAAACGCGCTAAGTTACTCCGCAAGAGGATAACTTAGCCGCACAGAGAAAAGCGTAAAGGCCCTTCAGGTGTGATAGGTGTATGGTTAGATGTGTAAGCTACATGCCTCCACGTGTCACCATCTGAGAGAGAGGCGCGGCCCAGGTATAAAAGCACTCCACGTCATGTAAGGTACACAGGTTTTCACAGAATTTACAAGTTTTACTAGATTACACTCTTCTGAGTCATTGTGAGCATGTTTATACACGTCGCACAGTGATAACAGAATTGAGATAGAGAGAGAAAGCGGATCAGAGCACACATGAGTCTCACAGAGAGATTCAGTGAGAGTTTTTGGTGTTCCTGTTGCCTGACTTGAGCGTCGGAGTGCACACGACTGCTAGAGGCGCCGTCTGTGTTGTTTTGCAGGCATCGTTGGAAGTTCCAGAGGAGGTTCTTGGAGCGTTCTTGCAGAACACGCAGTTGCATGAGGCTAGACGAAGGAGTGACGAGGCACATACTCCACATTCGAGTCCGCGGCAGGATCAACTATTTAGATTAAGATAAATATATCAGGTATTTAGGAAGTTTAGATTGAGAGAATTTGTATTTGATTTTTTATAACATTTTTTCTTTATTGGACATATATATTTGAAATGAATATTGAAATTAAAATTCATTTTTATTGATATTTTATTTTTATTTATAACTTTTCTTGTGATTTATTATTGTTATTCATATTTGGTATGTTTTTTAAAATTATAGGTTGAAAGAATAATATTTTTTTTGTTTAAAAATGTAATATATTACATCGGTTAAAATTTTAACCTATGTAAAAAGGGACATATTACATCATTTTCAAATAAGAATTGAGTAATGCATCTTGCAAATGTCAATAAATGAAACAAGCACTCGATGTAATACGTCCCTTATTACAATAGTAATAAAACCGATGTAAAATGTAATGAACTTTCTACATCAGCAATGGAACCAATGTAATACGTGACAAAAGTTAAATTTAGGATTAGACATATTTTCATAAGTTACACTTGTATAAGAGATTGAATTAACAATTATGGTGACAACTCAGTAAGGATTGCCATTGGACATGAATTTAACCAAATGGTTTAATAAGTTTAAATGTTCTCTTCAAAGAGAAAAAGGGAAAAAAAACACACACACAATAAAGATTATATGGAGCGGAATTGAAAAGAACAACAATTAAAAACAAGGAACCAAAGGAAATTAACAAGACTACAATTAGAAGAGAAGAAGGGACTTACATGGATGAAGATGATTCGATGAAGACGAAGCATGGAGGGAGTCACGCCACTTGGAGGAGGATTTCAAGATAAGTGAAGGAGGATTCACCACTTGAAGACATCCAAGATAAGGATCAAAGGAAATTATGAACACTCAGGCTCTCATTCAAGCAGAGTTTCTTTACTCAAAATTCAATGTGAATTACAAGAGGGGTTGCCCATCTATTTATAGTGATAGGTTCCATGTGATGTGAGTTGAATTCATCTTTGTTTAATTTGTAACACTTTATGAAGAATTGGATCAAGATTCTTAGGACAATTATGATGAGTCACCTAGAGAAAATCTCCACTAGACATTAACTTAGCAAGTGTTAAGTAGATGTGAAGGTTCATTTCTAAAGGTCCAAAGGAAAAAACACATGTTTAAGTGACTTTTATGAATTATATGGAATAAAACCATGTGGGTATCATAAGAACAGCAAGGTATATGTATGAACAACACAAGAACAGTTCAAGAATACAAGATTAAAAATAGAAACACAATAAGAATTGAAACTAACAATAGAAACACAACACGAACACAACCTAGTATTGGAAAGTCAAGAAACAACATGAACATGGATACCCATGGAAGCCGAATAGAAAACAGGTTGGTATGACATGTTTGCACCGATTAAAATGGAAGAACAACACATCAAATGAAAGAGGACATCACAAGGAAGAGAATGAACCGATTGAAATTGCAAACAAACAAGTAGAACAAAAATGGTATTTTTAGAAGATGAATATAAATAACTTACGTGGTTGTGGTCTTTTGGAGAATGTGCTCACGCCACTTGGAGGGTGGTTCTTCCAAGATGAGTGGGAGGTGCCGCCACTTGAGAGTCTCCAAAGCTCACAAGATAAGACATGGAGAAGAAGAAGAGACAAGTCTCACAAACTCTCTCTCACAACAACTCAAGATAGTTTCTTTACTTCTAAATTTCAACTTGTATTATTATGAACCAAGGTCCCCTATTTATAATGAGGGTGACAGATTTGGGTTTACAAAGGAGGGAGTTGGAAGAGACACTTTCTAGCTCCTTCTTAGCGCCTAAGTCTAGAAGGAGTAGGAAGAGTCATTTCTTCCACTCTTTTACAAAATCCGTCCCAAATAATGCCTTACACTAGAGGTTTCTTTGGTTTTCCTCTTTGGCATATTCCTAAGGCTATCTCTATATTTATTTACAAATATTTACAAATGTTTATACAAGGGTAATTACAAAGAGTGATAACATTTCATGCTCTTTACCCAAAACTTTAGCCTTGCTCCTTGTAATCCTTTGAGACATGAAGGATGTTGATCTAATTTGTCCTTGAGCTTCTTGGGCTTGGGCCTCATCTTCCTCTTCTATTTGATGTCCATCACCATGTGATTAGGAGAAGGATGGAAATTTTAATTTCAAACTAATTTATCTTAGCTCCCTGATTCCATGCCATTAATCATGGATCTCAACAGGTCACACCTTTTGCATTTAAGCATGTTCTTTAATGCAAAAAAGTGTGACTACATGTGCTGCACTTGTGAACTTTCTAGAAGCTAGGGTTTCGTCCACCTAGGGGCAATGGAAAAGCTTAATTTATTGTTATTTAACACCTACTCTTAAAAAGACTAAAATAAAGAACAACTACTATCTTGGCACATGTTCTGGTGCTCTACTCTTGATGATCTTTTGAGGAGTGGCGAGACCTTGTGACCTAGTCAAAAATGCTTGACCTATCCTTGAGTTTGGTTTCCTGCTCCTGGTCATCCTTTTGTAAGGTTGGGCTAGCTCAAATGGTGATGATCCATTCATGGTTTCATCATACTCCCAGGTTGGAGAGAATTTGTCCATGAATTTAAAACTTTTGTAGAAAACAAAGTCAGATCACTTACAAGAAATATATTACTACCAAGATATGTGTGAGGTAAATTAAACTCATATGCATTGTTGTTGATCTTTTTAGTGATTGGGAAAGGACCATCACTTTAGGTAAGAAGTGTGAACTTCCTTTGGGTTGGAAATTGATTATTCCTTAAGTGAATCCATACCTAATTTCGTGGTCCAGAGATCATCTTTCTTTGTTCTTTATTAGAGTGTTGAACAAAAGGTGTGTGAGAGTGGGAAAAATTAACTACCCAATTAAAAGAAACTTCAATGTGAAGAAAGAAGTCCTCCCACACCCTAGGGTTCCCAGAAATAAGGTATATTAACATCTAAGAGAAGTGATTGAAAACATGAATTTTGTGCCAAGTTGGACCCCTATTGTTTTTCAAAAGTGACTCAAGAACTTTGTTTTTTTGTCAAACAAGATACTTCTAGGACATCCTTGCAAATTATTGATTTGATGGTGGATATCTTGAAACTCTCTTGGATTAGTTTTATATGCAGGTTTTTTTTTTTTTTGTGAATATGAAGGGATAAAGTGATTTTGATTTTGAATGCCTCTTAGAAGGGTAAACCCTTATGAGGATTTTGAAAAACATACCCAAAAACTCCTCTAACAAAAGCTCCAAACATTTAGAACTATCAAAAGATGGAGAAGAAAAGGAAGGGGAATACCTATTAGGATAGGCAATAACTAATTCTGGACGAGCCAATATTACCTTTTTCACTTCTTTGGGTTTAATGAGAAGGCCCGTTTTTACTTTATTATTTTTCTCATCTCTCTTTTCATTTTCTTTCTTCTTTTTCATTTTTATTTAATCCTCGTTAACTTCTTTTGGAGAGAGAGGTTTTAATATGACCTTGTGCCCATGGAAGTTGAAAGAAATTTTGTTGGTAAGGTCATCATGTAAAATTTGTCTGTCATATTGCTAAGGCCTTCCCAAAAGCACATGTATTGCTTCCACTGGCACATCACACAAAACTTCTTCCTTATATTTTCCAATGACAAATTTTATGAGGACTTGCTTGTTAACAATTATTTCACTCTCTTCATTTAGCCATTATAGTTTATAGGACTTTGTATGAGAGATAGTGGATAATCCAAGTTTCTCCACTACTCTTGTATTGGCCAAATTCGCACAACTTCCCTCATCTATGATCATGGAACTTTGTCATGGAATTTTGGGTAATTTTTTTGTAATTTATTTATTCATTTGCAATTTTCTCCTTTGCTTCAGTGTCTTGAGAAAATGTGATGAGCATAGTTTTACTCAATAACTTTATTCATACATGTCTTGGACTAAAATCATGTAAAAATACACTATTTTAAATAGGATCCATCTAACTAAGATTATTTCGCCCTTAACTGGTATTTATTGTAATATTGTATTTTGTAATAGTAGATAGTCTAATACTTCTCAAATTAGACTAGATAGTATAGTAAAAGTGTTTGCTAGATGGTCTGAATGAAGTTTTTACCCCTGTAAGAGGCTCGAATACGCGAAAGTACAAGTTGCTTCTTTGGATAAAAATGGGAAACAAAATTTAAGAATAAATATGAAATAAAATCTACAGTATCTCAAACATAATTGGAAGCAAATCTTCAGCAAAATATGAAGAAACATAGTTTGCGATAAAATTGAAACAAATTTGAGAATTTTGAAAAGTTAGAAATTGATAAATTATGAACAAAATTCAAACCAACATATTTTTCCGAGATCCTTGGAGAAGAAAAATATATAAAAAAGATACAAGTTTCAAGGAGAAATCATCAAGCATCAGAGCTTGATACAACACGTTAGAATAATAGTGCATCGTAGATTTTCTTAGTTTTCTTCTTTTTCTTCATTGAAATTATTTCATTTACCTTCATATGGAAGGATAAACACCTTTGAGTTAATTCTCTTGTGACTTCACAATGAGGTTTAAGTTTTATATTCAATAAATTTTTATTCTTAAATTATCAAAAGCAGTTTATGCAAGAAGGTCTGATCTTTTTAAATTTTGGTTTTTGTTAAAGAATTGTCTTTGGATGCTTGTTGATAGATAGAAGATAAATATCTTATGAATATACATTTGGAACTAGTGAGATACTAAATATATCAATATATGCTTGTTTTTATAGTAATATTCTATTGAATTTTATTGACGCTTGTTTGATTTAGTATGACACTATGTGAGAATTGAAAGAGTGAAAATCTTAAGAAAAATCAATGATGAAATCAATATTAATAAACTTGAGAGTCAACCTTCTTCTTTTACTATCTTTTTTCAATTGCCTACTTTATTTTTCTACACAGTGATATTTGTATTGTCTGGCATTCAAATAAAAGTTTTTATGCAACCAGAATATTCCAAGAGATTTGGCTAACAACGAGGAAAGGTAGTATAAAAGGTCTATTGACCCCAAATCGTCTCCTAATGAACTCAGGTGTAAATCTAGTGAAAACTAGCTCTCAAACTATCTGCAACATAATTTGAGTAATAATAACAATAAAACTAGTTTTTCATGAGATTAGAAGATTAAAACAACTGCTATAAAGAATTGAAAAACAAAACTTTATTGATCAGAACCTCAGAACTCAATGGGGAATTACAAATGAATCAACGAAAAAGGTTTAGGCTTCCATGCAGAGGCAAAAATACAAAGATAAAAAATGCAGAAAAATAAACAAAGGAAATAGCTTTGCGCTCAAAGAGATGGGTGTCTTTTGTGTGTTTCCCTGGCTCTCCTTAAATTGGCATGTTCCATGCAACCTCCTCCACATTCCATGATGGAGGCACCACTTTTGGTGAGAAGATAATGGAGAAAATCCAGCTCTTACTTAGGTGGATAAAATCTCTGTTACTTTGTATAAAATATTCTCAAATATTTGCTTCTATTTTAATTCAAAGAAGCAACTTTTTCATATTTGGCCAATTCACAAAGGTAGACACTTCCTTTAGACCGTCTACTCTAAAAACACAAAATTAACAAGAATAATACTTAAGACCCAAATAAACCCAATTATATGAATCTTAATTAAAATAATGGATTCATCTATTATTACAATCCAATAACCTATGATTAAAGTTATTAAGTGTGATAAAATTATTATTTAGTTTTGTAGTCCAATTTGAATTTAGTTATTAGTTTTCTTCTTAACTGCATAACTTTTTATATTTAAATTTGTATAATTTTAATTTTTGTTTTCCATATCTAACTATTATATAAGAAAGAAAAGAACAAAAAAGAAAACATATATTTTTTCAATGCGTTTTTAGGAGGGTCTAACAGGATATGGTATGTTCATACACATGGTTGTTTATCAAGTGCATGACTAAAGCATATCTAGGTGAATTATAGAAAATCGGTCCCAAAATTGAACAAACATACTGTAAGGACCTAGAAACTTTAATTGGAATAAAAGTGTTAGACTTAAATAATTTCAGAGGATGTTATTATTTAAAATACAAAGAGTTGGTAATTGAAGTTTCGTAGTAGTCGGACCTCGGACGTCGCCCAAGGTCTGGGGTCAGCTGGTAGAGGTCGGTCGGCTGACATGTGAATCAAGAAGAGTAAAGGAAGAAAAATGTAGCTTAGAAGTCTACGAGATCGCCGTTGTTGAAGATGGAGGCGATCTCCGACTTCTCTGGGACATAATCGCCTGTCGCCTAGAGGAGACATGACCGCCAATCGCCTATGGTGTACGTGATCGACGGGAGTGCACGTAGTATGTGGTCAAGATGCTGGATTAACCATAGTGGGTTCCAAAAACCACGCGTATCAAGGTGTGGGTTAAGCCTTAGATACGCTGTGCATGCGAAGCTCTATGCTTGAGCATAAGAGATCGCCCTTAGTGTTGCATGCATGGGCGCAAGAGGAGTGGTGCTGATCTACTCTTGGAAATGTGAAGCTACCGACGTCACCAAGCCATGTGGAGGTGATACCTTGGACGTAACATAGTGGGATGAAGAACCTTCAGCAAGGTGTGACGATATGACATCGGTGAGCAGAGTAAGGCGATGTGTTCTCGTCACACACAAGGGCGATAAGAGATCGCCAACAGGATGAGAGGAACATCGGTCATCAACCAGGATGGGAGACACATCGATGGTCTGCCAGGTTGAGACATCGGTTGTCTGCCAGGGTGAGACATCGGTGGTCCTCCAGGGTGACACATCGGTTGTCTGCCAGGATGAGGAATCAGTCATCGCCGGTATGAGAGACAGACGGTCATCGCCAGGATGAGGGACACATCGGTCGTTTTCCAGGGAGAGACATCGGTCGTCCTCCAGGATGAGGCCTCGGTGGATAGTCATCACGCGAGCGGTCATCGGTGGAAGGTTATCGCGCGATGTCGAGTTTCACACAGATAAGGTGGGACCCAGGCTCTCAACATCAGACGTACTGCACGCGCGACAAGTAGACAAAAAGGGTGGTTCAGAATAGTGACATCAGAGGGTTGGCATGCGCAGAGTCACGCGTGGTCGTACTGTTCAGGGCAGCGTGCACGCAAGCTTCCTGCAGAGTGGGTGGTGGCAGCGGCTTTTGTGGACAAGTTGGTTTAGATTCAAAAACCCACTTCTGAGAGGCAAAGGACGTTGCAGTGGTTCAAGAGTGAAAGAGTGAGCTCACCTTCATCCTTCTCTTTTCTCTCCTTCGCGCTGCGATTCAGGCATCCTCAAGCACCAGTGCGACGAGCAACGACTACCCTTGGAGCACCTGGGAGGTTCTCTGCAAGTTCTACAAACCAGACGCTAAAACAGAGCCAAGGCATCCTTTAAGCTCGGTGGGTTTTGGAGCTCTTGGTGTTTTGCGCAAGTCCAGGTAAGGGAAGCTAGCTTTATTTTCAATAAAAGCCGTAGATTTGCTGTTTCTGAAGTGAGAGCGACGTGGTCGCCGGTTTCATATTCTTTTTTGTGATGCTCTGTTCTATGTGTTTGGGCGACGTGGTCGCCGGTTTTAAACCCCTTTTTCATGATGTTCTGTTCTTATGTGTTTGGGTGACGTGATCGCCGGTTTTAAATACAGATTTCGAAATCCCCTGTTTTGGACGTGATCGCCGGTTTTGGCGTTGTTTTTCGAACTCCCCTGTTTAATGTCGCTTTGAACTTGTAGAGATTGAAATGAAAAATGTATATGCTATTCGAAAACCTGATCGGTGGTATGCTTGTTACTGTGATTGGGATTGTTTGAGAAAAGATTCAAAATGTTATATGATGGTATTGTGCTTTTACGTGTTGAATGATGCATTGGATGAATGTGAAAGAGTGATCAAAGCATAGTATTTTCAGGAAAGAAAATACCGTGTGGAGATTTATGAGGGTGTATTGATCTGTGAGTATCCTGTGAATGAGGCGATCCTGACTCTGCTGAGATAATGGAATCACATAGAGGAAGTTATTCAGTTGGTGAGAGTCGAAGGAGGTTCATATGAATGGGTGAGTCGTGTGAAAAAGAACGAGCTCGGCCTGTTATATGAATTAACCCTGTCATACTAGGAGAGTGAAGATATTGAGATTCATTTATGCGCATGGCTGTGTGAGTTTCACAGCGACCCTGTGTGGGTGATGTAGTATGACAGGTGCAGGTCTCTGGATGCTAAGTTCAACGCACGAGTCTTCCGGAAGTAGTGTCAAGTGTCATGTGTGATGAGTCAGTGGAAGTCTGACGTGAGAAATGAGAAACATTGAAAATTGATAGACACTTGATGGAATTATGTGAATTGAACGACTCTTGAGGAAATTGTGAAATATGTGATTACTTGATGGCTGTGTGATATGAATGAGAAAGTGATGGACTTTTGTGAATGTTTAAAAAGGCTGATCTATGTTGGTTGGCCAGTTCATAATTTAAAGTTTAAAAATATCTAGCTTACCCTTTGTATTGTTATGTGGCTGTTTTCTCTTAAAACTGTGATGATCGTGTATTTTACACGGGAGCAGATGATCTTCCAGGGAGTAGATCTCCTCAGTGAGTGGTCGCCGGGAGGAGATCGCCTGTTTCTGTCTCTACGTGGTGATCGCCTGTTTTCTGTTCTGATAGCAGATCGGCTGTTTTGGGTCTTCTGATAGGAGATCGCCTGTTTTGTCCTTTTCATGCTGTATTTGGTTTTTATTTCGAAACAATTGATGGAATGTATTAAAACCCTATAAGAGGGACGTCTCTTTTTGAATACGATGTACGGGATGATGTATTTTCAATATCTAATACATATGTTGATTTTATAAATTTAATATCTACGCTTTATTCTATTATATAAATAGGAAATGGTTTTGGAGGGATGTTACACATACGATATGCTAGCTAGACACTTTAGTCCACTTAATATTTCTATTGATAGACGATCTAGCGATAGAGCGTCTAATTGTTCTTCATTGTTTTTTTTTTTTTTTCTGATTCTGAAACTGATATTTTGACCGATAGAACTTTAAGAGAACTTGTTGCACCAGATATTGTGATCCAAAATCTTTGTATTCAATATCTATTTTAGATGTGAAAAATGTGAATAAAAATCTAGTCTAATATACTTGTTGCCTAAGTTTTGTGGCCTTGATGGCAAAGATCGACATAAGCATCTTAAGGAATTTCATATTGTCTACACCACCATGAAAAGGTTTAGAGTCTCAGAAGAATACATTAAGCTAAAGGTGTTTCCCAGGATCAATCACTAGTTGCGATAATCTGAAAAGAATGTTCCTAGAAAATTTCTTACATGCATCTATAATGATTGTGATTTGGAAGGAAATAGGTTGAATAAGGCAACTGGATAGGGAGGGTCTATAGGAATACTAGGAGACATTTAAGAGACTGTGCAAGTTGCCACTAGTGCAGAAAGGTAAAACAACAATGACTATTTTCAATTTACAAATATGGCTATATAGCCGCATTTGATGTACACGTAGTCTTAAATTGAAGAGATAAGAAGGCAGCTATTTAGCCGCATTTGTAAATTCGATTTATAAATGCAGCTATTTACATAGTCGCATTTATAAATCGAATTTACGAAAGACGTTTAGGGTTTCTTTTCTTTTTTGTTGTTGTTTGGGTTTTTAATCAAAGTTCTCAACTTTGATCTTTTCCGAAGAATAGGGTCATTATTTTAGCATTTTTTTTGATCTCTTGGTGCATCCATATCATACCTCTTCACATTCTTAGTATTTCATGCCAATAAAAGTCCAGAAAGCGCAAATAAAAATTTCCCAATGAAACACAAATATATGACGGAGCAAGGCAACAACAGGGACAAGGAAGGCAAAGTAGGAAGCAAACAAAATCCTTCCCAATGAAAAGTGACCTTAGTAATGGCATAAGAAAAAACATAAGAGAAACAAAAAGCATACAGAAATCAATTGTGAAGAAGAATAGTGGAACACAATGCTTACCAATGGCACAAACAATGCAAACAAACAGAGGAAAAAAGAGAGGAAGCACGAAACACAGGCATAAGAGCAACGAAGCACGAGAGAAAGGAGATGAAAAAGTAAGTGACGCGTTTCTGAAATAGGAGAGTTGGGGTAAAATTTGATTTATGAGTGCAGCTATTTGTAATAGTCGCACTCATAAATCAAAATAATTTAAAAAATACCACCATGTTTTTAAACACTACGTCTGAGGTAAAACCGCATTTAATAAACAGTAGTTGTTTTTACTTTTTGTACTAGTGTGCCCATACCACCAAATTCATGAGCAAATGCTCATCCCATACTTTTATGAAGGGCTAACAACAATGGATAGACAAATGATAATCTTCCTAGTGTAGGAGCTTTGGTGGATAAGACTCCAGTTATAAATAGATAATTAATTGAGAACATGGCTTTAAACAATAAGCAATTTAGCACTAGAAGCGCTTATGCAATACTGACAAAAGGATTTCATGAGATGTGGACTACATATGTTGATCACTTGAAGTTGGAAACCAAGTTAAACAAATACATATCATCTGATGATGTCGCTTATGTTGTAGACTTTGGTATTACAACACCAGGATCGTTTGATGAATCAGAATGCACAAACACACCTCAACAATTATTTTTAATGTTGACCTAGTTGATTTGCAAGTTGTTGGGATCTTTGGACCATTACCATCTACTGTCCAGTGATGGAGTTCTCCTTGGCTTTTAGCTTGATTATTCGGTTGAAAAGAAGGGGAAGCAAATTTGAATGGCAGCGAAAGTGGAAGTAGTGAAGAGCATATGAAAGGTGATTCCGTTAGCAATTGGAAGGAGAATAGGTGTTATGAAGGAGGTTAGGCCAGCCTTTTAGCAAATGTCTAGGCTTTTCTCAACTATGAGAAAGAAAGCAAGAGAGAAGAGAGACTAAGAGGCATTCTAAAACCAATTTGGCAAAGATTTTTTACTCAATCAAAGTCTAAATTTTACATGAGAGTAGGGTCCTATTTATAGGAGTAAATGAGAGGAGGTGGCATGTTATGCAAGGTAGGGTTAGGGTTAGGGTTTGGAAACCATTCCTTGTTACCCAAGGAAGCTTCACTAACCCTATCTTGCATGACAAGTTAGGGTTTCATAGAAGAGGCGTGCCACTCGCTTAGGTTTATGTTTTATGACCTATCTCCCTTTTTAAAGTTTAGATGAAACCTATTTTACTTAACTCAAAATATAAAGTTGTAAAAATCTATACTACTATATACAAGTATTTACAAGGCTTTAGAAGAAGAAATTAAAAGAGTTATAGCTCTACACAAATGAAAATGACATTATTTTCTCGTTTTCAAGGTTTCATAGATGAACTCTTGCGCAACCACCACCACTCCCTGAAGTAACATCCGTCATACCTCTCATTTCTTAACCTCTCACAACCATCTACCATAGCTAGAGAGTCTAGTTAATCCTTCCACCACCACACCACCTAACCTTAACCATCTTCACTACCACTTGAGCTTAACCTTAAATGCTCAGACTGCACTAACACCAACCTGCTTGCCTACCCTTTAGGATATTTTTTCATTCAACCACCTCTAGACGATCCCTTATTAGATAACCCTATTAGATTTTCTATACTATATAAGCATCTCGCCTACAACTATTCCTCCTATACCACCGCCCATTCATGGCGCCCTATGTATCCCCACTTCATTCACCATCTGACCACTTCCAATTTTACCTTGTTGCACAGAGGTCTCATCCACTGTTTACACCAAGGATATGTATGCATTGGTCGTATTTTCTAGTGGGTATGAGTACCATCTCTATGTCACACTATACAAAGGATCTTGGTTTTTATGGCACAAGTAATGATTCTGATCAACTATAATTCTTACTTTCCCTCAAACTTGATGAGGGAGTTATCCTTTTCCCACTTTTATTGTACATGATCATTGATTTTTTTTACATTGAGGACAATGTATGATTTAAGCGCAGGGAAGAGGATTCATAGTTTCAAGATGTATTTTATTTATATTTTGATATCCTTTGTTGATTTTTTTTGTTTTTATTTGATTCAGCCAAAAAAAAAAAAACCAGTTTTAAGGATCATCTAATGGTTGGCATGTTTCATTATTCTTGTAAATTTTAGTTTCTTGATTTGTGTTGTGTGGATTTCCTTAAATATTGATAAGTAAGTTGGTTATGAAAATTATGGGTTGGGTCTTTTGTGATAAGATTGTCCTTAATTAATTTGTTTACCTTTGTTGATAGACTGTCTAATGTTCTTTTTAGTGTGTTTTCACTCATGTTTGCTTTTCCAAAACTTAGTTTGATTCCTTGTTTTACATTTGTGATTTACATGCATAAACTGATATGATTAAGACATTCATTGTTAAATTAAATCACTATTCATATTATCCTACCCTTCTTGATAATCCACTTGTTAGCCCCCTTGAGCCTATATCATTTTTCTTATTTTTAACCCTCATTATAAGCTTAAAATAGAAAAACCATGTTTGTCCTACCTTAGAAGATGAATAAGCCTTTGAAATTATTTTGGGAAGTGGTTCATAAATGTGACGGTGTACCTCATTTTCATAGTGTACCTCCTCAGTACTGAAAAAAATAGAAAAGGAAAGAAAGAAAGGAATAAAATAACAAAAAGTAAAAGAAAATAGAGTGTTTGACTGCATAACTGCTTAATGTCAATATAAATCAAAACACTTGAAAGTTAGAGAGTGTCTAACAAAATTTTTGTCATTCTTCATTCATCTATTAATTTCAATTACCTTCTTGTGTATTAAAATTTAAGAATTTCAACTCACATTTATTTTGATTATATGATTTTTTTGAAATTCTATACTTCTTGTTATTATGCATTCTTAGAATATGCTGTGATTTTTTTTTCATTTAAGTGCACTGTATTCCTTTTAATGAGTTGTAAATTCATAGAATGTTTTGCTCAAGAGTGCAAAAGGATAAGTGTCGGGGTATTTGATGACCATAGTTTACTCACACTTAACAGCTTTAATCATAGATGTTTTGGGCTAAAATTGTGTCTAAATCCACTATTTCAAATAGAATTCATCTTGGGTTTTTTTGAACATTAATTGTTATTTATGTTAATCTTGTGTTTTAGTTGTAGTAGACTAGACGGTCTAATAAGAGTATTTGCTACATGGTTTGAAAAAAGTTTTTACCTCTACGAGTGGGCCGAAGACCCAAAAGTTTAAGTTACTTCTTTAAATCAAAACGAAAAACAAAATTTAAGAAGAAGAATTAACGATGGAAAACCATCCAGCCACCACATCATTTGATTAAGAAGAATGGAAAGATAAAGTCTTTTGGAAGAAGAATCAATATTTGAAAAATTTGAATAATATTTTCCTTCCTTTTAGTCTTCTAAAAATGTAAATATTACAAGTATAAAAATATATAGAATTAGGATTTTCTTTATGACACTTTGACTAATATTATAAGGTAATTACTTCCATCATTTGATATTAGCTAAGCTAAGAGATTCTTCAATAGCTATTTTTTTTTTTCTTTCTCTTTTCATGTTTGAATACGTCTTGTACTACTTGAGTTTAAGATAGTTTTATTTTCATGTTAAACCATGTTTTTCCATATTTAATAAAAATATAGTTTTATTTTCATTTAATCTATGTTTTCCATATTCAAGGTTCAATAATTGAGTTTAAGATAATTTTATTTTAATGTTAATTTATGTTTTTTCACATTTAATATAGTTTTTATTTTCATGTTAAAATGTGTTTTTTTTTGACATATGGGTTTTGTTCTAGTCTTCTATATTTATTTTGTGTATTTTTTTTTTTAATAATATTTTTTTTATGTGATGACAAATAATTATTTTTATTTGAGGTGTGTCAGCCTAACTGAGATGTCAAATTGTATAAAATGCCTAAGATAAAAACTTTTATATAAAAAAATAATTATTGACTATTATTCAATTAAAGTTCTACGGAGAGAAATAGGTTTTCTTGCGCGTGGCTCCTTCCTGCGCTTGGAGGCTAGTGTGTGGAGAGGGGTGCAGGGATAGCACCGCTTACTGGTGGATTTTAGTAGAACAGTTCTGTTTTGCGTGCAGGATAATTGTGGGTTTCTTGGCTAGGAGTTATTCCTGGACGCGTGGCCAAGTGATCTTGTTGGCTAGTTTTCGCTGGTCCAGGGTGCTAATTTGCAGGAGATTGATTTCGTGGTTCTTGGTACGTGTTTGCGCGGGGTCCAGAATCCTAGCGGGATTGCAGTCTTGGTGTCACGGTTTACATTATTGAGATTGGTGTCAAAAGCGTGCGCGGGAGTTAGGGGCGGTTACGAGGCCCTTCTTGGTGGAGGGCGCACGAGGGACTGTGCTTTCTTGGAAGTTCAAGAATGGTAGAGACTTCTGCCGATTTTTTGATACTTGGGATTGTTTGAAATAACAAGTGGTTCCATTAAGAAGTCATATGATACACAGGGTCAAAGAAAAACTTTACTCAGGCAATACCTATTGTTAGAATTATAGATCTTAAACAAGAGTACTCAAATAATTAAAATTTTAAGACGGAATTGAAAGGTGCTTAATGTAAAGTGGAATTTAAATGGCTAGAAGATAAAAACAAAATTGAAATGTACTAGAATTTTAAAGCAGAAAATCAACTCACAAAAGATAAACACAATTAAAATCATGCTCTGATTATCACATAATGTGAGTTGATTTTAGGATTGCACATTTTATGGATTGTACTTTATTTAGGATTTTTGGATTAACAATTTAAGGTGAGAACCCAAAGAAGATCCCCACTAGACACGAAGTTAACAAGTGGTTAAGTAAGTGTGAAGGTTCACTTCTAGAGAATAAAGAGAAAAACACAATATGGTGATTATGATGATAAAAGTAAATTACGAAAATGGAAAGAACATAAAATGAATAAAGACAAGTGATAACCAAAATTAAAAGACAAGCATGATATCTTAAAGAGGAATGGAATGGATGGCGCAAAAAGAAAGATAAAAAGAGGAATGGGTGAAGAAAGCTTATGGAAGAAGAAGGGATGTCACGCTACTTGGAGAAGAGAGAACTCCATGATGAGTGGTGCAAAGAGCCACCACTTGAGATGTTACCCACCCAAGATAAGACCCCAAAAGAGAGCTCACAAGTCTCACAAAAACACTCCTGCAGAGTTTCTTTACTATAAAAATTCAATGTGTTAATACATGGAGGAAGACACCCTTTATATAGGAAGGAGTGACTTGGAGGGCAAGATTAGTGAGGGGTAGAAAAGGAAGTGGAGAGGGGCTGCCTAGGGTGTTGACCATGGTCAAAACCACCCCTTAGGCATAACTTCTAGAAGTTAGGTTAAAAACCCTAATTTTAGGTGCATGTGTCATGAAAAGTGGGCTTGGCACAAGCCCATTTTGCTAAGTACACTCCTATTTATGCCATGTAAACCAACTTTAGCTTATTCTTCTATTTGGACCCCTAAAGTGAGCCCAACTTATTTACAAACATTTTGTCTTGTAAGAAAACTAGAAGAAAGAACATTTGATGCTCTAGTTTATGCCCAGTTCTTCTTCTACTGAGGTTCTTCCGACATTTGGTAGGACCTTGTCTTGGATGCTGAGATGACTTATCAAAGTGTGAAGTGTCTCTTATGTCCTTGGTCATCTTCTTGACTATTTGGGTTGTATCATTAAACAAGAGGGGGGTGAATTGTTCATGAAAGATTTTCGCAAATATTGAAGGTAGATTGAAAGACAATGAAGAATCAATTAATTAGAAATCAGTTCAGCCAATTTGAAAACTGTTTTTAGTTTGATTGTAGAAAATCAACCGATTGTTTTAGCAAAACAATCAATTGTTTATACCAGCATTGTTTAAAAGCAAAGAAAAAATAGTTTAAAGAGTTAAAGGATAGAGAGATTAACACATAATATTTTTATACTAGTTCACCCTTCATCAAGAGCTACATCTAATCCTTATAAACCATTGAGAATTCACTAAGTAATCAAACCTTGATTACAAACAACACACCAAAGTGGTGATCTTGGACCCTTCAAGAACACACACCACCTTTGGCAAAAGCACCATAGATTTCATAACAACCTCTAAATCAGCACACCAACAATCCTTACAGAAATCAAGAGAGAAAGGAATGAGTACACCTGGGTACAATCTCAGATTAAAGAAAAATTGAATACATGACAATCCTATTCCACTTTTAGAAAAGATCCAAAGCTCTTAGAAATCTTGGAAAATCTTAATTGAAATAACTTCTCTTGAAATCAATTAAAACCTGGGTACAATCTCAGATTAAAGAAAAATTGAATACATCACAATCCTATTCCAATTTTAAAAAAGATCCAAAGCTCTTAGAAATCTTGGAAAAACTTATTTGAAATAACTTCTCTTGAAATCAATTAAGACCAGGAGCGTAAAATAGATTATTTAAACTCCAATCAGTTGGTTAAAGCATTTAATGTAAGAGCCAAAACAGTTTAAATCAATTAAAACATATTAAAGCCACTTAACAGATTTTTTAAGGTTTTCAAAAAAACAATTGATTGAAATCACGAATCAACCAATTGAATTGACTTAATAGCAAATTTAAACAAAGTCAAGCTTTTCAAAACCTTTTCAAAATCCACTAAGTGTAAAACAACCGATTGAATCGACATTTCAACTGGTTGATTTTTCTCACTCTTTTGAAAACACATTCTTTTCAAAAATATTAAGATTGAATTAACTTTGGATCATACTAAAGAGTAGATTAACAAATTCAACTACACTAGACACATACAACCAACAACAATGATCTTCATGCATTCCACTTGAATTTGGAGACATCAAAGCACCTTGTTCAACAATCTCCCCCTATTTAGACAAATCCCCAGTTTGCTTGTGTTGTCCTTTTTGAATTTGATAGATCCTACAAAACAAAAAATATGCACATACAATGCATACATAGAAGTAAGATAACCAATGTTTGAAAAGCACTCAAGAACCAACTTTCTGCATAAGTTTTTCAGCAAGAAAACCAGAAAACAAAGTGTGAAAACAATGGTGAATTGGAGTGCATATCTGAGATAAATCAGAGTTCTAGCAGCAGCAAAATAAACCAGAATTAAACCAGAGTGTAGTAGCAACAATACAACACCAGAAACCACATCATTCTTCCCTTATTTGTCTTCACAAATAGAATAAGAGAAGACATAAAAATAGAATTAAGAAAGAATTTGAGAATCAAGAATACCCAACTTATTTCTCAAGAAGAAAAACTTGTCCTTAGGCAATGGCTTAGTGAAGATATCTACAAGTTGCTTTTCAATTTCAGTAAACCGCTTTTCACAATCCCCATTGCTCACATGATCCCTTATAAAGTGGTGGAGAATCTCAATGTGCTCTGTCCTTGAATGCTGAATCTGATTTTTAGTGAGGTTGAAATCATTTGTGTTGTCACAAAGCAAAGGCACTTTGTTGACCTTCAAGCCAAAGTCCTCTAGCTGTTGTTTGATCCAAAGGATTTGAGCACAACAACTACCAATAGCTATATACTCAGCTTCTGTTTTTGAGAGGTGATAGAATCCAAGTACCTAAGAAGATGACTAGGGACTCAAGAGACAATACACACTGTGAGCAGTCATCTCAACAATCAAGTCAAGATCCCACCAGAGATCAAACGGACCTCACCAAAAGAAGAGTTGGACATAGACTAGAACACCAAATGTTCTTTCTTCTAGTCTTTTTAAAAGACAAAAACATGTTTGTAAATAAATTGGGCTCACTTTGGGGGTCCAAATAGCAAAATAGGCTAGAGTAGGTTCACATAGCATAAAAAGGAGTGTACTTAGTGAAATGGGCTTGTACCAAGCCCACTTTTCCAGATAAGGCACATAGAATTAGGGTTTTTAACCTACCCTCTAGAAGATGTGCCTAAAGGTGCAGTTTTAACCATGGTCAACACCCTAGGCAACACCTCTCCCTCTGTCCATTTTACCTTTTCCCATCTTGCCCACCAAGGCAGGTGCCTTGCCTCATGTATTCACAACTTAAATTGGAAGAAAAGAAACTTTGCAAGAGTGATTTTGTGAGACTTGTGAGCTCTTATGTTGGGTCTTATCTTGGGTGGGTAATATCTCAAGTGGTGGCTTTTGCATCACTCATCTTGGAGTCCCTTTGCTCCAAGTCGCGTGACTTCATTTCTTCCCATAAGCTCTCTTCATCTCTTCCCCCCTTTTTTTTAATTTCCTTTTTGCGCCTTCCATTTCCCCTTCCTCTATGTTCATTCATGTTATCTTTAAATTGTTGGTTCTCTTTATCTTGTTATCTTAATTTCCGCCCCTTTTTGCATCATCCACACCATATTATTGTCTTTTTCTCTTTGCCCTTCTGAAGTGAACCTTCACACTTACTTAACCACTTGGTTAAGTTTGTGTCCAATGGAAATCTTCTTAGGGTCCTCACCTTAATTGCTAAATCAAAAAAAAAAAAAAAAAAATCTTAAACAAAGAGCAACCAATAAAATGTGCAATTCTAAAATCAACTTACATCACGTGGTATTTAGAGCATGCTTATTTTATGCTTATTTTCTTTGAGTTGATTTTGGCCCTTTATATTCTAGCACATTTAAATTCTTGCTTTTTCCTTCAAGCAATTTCAATTCCGCCTTTAAATTATTGTCATCTACAATTCTGCAATTTTATTCATTAAGCACTTTAAATTCCGCTTTTCAATTTTTTTTTTTGTCAATTTTTTTTTCCTTACCTCATTTGCTTGAGTCTTATGTTCTTAGTGTTCTAGGAGTCTTTAAATCCTTTCTACTTATTTTGCTTTTAATGGTGAAGAACTAAAAGCAATTAGAAATTTGTTTGAGTAGAAGTGGATGTAGTTACAAACAAAGAATTCAAGTGATCATATGAATTGAATCCTGTAAGAACCTAGAAGTTTATATTGGAATAAAAGTGTTATATTATAAATAAATTCGAAGCACGTGTTTATTTAAATATAAAGGAAGGAATGTATAGCTGAGAAAACTACGAGATCGCCGTTATTAAGCGGGTAGGCGATCTCCAACTTCTCTGGCACTTGAACGCCTATCGCCTAGCTTATGCTTGAACGCCTATCGCCTAGCTTATGCTTGAACGCCTATCGCCCAGCTTATGCTTGAACGCCTATCGCCTGTGTGTACCTAGTAGCCTGTCGCCTAGAGTACACCTAATCGCCGAAACTACACTTAGTGTGTAGCCAAAATGTTGGATCAACCCTGGTACGTCCCAAAAGCCACGCGTATCAAGGTGTGGGTTAAACCTTGGATACGCTGGGCAGGCGAAGCTCTATACTTGAGCATAAGAGAATCATCCTTAACGTTACACGCTTGGGCGCACGAGGACTTGTGCTAATCAACTCTTGGAAGTGTGAAGCTACCGACGTCACCAAGCCTTGTGGAGAGAATACCTTGGATGTAACATAGTGGAATGAAGAACCTCCAGGGGGGAGTGGCGATGTGTCATCGAGCATCGCCAGGGCGCAAGGCATGCAGGATCGCCTGGGCGCGAGGGGCATGCGGGCATCATCAGGGGGAGAGGTCATCGGTTGCTAGCCCTCGCGCGAGAGGTCATCGGTTGTTAGCCTTCGCGCGAGAGGTCATCGGTTGTTAGCCTTCGCGCGAGAGGTCATCGGTTGTTAGCCTTCGCGCGAGATGTCATCGGTGGATAGTCTTCGCGCCTGTGGTCATCGGTGAAAAGGTCATCGCGCTACGTTAAGTTATACACAGAGAACGTGGGACCCATACATCCAGCATGAGACGTTCTGCACGCGCGCCACGTAGACGAAAAGGGTGGTTCAGAATAGTGACATCAGAATGTTGGCATGCGCGGGAGACACTCGCGGTCGTACTGTTCAGAGCAGTGGCTGGCATGCACAAGCGACAACAGTGGCAGTACTGTTCAGAGCAGTGGTTGGCATGCACCAGAGGCAACAGTGGTCGTACTGTTCAGGGAAGCGTGCACGCAAACTTCCCTGCAGAGTAGGTGGTGGCAGCTGCTTTTGGAG
Organism: Phaseolus lunatus; assembly: GCA_013389735.1. Classification (NCBI taxonomy): domain Eukaryota; kingdom Viridiplantae; phylum Streptophyta; class Magnoliopsida; order Fabales; family Fabaceae; genus Phaseolus; species Phaseolus lunatus. The sequence goes on from CM023866.1 coordinate 38,528,380, forward strand.
GGATAAGTTGGTTTAAGTCACTGAAAATCCACTACTGAAAAGGAAAGAAACGTTGCTGTGGTTCCAGAGCTAAAGGGTGCGTTTATCTCCCTTCTTCTCCATTCTCTCCTTCGCACTGCGATTCTAGTACACCTTCACGCGGGAATACGACGAGCGACAGCCACCATTGGAGCACTTGGGTGGTTCTCTGCAAGCTCTTCAAAACCAGACACAAGAACAGAGTCAAGGCGTTCTTCAAGCTTCGTTGGATTTCGGAACTCCTGGTGTTTGCGCAAGTCCAGGTAAGGGAAGCTAGACCTCTTTTCCATACAAGCCATAGTGTAGTTATCTCTGAAGTGAAGGCGACGTGGTCACCGTTTTCGCTTTCGTCTTCGAGAAATGCTTTGTTTATGTGTTTGGGCGACGTGGTCGCCGGTTTTATAAACATAGTCTTCGAAATACCCTGTTTTTGAACTAGATCGCCGGTTTTGGCGTTGTTTACGAACTCCCTGTTTTTGATGTTGCTTTGAAACGGTATGGGACTTAAATGGGATATTCGAAAATAAGAACCTTGGATTGAGTTTTGCTGTGATTGAAATCATTCCTTTAAGTGTGGCATGACATGTTGAATGTTGTGAATGTGGGGTCGAGGCATAGTATTTTCAGGAAAGGAAATACCGTGTAAGACCATGTTAGATGTGCATTGATCGGTGATTCCTAACGAGATATCCTGACTCTGCTGATAATGGAATCACATAGAGGAAGTTACTCAGTTGGTGAGAGTCGAAGGAGGTCCATGTGATAGGCGCCTCGTGTGAAACAGAACGAGCTCCACCTATCCAGGATGGGCGCCTCGTGTGAAACAGAACGAGCTCCACCTGTCCATGATGGGCGCCTCGTGTGAAACAGAACGAGCTCCACCTGTCTTGTGGATTAACCTTGTCATGCTGTATGGTGATGTGTTGAGATTCATCGTACGCTGGTGAATGTGTAAGATTTCACGGCGACCCTGTGGATGTGTGTGATTCCACAGTGGGCAGTGTGACAGGTGCAAATCTCTGAGTCTAATCAATGCATGAGTCAATCCGGAAGTAGTGTCATGTGTCTATGCTTTGTGAGCCAGTGGAAAGTCTGACATGTGAAATGAGAAACTTGAATATTGATAGACACTTGATGCTGTATTGTGAAATGGAATGACTATGGGTGAATGTTGTGAAGTGTGATTTTGGGCGATCAGGTGAATGAGATGAGTAGCTCTACGTTTTACATAGATATTTGAAAAATGTTTTACCTTGCTCTATTATGTTCATGATTTTAATGCCTTATTCTAAACTCTCTTTAAAATGGCTAGCTTACCCTTTTATCTGTTATTGTGGTTGTTTTCTCAAAACTGTGATGATCGTGTAATTGTTACACGGGAGCAGATGATCTTCCAGGAAGAAGAGCTCCCTAATGGGTGGTCGCCGAGGGCTGAGATCGCCCATTTCCACCTCTCGGGGGTGATCGCCGGATTTTGCCCTACTATCAGATCGCCTGTTTTGAGGTCGTCTGTTATGAGATCGCCGATTTTATGTCTGGCTAGCAAGTCGCCTATTTTTGGGGACTTCTGGTGATCGCTGGTTTTATGTATGGAGACCGCCGGTCTTGCTGTATTTGATTGTTTTCTTTAAATTTCGAAAAAACATTTGATTTCGTTTATGTATTAAACTCCCTAAGAGGAGCAACTTCATTTCAAATATATATATCATCATGTTATTCTCTTCAATATTATTTGATTACACTTAATTTCAATTATACATGGATGTATGTATTATTTTGGCGGGATGTTACAAATCCCAATCTATTTGTGAAAATTGAAAGTGAATTAAAATATGCATGCCAAGATTATGGACATTTTAAATCCATAAAAGAAAAGTAAAGACAAAAAAAAAAAGTTTGTGCAATTCACTTTTCAAGTTCAAAATTACTAAAAAGAGGATTCTTTTTATGTGGCAAATGGTTTTCATATTTGTGGAATTTTATCCTTACTTTTACAATTTCTAAGAAAATTAAAACTTCATAGTTAAAGTTCATGTAAGTTTCTTTGAGTCTTCATTCGTGCTTTTCTTTTTTGTCTTCTCAATATTTTTTTTCCATTTGGTTTAGCTTTCTTTATTTTAATCTTTTCTTGCTTGTCTTTCAAATTTTCTTTAGTTTTGTTATGGGGGTCTTTGGTGAGCAAGTGTAAGAGTTTTGTCATCTTTCACTTGAGGTGTTGCCACCAAGTGTAGACCTTTGTTTTTAGAGTGCAAATCTTTCTTGCATTACAATTCTTCCCTTCTTTAATAAATAGCCAAGTGATACACGTGAGGAGTGGATAAGATAGTTTTTTTTTTTTCACTAATTGTTTGTTTTCTTTTTGTGCAAAGTATGGCTCATTTGTCTTCAGGAAAATCTTTAAAGCCACAATCTCCTCAAAAGGCATATCTTTTGGGAGAGCTTGCGGACACCAAGAGGACTTTGGTCGAAAAAGAAGAGGAGATGAGGCAACTATTGGAAAAGTTGCTAATATTAGAAGTGGCTCAAGAGAGACAAATTAGAGAAAGGAGATGGTAACCAAGAAGAACCTCTAGAAGTTACACGCACTATGGGAGTTAAGAAGAAGACCAAGATGGGAGAGTGCATAACTTTGAAGAAAGGCGCCATCAACACCCACCACCAAAGCCTTCTTTTCCTTTTGTAAAGTTACCTAGTTTTAGTGGGGATAGTGATCCAAATGTATATTTAGGATGGGTAGCTAAAGGAGAACAAGTATTTATCTGTATGAGGTTGAAGAGGACCAAAAGGTTAAATTAGCTTCCCTAGAATTCGTAGATTATGCCATGCAGTGGTGGCATCAAGTTGTAATGGACATTGGTTTGAACAAGAGGCCAGTCGTGGTCTCTTGGTATGATTTAAAGGAATGCATGCGCACGCGGTTTGTTCCTCCTCGCTATAGGAAGGAACTCTTGTTGAAGCTCCAAGACTTCAACAAGGACCTAGGAGTGTAGATGAATACTTCAAAGATTTAGAAGTAACTTTGACAAAGATTAATATGCATGAAACTAAAGATTCAAAGATTGCTAGATTTGTGAGTGGATTAAGAAGAGAAATTCAAAATTTTGTAGAACTTTATGAGTATAAATCTTTGGAAAAATTGGTTCACCTAGCCATCAAGGTTGAGTCACAACTTTTTAAGAAAACATCTTTCAAAAATACTCATAATGATGACTTCTATGACTCATCTTGGAAGGGTAAAAATAAAATTTCAAAACAAGATAATCATTCCAAAGAATCCACCACACAAACTTCTAAAAATCCTTCTCCTTCTAGGACTCACCAAAACCTCAAGTACCAAATGTTTTAAATGTTTAGGTTTTGGGCACATAGATGCCAATTGTCCAAACAAAAGGACCATGATGGTTAAGGGGGCCTAGTTGTAAGTGACCACTATGATCAATCTTCTAGGTCTAACTTCCCTTCCCTTTCAAAAACTCATTGTGAAAATGAATGTGAGATACCTTGTCAAGGTGACTTATTGGTGGTAAGGCAAATGTTGGGAACCATTCCAAAACCTTTGGATGAAACCCAAAGAGAAAATATTTTCTACACCCTTTGCCTTATCAACAACAAGTTATGTTCCGTGATAATAGATGGGGGTAGTTGTGCTAATGTTGCAAGTACAATGTAACATCCCACCAAAATAATACATGCATACATGTATAATTGAAATTAAGTGTAATCAAATAATATTGAAGAGTGCAAAATCATATGTATATATATATATCAGAAGTGAAGTTACTCCTCTTAGGGAGTTTAATACATAACCAAATCAAATGTTTGCAATGTTTAACAAAATTAAAGGAAACGCAGTAAAACCGGCGGTCTAAAAGGAACGGCGATCTCCAACATTTAAAACGGCGATCCCACACAGAAGACTTCAAACTGGCGATCTCCTACCAGGACACAAGAACCGGCGATCTCCACCGAGAGGTGGAAATGGGCGATCTCTGCCCTCGGCGACCACCCCTTTAGGGAGCTCTTCTTCCTGGAAGGTCTTCTGCTCCCGCGTAACAATTACACGATCATCACAGTTTTGAGAAGGCAACCAAAATGACAGATAAAAGGGTAAGCTAGATAATATGAAAGGAGTTTAAATCATGCATATGAAAAACCCAAGTAAACCAAGTTTCCAAAATATCCAAGTAAACGTAGAGCTACTCATAGCATTCAACTAATCGCCCAAATTCACAAATTCACAACATTTCCCATAGTCATTCCATTTCACACCACAGCATCAAGTGTCTATCAGTATTCCAGTTTCTCATTTCACCATTTCACATGTCAGACTTTCCACTGACTCACCACACAAGACACTTGACACTACTTCCGGATTGACTCATGCATTGATTAGACTCGGAGATGTGCACCTGTCACACTGCCCACTGTGGAATCTCGCACATCCACAGGGTCGCCGTGAAATCTCACACATTCACAGGCATATGATGAATCTCAACACATCACCATACAGTATGACAAGGTAAATCCACGCAAACAGGTCGGTATGTTCTCTTTCAAACAACCCACCCATACAGGTGAACCTCCTTCGACTCTCCCAACTGAGTAACTTCCTCTATGTGATTCCATTATCAGCAGAGTCAGGATATCTCGTTCATAATCACCGATCAATGCACATCTAACATGGTCTTACACGGTATTCCCTTTCCTGAAAATACTATGCCTCGACCCCACATTCACAACATTCAAACACATCATACCATACTCAAAGAAATGATTTCAATCACAGCAATAGCCATTTCAAAGGATTCATATTTTCGAATATCTCATGTAAACCTCAAGCAGTTCTCAAAACAGCATCAAACACAAGGATTTTGCAAAACAGCGCCAAAACCGGCGACCTGGTTAGTAAACATGGCGTTTCGAAGACTGTTTATCAAAACCGGCGACCACGTCGCTCAAGCATACAAACAGAGCATTTCACACAGATAAAACGAAAATGGCGACCACGTCGCCCTCACTTCAGAAAAGACTACGCTAAGGCTTGTATGGAAAAGAGGTCTAGCTTCCCTTACCTGGACTTGCGCAATCCACTAGGAGCTTCTAAATCCAACAGAGCTTGATGAACGCCTTGGCTCTGTTCTTGAGTCTGGTTTGAAGGAGTTGCAGAGACTTTCCCAGGTGTTCCAATGGCGTTGCTTCGTCGTACTCTTGTGTGGAGAGGCTGAAATCGCACGCGGAGGAGGGAACTCACTCTTTCTCTCTTCGAATACAACAACGTTTTCTTTTCTTCTCTCAGCTGTGGGTTTTCTGTAACTTAAACCAACTTATCCCTCCCCCAAAAGCAGCTGACACCGCCCACTCTGCAGGGAAGTTGCGCCGCACTAATCAGTACTACTATAGCTGCCTCCTGCGCAGACCTACCACTCCCTGAACAGTCCTACTAAGCGTGCCTCTGCGCAGGCTACGCTCTGAGGTCACTATTCTGAACCACCTTTCGTCTACGTGGCGCACGTGTAGAACGTCTCTTGCTGGGAGTCTGGGTCCTACGTTCTCGGTGTTTAACCAAGCGCCGCGCGATGACCTTTCGCCGATGGCTACCAGCGCGAAGACCCTCCACCGATGCCTCTCTCGCGAAGACAACCCCTGAGGACCTCTCGCGCGATGACAACCCGCTGATGAGCTATCGCGCGATGACAACCCGCCGATGAGCTATCGCGCGATGACAACCCGCTGATGAGCTATCGCGCGATGACAACCCGCTGATGAGCTATCGCGCGATGACAACCCGCTGATGAGCTATCGCGCGATGACAACCCGCTGATGAGCTATCGCGCGATGACAACCCGCTGATGACCTCTCGCGCGAGCGACCGATGTCTCTCTTCTCTGATGACGCCTGCATGCCTCGCGCCCAGGCGATGACGTGTGGTCTAGGCGACCGGCGATGATGTATAAACAAGAAACTCTTATCGTTTTTCCTAGACTACACTTTCCTTCCTTTTTAACTTAGATAAAACATACATAGAATTTACTTAAAACATACTCATTCATTTCAATAAATCTCAGGTCCTTACATTCTCCCCAACAACAAAAATTTTCGTCCTCGAAAATTGGATTACAAGGAAAAGAGGTATGGATAAGCCTCCCTCATGGGTTCTTCTAATTCCCAAGTAGAATCCCCCGATTTCTCATCCCACACCACTTTCACCATGTTGATGGTCTTGCCCCTGAGCTGTTTACACTGCCGATCGTCAATCCTAACTGGTTTGGCTTCAAAGGACAAGTCATCCCTAATCTGCACGTCGTCTACATCTAGCACATGACTAGGGTCTGCCATGTACTTCCTCAGCTGTGACACGTGAAACACATTGTGCAGATTTGCCAGATGGGGAGGTAGGGCGATTTCATACGCCACAGGGCCAATCCTTCTCAAGATCTGATATGGTCCCACGAATTTAGGGGACAACTTCTTTGACCTGATCGCCCGCCCTACACCCTTGGTTGGTGTCACTTTCATGAACACGTGATCTCCAGCAGCAAACTCCAAAGGCTTCCTCCTCTGATCTGCATAGGACTTCTGCCTACTCTGAGAGGCTTTCATCCTGCTTTGTATCAGCTTCACCTTCTCGGTCGTCTGCTGAATCAACTCTGGTCCAACCAAGACTGCCTCGCCCTCCTGGTACCAACATAATGGAGTTCTGCATTTCCTCCCATACAGGGCTTCATATGGCGCCATCCCAATGCTGGCGTGGTAGCTATTGTTATAGGTGAACTCCACTAGTGGCAACACCTCCTCCCAACCTCCCAATTGATCTAAAACGCATGCCCTCAGCAGATCTTCCAAAGATTGGATTGTCCTCTCTGACTGACCATCTGTTTGGGGATGATATGCAGAGCTCATCCTCAACTTGGTTCCCAAACACTCTTGCAAGGTCTGCCAAAACCGTGAAGTGAACCTGGGATCCCTATCTGAAATGATGCTGGAAGGCACTCCATGCAACCTCACAACCTCCTTGATGTACAGCTGTGCCAACTTGGCCATGGGCATCTTCATATTTACTGGGAGGAAGTGGGCACTCTTCGTCAGTCTATCAATGATGACCCAGATTGCATCATGACCCTTTACTGATCTGGGTAAATGGGTGACAAAATCCATGGCGATGCTGTCCCATTTCCACTCAGGGATATCCAGTTGCTGCAACAGCCCGCCAGGTCTTTGGTGTTCCACCTTCTCCTTTTGACACGTTAAGCAGGTTGCCACGTACTGGGCGACGTCCCTCTTCATGCCTGACCACCAAAATGACTCCTTCAAGTCATGGTACATCTTGTTCATGCCTGGGTGGAGGTTAAGGCGACTCTTATGGCCTTCCTCTAGGATCATCTCCTTCAACTCGTCATTTGTAGGTATGCAGATCCTGCCATCAAACCTCAAGATCCCATCCTCGCCCATCTCAAAGCCTCTCGCCTGATCTGTCCCTAGTGACTCCATAGTGCGCTTCAGGCTAGGGTCCTCCAATTGTTTGTCCTTCAACATCACAAGAAAGTCATTAGTTATAGTCAGCTTACTACAACTAATGTGATTCACGTGGAACTCTACTCCCAGGTTTAAGTCCCTGAACTGCTCGATCAGCTTCTGCTCTTCCATCATCATGGTGGCGACTTGTATAGACTTCCTACTCAAGGCATCTGCCACTACATTGGCCTTCCCTGGGTGATACATGAGTTGAAAGTCGTAGTCCTTTAGGAATTCCATCCACCTTCTTTGTCTCATGTTTAGCTCCCTCTGATCGAACAGGTACTTCAAGCTCTTGTGGTCACTGAACACCTGGAACCGAGCTCCATATAGATAATGCCTCCAGATCTTCAAGGCAAACACTACCGCTGCCAACTCCAAATCATGAGTAGGGTAGTTTCTCTCATGCACCTTGAGTTGCCTTGAAGCATATGCAACCACCCTCTTCTCTTGCATCAAGACGCATCCCAAGCCTTGATGTGAGGCATCACAGAAGACGTCAAAAGGTCTTCCTATCTCGGGGATCACCAGCACTGGAGCACTGGTCAACCTCTCCTTTAGCTCCCTGAAGCTCTGCTCACATCGGTCGGTCCAAGCAAAGGGTTGGTCCTTGCGAGTCAGCTGTGTCAAAGGAGCCACTACCTTGGAAAAATCCTCAATAAACCTCCGATAGTAGCCCGCCAACCCCACAAAGCTCCTTATCTCAGTCACTGTCTTAGGACGTTCCCATTGTAGCACTGCCTCTACCTTGGCTGGATCTACCGAGATCCCTTGGGCAGATATCACGTGTCCTAAGAAGTTGACTTCCCTTAGCCAGAACTCACACTTGGAGAACTTGGCATAGAGCTGCTTCTCCCTCAGTATTTCCAATACTGCCCTTAGGTGTTCCTCATGCTCTTCCTCGGTCTTTGAATAAATGAGGATGTCATCTATGAAGACCACCACAAACTTATCCAAGAAAGGGCGAAAGATCCTATTCATATAGTCCATGAATAGAGCTGGAGCATTGGTGACTCCAAATGGCATCACTACATACTCGTAGTGCCCATATCTAGACCTAAAAGCTGTCTTCTGAACATCTTCAGCTTTTACCAAGATTTGGTGATACCCCGATCTCAGGTCAATCTTGGAGAACACCGAGGCCCCATGAATCTGGTCCATCAAATCATCAATCCGAGGTAGGGGGTACTTGTTCTTGATGGTCAATTTGTTCAATTGCCTGTAGTCTATACACAGCCGAGACCCTCCATCCTTCTTCTTGACTAGGAGCACTGGAGCTCCCCATGGAGATACGCTGGGTCTGATGAACTGCTTCTCCAGCAACTCTTCCACTTGCTTCTTTAACTCCACTAACTCGGCTGGTGCCATCCTATAAGGTGCCATTGACACTGGTCCAGCTCCAGGCACCAAGTCAATAGAGAATTCCACTTCTCTCTTAGGGGGTAATCCAGGCACCTCCTCTGGGAACACATCGGTGAAGTCTCTCACCACTTGGATCTCGTTTACGTCCCCTTTATTCTCCACTTCCAACCGGGCGAGCACCACGAAGCACCTCGCCCCTTCTTCCAATGCTGATCGCCCTTGTTGAACTGTTAACACATCCGCTTCATGGGGGTCTGGAAACGCTACCTTCTGCCTACCACAGTCTATGAGGACGTGATTGGCAGTTAACCAATCCATTCCTAGGATGACATCCAGGTCCTGAAGAGGTAGGCAGATCAAGTTCACCTTGAATCTACGTCCTTCTACAATCACTGGACATTCAGGGCACACTGTAGAGGTCGACACCTGTCCTGACGCAGGTGTAGAGACCAACAGCTCAAAAGGTAACTCCTTCACTAGGAGACCCAACTCAGCTACACACAGGCTTGACACAAAGGAGTGTGTCGCTCCAGAATCAAACAAAGCCCTTACACCTCTACCAGCAATAAAACAAACACCTTGGATGAGGTTACCTGACTGAGTTGCCTCTGCTCCAGACATGGCGAACACCCTCCCTGCTGCCTGAGGTCTGCTGCCCTCGTTCCTCGTCTGCTGAGAGCCACTGGGCTGGGTCGCCCTATTCTGGTTAGGGCATTCTCTAGCAAAATGCCCCGTCTTTTGGCAGACAAAACATCTCCTCTCTGGATCCCTCTTGGGGCACACGCTGGCTGTATGGGGTCCACCGCAATGGAAACATTTAAGTTTCCCAGGTTGTTGCTGTTGGAACCGGGATGAAGCTGTTCCCACCCGATGTGGTGAAGGCCTAGCATATGGCTTGCTTTGTGGGTGCTGTGCCTTAGCTCTCCCACTGGAAGGACCTCCTGGGTGTGACCTGATCACCCTAGACTCACCCTTTTCCAGGGTCTCCACCATCTTTGCCTTCTCCACTAAGGCGTGGAACTCCCTGATGCACATCGGGGCTATGGTCTTCTTCAGCCCATGCTTCAGTCCTTCCTCGAACTTCCTACACCTCCAGGCCTCGGAGGTCGCCTGGGTATAAAACCGGGCGAGGTACTCAAAACGGGCAGCATATGCGTTTATAGTCATGTCCCCCTGCTCCAACTTCAGGAACTCAGCCTCTCTTGCAAACTTGGCGCTGTCTGGGAAGTACTTCTCTAAGAACTTCACCCTGAAGCTCTCCCAATCCAGAACATCCTCCCGTGCCTCCATCATTTGCTGAGCTCCCATCCACCAGAACTCTGCTTCTCCTGATAGCAGATAAGTGGCGAACAGCAGCTTCTTCTCTTCAGGGCAGGAGGTCGCCCTAAAGATTTTCTCCAACTCCCTGACCCACTGATCTGCCTGGTCAGGGGTAGCGTTCCCACTGAACTTAGGTGGGTTGTGCCTCATGAACTCAGCTAATCCCATCTGTTCCTGGGGCTGACCAACGTGGGAGTTTGTCTCAGCAGATCGGGCAGTTTCCCAGTGCTGCATTGTGGCTTGATGGTTCTGGGCCATTGCGGCGTTCTGCTGCTGAATGGCAGTCGCCATCATCTCAATGGCCTTGGCGATTTGACTCATTTCTGAGGAAGGTTGGGGTGGGGTAGCAGGTCTACGTGCCATCTTCTTCGCTCTGAATTCTGAATCTATAGGCTTCTATAATCCCTACAACTATAAGAATGAAACCGATAAGAATCAATTCATTCAAGGGGGTAACTGCTAGACCTTACACAGGTCAGCATCTCAAAGTCATTAAGAATTTGAGTTCATCAACAGAATCACAACACTTATAATTTCAAACAAAACACCAGAACAGCTACTGGTGGGCACGCATCAATCCAAACTACCACCTCAGTCAAATTCAAGAACACTCAATAATCACATCAGGATTCAATGTAGGCTAAACATCAAACCTTTGGAATTAAGACTAAGAATTATCTTGATCCAGTTATGAGTGTGCACCCTCACCACTGTATCAAGACCTTCTCATTCTCAATGCTAAGATCTTCAGTTAGGCACACATTCACTAAGGCACATACAAAATTTCAACACAAAAACGTTTGAAAACCTCCCACTATAGTGGTTATTTAAAATTCAAATAAGTTTTATGAGCAGAAGAAACACAATGGATCCACAGCCCTCAGGTCATCCTAAGGCGAACTGCTCTGATACCATTAATGTAACATCCCACCAAAATAATACATGCATACATGTATAATTGAAATTAAGTGTAATCAAATAATATTGAAGAGTGCAAAATCATATGTATATATATATATCAGAAGTGAAGTTACTCCTCTTAGGGAGTTTAATACATAACCAAATCAAATGTTTGCAATGTTTAACAAAATTAAAGGAAACGCAGTAAAACCGGCGGTCTAAAAGGAACGGCGATCTCCAACATTTAAAACGGCGATCCCACACAGAAGACTTCAAACTGGCGATCTCCTACCAGGACACAAGAACCGGCGATCTCCACCGAGAGGTGGAAATGGGCGATCTCTGCCCTCGGCGACCACCCCTTTAGGGAGCTCTTCTTCCTGGAAGGTCTTCTGCTCCCGCGTAACAATTACACGATCATCACAGTTTTGAGAAGGCAACCAAAATGACAGATAAAAGGGTAAGCTAGATAATATGAAAGGAGTTTAAATCATGCATATGAAAAACCCAAGTAAACCAAGTTTCCAAAATATCCAAGTAAACGTAGAGCTACTCATAGCATTCAACTAATCGCCCAAATTCACAAATTCACAACATTTCCCATAGTCATTCCATTTCACACCACAGCATCAAGTGTCTATCAGTATTCCAGTTTCTCATTTCACCATTTCACATGTCAGACTTTCCACTGACTCACCACACAAGACACTTGACACTACTTCCGGATTGACTCATGCATTGATTAGACTCGGAGATGTGCACCTGTCACACTGCCCACTGTGGAATCTCGCACATCCACAGGGTCGCCGTGAAATCTCACACATTCACAGGCATATGATGAATCTCAACACATCACCATACAGTATGACAAGGTAAATCCACGCAAACAGGTCGGTATGTTCTCTTTCAAACAACCCACCCATACAGGTGAACCTCCTTCGACTCTCCCAACTGAGTAACTTCCTCTATGTGATTCCATTATCAGCAGAGTCAGGATATCTCGTTCATAATCACCGATCAATGCACATCTAACATGGTCTTACACGGTATTCCCTTTCCTGAAAATACTATGCCTCGACCCCACATTCACAACATTCAAACACATCATACCATACTCAAAGAAATGATTTCAATCACAGCAATAGCCATTTCAAAGGATTCATATTTTCGAATATCTCATGTAAACCTCAAGCAGTTCTCAAAACAGCATCAAACACAAGGATTTTGCAAAACAGCGCCAAAACCGGCGACCTGGTTAGTAAACATGGCGTTTCGAAGACTGTTTATCAAAACCGGCGACCACGTCGCTCAAGCATACAAACAGAGCATTTCACACAGATAAAACGAAAATGGCGACCACGTCGCCCTCACTTCAGAAAAGACTACGCTAAGGCTTGTATGGAAAAGAGGTCTAGCTTCCCTTACCTGGACTTGCGCAATCCACTAGGAGCTTCTAAATCCAACAGAGCTTGATGAACGCCTTGGCTCTGTTCTTGAGTCTGGTTTGAAGGAGTTGCAGAGACTTTCCCAGGTGTTCCAATGGCGTTGCTTCGTCGTACTCTTGTGTGGAGAGGCTGAAATCGCACGCGGAGGAGGGAACTCACTCTTTCTCTCTTCGAATACAACAACGTTTTCTTTTCTTCTCTCAGCTGTGGGTTTTCTGTAACTTAAACCAACTTATCCCTCCCCCAAAAGCAGCTGACACCGCCCACTCTGCAGGGAAGTTGCGCCGCACTAATCAGTACTACTATAGCTGCCTCCTGCGCAGACCTACCACTCCCTGAACAGTCCTACTAAGCGTGCCTCTGCGCAGGCTACGCTCTGAGGTCACTATTCTGAACCACCTTTCGTCTACGTGGCGCACGTGTAGAACGTCTCTTGCTGGGAGTCTGGGTCCTACGTTCTCGGTGTTTAACCAAGCGCCGCGCGATGACCTTTCGCCGATGGCTACCAGCGCGAAGACCCTCCACCGATGCCTCTCTCGCGAAGACAACCCCTGAGGACCTCTCGCGCGATGACAACCCGCTGATGAGCTATCGCGCGATGACAACCCGCCGATGAGCTATCGCGCGATGACAACCCGCTGATGAGCTATCGCGCGATGACAACCCGCTGATGAGCTATCGCGCGATGACAACCCGCTGATGAGCTATCGCGCGATGACAACCCGCTGATGAGCTATCGCGCGATGACAACCCGCTGATGACCTCTCGCGCGAGCGACCGATGTCTCTCTTCTCTGATGACGCCTGCATGCCTCGCGCCCAGGCGATGACGTGTGGTCTAGGCGACCGGCGATGATGTATAAACAAGAAACTCTTATCGTTTTTCCTAGACTACACTTTCCTTCCTTTTTAACTTAGATAAAACATACATAGAATTTACTTAAAACATACTCATTCATTTCAATAAATCTCAGGTCCTTACATACAAGAGTAGTGAACAAGCTTGGATTACCCACTATCTCTCATACAAAGCCCTATAAACTATAGTGGCTTAATGAAAAGGGTGAAATCATGGTTAATAAATAAGTTCTCATAACTTTTGCTATAGAAAAGTATAAAGATGAGGTTTTATGTGATGTTGTGCCAATGGAAGCAACACATATGCCTTGGTAATATGATAGAAAACTTTTACATATTGGTCATACCAATAAAATGTCTTTCAACTTCCAAGGGCATAAGGTTATCTTAAAACCCCTCTCTCCCAAAGAAGTTCATGGGGACCAAATAAAAATGAAAACCAAAAGAGAATGAAACAAGAGAGGAAAGTAAAATGGGTCCTCAACATCTCATCTCACGCAATCAAAACAATAATGTTGACCCACACAAAACTAACCGCGCCTCCTAGGTATACTTCCTCCTTCTCTTTTTCATTACTTGATAATTCTAAATACTTGACATCTTGGGTAAAGAAGTTTAGGGATGAAATTCAAACACCTCCTAAAGGTTCTCACCTTCTAAGAGGATTTTCAGCAAAACATCATGTCATCTCCAAATATTCTTTCCAAACATGGCTTGTATCTAGAACTTACCCATATGAACTCCCAAATCTTCTTGAAAATAAGTTTACTTCACATACCACACTTCGCACTATCTTATATGTGAACAAATTGACTATGTTATTTGTAGGAGTTCTAAATTCGAGGTCGAATTTCCTCCAACTTGAGGGGCATGATACAATCTAAGTAGCTAAGAAGATGACCAAGGACTCAAGAGACAATACACATTATGAGCAGTCATCTCAGCAATCAAGTCAAGACCCCACTAAAATCAGACGGACCTCACCAGAAGAAGAGTTGGGCATAGACCAGAACACCAAATGTTCTTTCTTTTGGTCTTTTTAAAAGACAAAAACATGTTTGTAAATAAATTGGGCTCACTTTGGGGGTCCAAATAGCAAAATAGGCTAGAGTAGGTTCACATAGCATAAAAGGGAGTGTACTTAGTGAAATGGACTTGAACCAAACCCACTTTTTCCAGACAAGGCACATAGAATTAGGGTTTTTAACCTACCTTCTAGAAGATGTGCCTAAAGGTGCGGTTTTGACCATGGTCTTCTACAAATCTTCATGAAAGGATAAAAAAAAATTCTACAAAAACTTATTATTCCAATTTCTCAAAAGGAACCACTTCTCACCATAAAGTTTATAAAGAAAAACCTTCCACCTCTACCCCTAAGTCACCCACCAAAACCTCAAGTAGAAAATGTTTCAAATGTTTAGGTTTTGGGCACATCTGCCAATTGTCCAACCAAAAGAACAATGGTGGTGGTCAGAGCGGGGGGGGGGGGGGGGGGGAGGCGTTGTAGTGCGTGAACATAGTTCCCAATCTTTAAGATCTAGCTCGCCTACCTCTTCAAAATGCCAAAGTGAGGAAGAATATGAGATGCCTTTTGAAGGTGATTTGTTAGTAGTAAGGCGCATTCTTGGACAACTTCAAAAACCTTTTGATGAAAGTCAAAGGGAAAATATTTTTCATACAAGATGCCTCATTAATGACAAATTATGTTCATTAATAGTAAATGGGGGTAGTTGCACAAATGTGGCAAGTACAAGAGTGGTGGAGAAACTTGGATTACCCACCATCTCTTATACAAAGCCTTATAAATTACAATGGCTTAGTGAAGAGGGATAATTAGTTGTTAATAAACAAGTCCCTATAGTTTTCTCCATTGGAAAATATAAAGATGAGGTCTTATGTAATGTTGTGCCAATGGAAGCCACCCACATTCTATTAGGAAGGCCATGGCAATTTGATAGGAAAGTCTTACATGATGGCCTTACAAATAAAATATCTTTTAACTTCCAAGGGCATAACGTTATATTAAAATCTATCTCTCTAAAAGAGGTGAATGAAGACCAAGTTAAAATGAAAAAGAAGAGAGAAAATGAACAAAATAAGAATGTTAAGAAGAGTGTTCTCATCTCCTCCAAAGAGGTCAAAAAGGTCATGCTAGCTTGCAAGGCTATCTTTATAGTCTATCCTAAGAAAAACCTAAAGATTGAGTCGGTAGTAGATAGTTTTAAATGCTTGGACCCTTTGCTAAAGGAATTTCAGTATGTGTTCCAAGAGCCACCTAAAGGATTACCTCCTTTAAGGGGCATTGAACATTAAATTGATTTCATTCTTAGAGCTTTGATCCAGCCTCTTGACCAAAGCGTTAGAGCTTCTCCTTCCCGAACCTCGTCCTCACCAGCTTCACGCCAAGTACACCGATGACCTTCACCTGAAAATCCTCCAAGAAACCTAAAAGAACAGTATGGCGCCTCTGCGGCTGGTGGCGCTCCGACGCTCAAGTCAGTGATTGAATCAACAAAGAATCTCAAAGAAAACTCATAACAGTGTACAAGTGAATCACCACCAAAATGAATCCCCCCTCTAATTCCGTTAAGAATTTTATATATATACCTGAGTCTTTCTCTCTCCTGCCGATTATTCCTCTTGACACGTGGATAACATCTGGTCATACATGTGTCACCATCTGGAGTACCTGCAGCTGAAACGTTACTTCCACTTTGCTCCTGCGACTAAGTTATCCACACAGGGAGTAGCTTAGTGCACAGGCTACTCTGGGCGTAACCTTAACATGATGAGCTGGTTAACACTGGGTATCACGGCTCACACTACTCATGGTGGCAGATATGCCACTTATCTTCCCTACTTTGGCGGCAGACATGCCACTTACCTTATGTATTTAGACTATATAACAAGTGCTTACCAAGTCTTCTTAAATACCCGGCGATGTGAATACCCGGCGATGTGCTCCTTTCGGCGTCTTGTTGACCACCTAATCTCCTAATCTTCACACACGGCGATCATGTGTAATCTAGGCGATTACTGATCACACACGGCGCTCATGTGCAATCTAGGCGATTACTGATCATACACGGCGATCATGTGCAATCAAGGCGATTACCGATCTGTGCTTCTTGCGTAACGCTCTCGCTGGGAGCCTGGGTCCCAGCTTAACTGCGGGTTAACAGGAAACCACCGATGCCTGATCAGTGCTTCTTTACTTCTCGCGCTCATCGCGCTCTGTGTAACATCCCTCCAAAACCTTTTCCTATTTATATAATAGAATAAAGCGTAGATATTAAATTTATAAAATCAACATATGTATTAGATATTGAAAATACATCATCCCGTACATCGTATTCAAAAAGAGACGTCCCTCTTATAGGGTTTTAATACATTCCATCAATTGTTTCGAAATAAAAACCAAATACAGCATGAAAAGGACAAAACAGGCGATCGCCTATCAGAAGACCCAAAACAGCCGATCTGCTATCAGAACAGAAAACAGGCGATCACCACGTAGAGACAGAAACAGGCGATCACCACGTAGAGACAGAAACAGGCGATCTCATCCCGGCGACCACTCACTGAGGAGATCTACTCCCTGGAAGATCATCTGCTCCCGTGTAACATACACGATCATCACAGTTTTAAGAGAAAACAGCCACATAACAATACAAAGGGTAAGCTAGATATTTTTAAACTTTAAATTATGAACTGGACAACCAACATAGATCAGCCTTTTTAAACATTCACAAAAGTCCATCACTTCCTCATTCATATCACACAGCCATCAAGAAATCACATATTTCACAATTCCTCAAAAGTCTTTCAATTCACATAATGCATCAAGTGTCTATCAATTTCAATGTTCCTCATTTCTCACGTCAGACTTCCACTGACTCATCACACAAGACACTTGACACTACTTCCGGAAGACTCGTGCGTTGAACTTAGCATCCAGAGACCTGCAACTGTCATACTTCATTTGTTGTAATGTTTCCACAGCCATGCGCATCAACACAATCTCGATCTCAATTTCATCACTCTCACAGTATGACAGGGTTAATCCATATAACAGGCCGAGCTCGTTCTTTTTCACACGACTCACCCATTCATATGGACCTCCTTCGACTCTCACCAACTGAATAACTTCCTCTATGTGATTCCATTATCTCAGCAGAGTCAGGATCGCCTCATTCACAGGATACTCACAGATCAATACACCCTCATAAATCTCCACACGGTATTTTCTTTCCTGAAAATACTATGCTTTGATCACTCTTTCACATTCATCCAATGCATCATTCAACACGTAAAAGCACAATACCATCATATGACATTTTGAATCTTTTCTCAAACAATCCCAATCACAGTAACAAGCATACCACCGATCAGGTTTTCGAATAGCATATACATTTTTCATTTCAATCTCTACAAGTTCAAAGCGACATTAAACAGGGGAGTTCGAAATCTGTATTTAAAACCGGCGATCACGTCGCCCAAACACATAAGAACAGAACATCATGAAAAAGGGGTTTAAAACTGGCGACCACGTTGCCCAAACACATAGAACAGAGTATCACGAAAAAGAATATGAAACCGGCGACCACGTCGCCCTCACTTCAGAAACAGCAAATCTACGGCTTTTATTGAAAATAAAGCTAGCTTCCCTTACCTGGACTAGCGTAAAACTCTAAGAGCTCCGAAACCCAACGAAGCTTAAAGATGCTCTCACTCTGTTTTAGTGTCCCGGTCTGGAGAACTTGCAGAGAACCTCCCAAGTGTCCAAGGGCAGTCGTCGCTCGTCGTACTGGTGCTTGAGGTTGCCTGAATCGCAGCGCGAAGGAGAGAAAAGAGAGGGATGAAGATGCACTCACTCTTTCACTCTTGAGTCACTGCAATGTTCTTTGCTTCCCCACAGTGGGTTTTTGAATCCAAGCCTACTTGTCCACGCATGCTGCTGCCACCACCCCTTCTGCAGGAAAATCAGAGCGTACGTTTCACTGAACAGTACGGCCACGGTTGTCTCTTGCGCATGCCAACCACTTCCCTGAACAGTACGACCGCGAGTGTCTCTTGCGCATGCCAACTTTCTGATGTCACTATTCTGAACCACCCTTTTTGTCCACGTGGCTGGGTCCCACCTTATCTGTGTGAAACTCGACATCGCGCTATAACCTTCCACCGATGACCTCTCGCGCGGTGACTATCCACCGATGTCTCGTCCTGGCGGACGACCGTTGTCTCTCCCTGGGAGACGACCGAAGTCTCGCCCTGGCGATGACCGAAATGCCTCGCGCCCTCACGATGCCCGCACGTCTCTCATACCAGCGATGACTGATGTGCCTGTAACATCCCGCCAAATTTCTTTACATAAATATAAAATGAGATAAAGGTAAAACAATAATATTTAGGTGAACATACGTATTTATATAAAATGAAGTTGCTCCTCACAGGGAGTTTAATACATAACCGGTCAATTTTCCCAAAACTTAAACAAAATACAGCCAAATAAATTGAAACCGGCGGTCTCCCTACATAAACCGGCGGTCTCCTATCAGAAGACCCAAAACAGCCGATCTGCTATCAGAACAGAAATCAGGCGATCACCACATAGAGACAGAAACAGGCGATCTCCTTCCGGCGACCACTCACTAAGGAGCTCTACTTCCTGGAAGATCATCTGCTCCCGTGTAAAATACACGATCATCACAGTTTTAAGAGAAAACAGCCACATAACAATACAAAGGGTAAGCTAGATATTTTTAAACTTTAAATTATGAACTGGACAACCAACATAGATCCGCCTTTTTAAACATTCACAAAAGTCCATCACTTTCTCATTCATATCACACAGCCATCAAGAAATCACATATTTCACAATTCCTCAAAGTCTTTCAATTCACATAATGCATCAAGTGTCTATCAATTTCAATGTTTCTCATTTCTCACGTCAGACTTCCACTGACTCATCACACAAGACACTTGACACTACTTCCGGAAGACTCGTGCATTGACTAGACTCAGAGATCTGCACCTGTCATACTAAACTGCTGTAATGTTTCCACAGCTATGCGCATCAACACAATCTCGATCTCAATTTCATCACTCTCACAGTATGACAGGGTTAATCCATATAACAGGCCGAGCTGGTTCTTTTTCACACGACTCACCCATTCATATGAACCTCCATCGACTCTCAACGCCTGAATAATGTAACATCCCGCCAAAATAATACATACATCCATGTATAATTGAAATTAAGTGTAACCAAATAATATTGAAGAGTGCAAAATAATATGTATTTATATATATCAGAAATGAAGTTACTCCTCTTAGGGAGTTTAATACATAACCAAATCAAATGTTTGCAAGATTTTACGAAAATAAAAGAAATGCAGTAAGACAGGCGGTCTCAAAAGAAAACGGCGATCTCCAACTTTAAAACGGCGATCCCTAACAGAAGACCTCCAAACGGGCGATCTTCTATCAGGACACGAAAACCGGCGATCACCCCCGAGAGGTAGAAACCGGCGATCTCTCCCTCGGCGACCACTCACTAAGGAGCTCTCCTTCCTGGAAGATCATCTGCTCCCGTGTAACAATTACACGATCATCACAGTTTTTAAAGAGAACCAAGCACAACACCAAAGAAACACCACAGGGTAAGCTAGACATTTTAAAGAGAGTTTAAATAGGAACATTAAAATTAAGGTAAAACAAGTTTCAAGATTATCCATGTAAAACGTAGAGCTGCTCATAGCATTCAGCTGATCGCCCAAAATCACATTTCACAACATTCACCCATAGTCATTCCATTTCACAATACAGCATCAAGTGTCTATCAATATTCAAGTTTCTCATTTCACATGTCAGACTTTCCACTGACTCACCACACAAGACACTTGACACTACTTCCGGAAGACTCGTGCATTGACTAGACTCAGAGATTTGCACCTGTCACACTGCCCACTGTGGAATCTCACACATCCACAGGGTCGCCGTGAAATCTCACACATTCACAAGCGTACGATGAATCTCAACACATCACCATACAGCATGACAAGGTTAATCCACGCAAAACAGGTCGGTTTGTTCTCTTTCAAACAACCCACCCATACAGGTGAACCTCCTTCGACTCTCCCCAACTGAGTAACTTCCTCTATGTGATTCCATTATCAGCAGAGTCAGGATATCTCGTTCATGATCACCGATCAATGCACCTCTTACACGATCTTACACGGTATTTCCTTTCCTGAAAATACTATGCCTCGATCCCACATTCACAACATTCAACATATCATGCCACACTTAAAAGAATGATTTCAATCACAGCAATAGCCATTTCAAAGGATTCATATTTTCGAATATCTCATGTAAATCTCAAGCAGTTCTCAAAACAACATCAAACACAAGGAGTTCGCAAAACAGCGCCAAAACCGGCGATCTAGTTCAAAAACGAGGTGTTTCGAAGACTGTATATAAAACCGGCGACCTCGTCGCCCAAGCACACAAACAGAGCATTTTACGCAGATGAAAACGAAAATGGCGACCACGTCGCCCTCACTTCAGAAAATAGCTAAACTATGGCTCGTATGGAAAAGAGGTCTAGCTTCCCTTACCTGGACTTGCGCAACCACCAGGAGCTTCGAAATCCAACAGAGCTTGAAGAATACCTTGGCTCTGTTTTTGCGTCTGGTTTTGAAGGAGTTGCAGAGAACTTTCCCAGGGGCTCCAATGGTGTTGCTTCTCGTCGTACTCTTGTGTGGAGATGCTGAAATCGCAACGCGGAGGAGGTAACTGGAGGAGAAGGGAAGAAACTCACTCTTTCTCTCGTCGAATACAACAATGTTTTCCTTTTCTCTCAGCAGTGGATTTCAGTAACTTAAACCAACTTATCCCTCCAAAAGCAGCTGCCACCACCCACTCTGCAGGGAAGTTTGCGTGTACGCTTCCCTGCACAGTACTACTAAGCATGCCTCTGCGCAGGCTACGCTATGAGGTCACTATTCTGAACCACTTTTTCGTCTACGTGGCGCGCGTGCAGAACGTCTCTTGCTGGGAGTCTGGGGCCCACGTTCTCTGGGTGTAACTCAACGTCGCGCGATGACCTTTCGCCGATGACTACCAGCTCGAAGAGAAACCACTGATGACCTCTCGCGCGAAGACGATCCACCGATGACCTCGCGCGAAGACTACCACCGATGACCTCGCGCGAAGACTACCACTGATGACCTCGCGCGAAGACTACCACCGATGACCCCGCGCAAAGACTACCACCGATGACCTCGCGCGAAGACCACCACCGATGACCTCTTCCTGGTGAACGACCGATGTCTTCCTCTGGGAGACAACCGATGTCTTCCCTGGCGACGCCCTCATAACTCTCGCGCCTTGGCCACGTCCACATGCATCGCGCCCGCGCGATGCCTGCATGCCTCTCGCACCCGCGCGATACCTGCATGCCTCTCGCGCCCGCGCGATGCCTGATTCCTCATCCTGGCAGACAACCGATGTCTCACCTTGGAGGACCACCGATGTCTCACCCTGGCAGACCACCGATGTGTCTCTCATCCTGGTTGACGATTTCTTATCGCCCTTGTGTGTGACGAGAACACATCGCCTTACTCTGGTCACCGATGTCACATCGTCACACCTTGCTGAAGGTTCTTCATCCCACTATGTTACGTCCAAGGTATCACCTCCAGATGACTTGGTGACGTCGGTAGCTTCACATTTCCAAGAGTAGATCAGCACTACTCCTCGTGCTCCCATGCTTGCAACACTAAGGATGACTTCTTATGCTCAAGCATAGAGCTTTGCATGCACAGCGTATCTAAGGCTTAACCCACACCTTGATACGCGTGGTTTTTGGAACCCACTATGGTTAATCCAGCATCTTGACCACATACTACGTGCACTCCCGTCGATCACGTACACCATAGGCGATTGGCGGTCATGTCTCCTCTAGGCGATAGGCGATTATGTGCCAGAGAAGTCGGAGATCGCCTCCGTCTTCAATAACGGCGATCTCGTAGAAGACTTCTAAGCTACACTTTTCTTCCTTTACTCTTCTTGACCCACATGTCTTCCTCGAGCACACCCACGTGATTACCTCACGATAAAGTCATCGCACCTGACTACTTGGTTAATAAAATGTTCAGCCGACCGACCTCGACCAGCTGACCCCAGACCTTGGGCGACGTCCGATGTTCGACTACTACGAAACTTCATTTACCAGCTCTTTGTATTTTAAATAATAACATCTTCTGAAATTATTTAAATATAATACTTTCATTCCAATTAAAGTTTCTAGGTCCTTACACTCTGCCTCCAGGCGTTCGCCTAGAACTAATCTGCGGGTGGTGGTCCCTTAGCAACTGACCACCGATCACCATTCTGAGTGATCTCCTCCTTGATTCACCTGCTATCTTCTACCACGTGTCACCCTGTGAATGGTCCACGTGGTCAACTGCTGCTGATGTCATCGACTACCGATGACCGACCTGATCACAAGCCCCCCAGTCTCGAGCTGTGACTGGTCCAGTGAAAAGACTAAGAAATCGTCTTCTGGCGGTCTACAGGAGCGCACACTCTGGCACTAACACTGTTTGTTGATATGATATTTCACCAACCCCTTTTAATCGCAAGACACGCAGACACATCAATGGCCCTCTTTAACTGTCGTTTCCGCCTCTTATAACGTTCGAAATCCTTAAAACACTCGCGCCATTCACTGTTTTATTCCTTTTTCTTCGCCTTCAGACATTCAAAGCATTTCTCTGTGAGACCCTTCGACTTCTTCAATCTCAAACCTTTGTGACGCTTTTCTGATCATCCAAAGGTAACCTTTTTATCTCTTGTACTGATGATTGCTGCATTTTAACCGATTTACATCATGCTTTATCTGTCTGGTGCATACGAGAGAAATCAGAGACCGCCGCCTTCTTGAACAAACGACAATCTCATCGACTTCTAAGCTACACTTTCCTTTCTCTTACTCTTCTTGATCCACGTGTCGTCCTCAAGCACGCCCATAGGATTACCTCACGATTACGTCATCACACCTGACTACTTGGTTAGTACACACCGATGACTGATCACCTCTCTCTGAGGAGACACACTGATGACCGATCACCCTTCTCTGAGGCAACACACCGATGACTGATCACCTCTCTCTTAGGAGACACACTGATGACCGATCACCCGCCAATCCGAGCTGCCTGCGAGGTCCACTCCACGTGGCTTTGGCCCATGCTGTGGGACCCAGCTGACGTGGTGCTCCCTTTACTATTTGTTCTCGACGACCGAGGTTTGGCCACTACACAAGCCCCCCAGGCTCGAGTTGTGACTTGTCTCAACGAAGAGCCTTACAACTCGCCTGATCGCTATTGGCCCTACCGGGCTGACGGGCTCTCACCTCTTGGCCGACGACCGAGGTCTTGCCATTACATAAATGTTCTTGCTTCTGCCCCTTTCCTTCGACGACCATTATCTGCTTGTAATGAATGAATCTTTCTTTCTCCTTTACAGCTCAACTTTCACCTTGTGTGGGTTGTGCTTGGTGACCGTGCTAACTGATGTGTGCATCTCACCCTTCAATCCACAGCAGAAACCTTCCCTGAGCTAACTTGATGTGGTGCTAACTTTACTTCTTGACTCATGCTGGTTTCCTTGACTGATTAATCTTTGAAGTCCCCCTTCTTGACTGATAAGCTCCAGAATACCTCTTGTTTATACTTTGGTGATGGGAGATTCCTCCTGAGTCGACCTTGGCTGATAAGCTGAGGAGGACCTCTTCAGTGGATGTCTTCTTATTCTTGTTCGAAGCCAAAAATCCTGGAGATCGCCTCTGGGTAAGCCTGAACGGGATTACTGGAAGGTCCTTCTTCTCGATATTCCAGCAATGTTATAAGGATTGGAAGGGAAAGTTTGTAAAGGTTTGTAAAAACGACGAGGACCCTTCTTTGCTCGATGGCTTTCCCTTGTACTGGGTGGACAAAGGAAATAAAGGCTCCAAGGATAGCTTCAGGAGGGCAAGGAGCCCTGACAACATGGGAGCACTGGACAGAGACCTCTGCCTTTTCTGGAAAAGCGTAGCCGCCTCCAACATCACCCTTCCCACAGCGTCTATCATTAGCTTTGAGTTTCTCGAAGACCAGCTAGACAAGCATATAGGTTATCTTTCGTTCTCTTCACTTAGCCTTGTTTCTTTGTGCATTTAACTAACATGCCAAGTGTTTTGCATCATCGCCAAAAATTCCTCTGATCTGGTACCCGCTGAATTAATTTTGGGCGATGTTGCCTTCTTTACCCAAATAAGGCGTCCTTTGTGGGATCACCTTTTGCAACCTTCTATTCGCTTTTTCACCTGTCGTTCCTTTATATGAACCCTTCTTGCCTGCACCTGTTCGAAGGCAAGGAGGGCTTCCTCTGTCGCCCACACTTGCTCACAGGCAAGGAGGACTTCTCCTTTCTCGCCTGCACTTGCTCAAAGGCGAGGAGGTCTTCTTCTTTCTCGCCTGCACTTGCTCAAAGGCAAGGAGGTCTTCCTCTGTTGCCTACACTTGCTCAAAGGCAAGGAGGACTTCCTCTTTCTCGCCTGCACTTGCTCAAAGGCAAGGAGGACTTCCTCTTTCTCGCCTGCACTTGCTCAAAGGCAAGGAGGTCTTCCTCTGTTGCCTCCAGATGCGTGAGAACATCGAGGACTTTGAACTTCGCTGGATGCCTCCAATCGCCAAAGGACGATGAGGACTTTAAAAAATTTTCACTTGTGCCTCTAATCGCCTAAGGGCGATGAGGTCTTAAAAACTTTTACTTAAAACGTGCGCAATCAGTTTACTTCTACCTCGAATCACTTTAGGTGATAAGGTTTTTCCAAAAACTTCTTTAAAATGATATGCACACAAACTTTAGTATACTTCAAAATTTCAATTTTGAATATCTTATTTCTTGGGTGGCCTCGTTAAAAACCTTCCTTAGGGAAAAAAGAGTGCCCCCTTGTAACTGTTTTTACAAAACTGTTGATGATTCCCCTGAGTTTGTACTACTTACGAAGCTTTAACTGAAATAAAAGATGAGGTGTGTGGCGTTCCAAGTACAAGGAATCGCCCCTCCTTCTAGTGTCTCCAAGCGGTAGGCGTCGTTCCCGAGTGTCTCAGTTATTCTAAATGGTCCTGTCCACTTGGGTGACAACTTATTCTCCATCTCGTACTGGTGGGCCTTCCTCATCACCAGATCGCCGCTTCTGAACTGCCGCGGTATTACTCTAGAATTGTATCTTCGTTCTATTCTTCTTTTTACCGCTTCAGCTTTCACTCTTGCTTCCTCTCTGACCTCATCCAGTAAATCTAGGTTCATTCTTCTCTCTTCATTTGATTCTTCTGCTACAAAGTGTTGAAAACTCGGCGAGCTCTCCTGGATTTCACTGGAATCATCGTGTCACAGCCATACACTAAACTAAAAAGGGTTTCGTGATGTCCACATCGGGCGAGTGGTCCTCGAATGCTTCCACTGCCATCACAGATTGAGCATATTTCTTGCGCTGTGACGCGGTGCACCCACCTCCTGAGAAACCCCCAGCTATAGTGTGGATTTCCCCGTGGATAGGCACTTCATGTTGTTGGCCCTCGCTGCTCGCCGGCTGGGAGCTCGACGCATTTGCTGCCTTCTGTAAGGATCTAGATAATTATTTGGAATAGAAGGAGTATAATTTTAATGAATTCTGAATATGTTATTACTTAAAATGAAAAGAGCTTGTAATGGAAATTTCATGGTGGTCAGACCTCGGATGTCGCCCAAGGTCTGAGGGCGGCATGGTAGAGGTCGGTCGGTGGACCATAGTGGGTTCCAGAAATCACATGTAGGGAGGTGTGATTTGAACCTTAGGAGCGCCATGCATGCAGAATAACTACAGGACTTTACGCTTGGACATAAGGGATTTACCTTAGTGTTGCATGCTTAGGCACGTAAGGATTGAGTACTGAGCTGCCCTCAGGCAGGAGAAGCTACCAACGTCACCGAGCCATGTGGGGGTGGTAACACAGGCGTGGAGTAGTGGTAGGACGAGCCCTCAACAGGGTGTGACAATGTGGCATCAGTCGACAGAAGCAAGGCGACGTGTCCTCGCCACATCAAGGACGATGAGAGATCGCCAGGGCGAGAGACACGCGGGGATCGTCAGGGCGAGAGACACGCGGGGATCGCCAGGGCGAGAGACACGCGGGCATTGCCAGGGCGAGAGACACGCGGGCATCGCCAGGATGAGGGACGCATCGGTCGACTTCCAGGGGGAGACATCGGTCGTCTTCCAGGGAGAGACATCGGTCGTCTTCTAGGGAGAGACATCGGTCGTCTTCTAGGGAGAGACATCGTTCGTCCGTCAGGGAGAGGAATCGGTCATCGCCGGTATGAGAGGCATAGTCATTGCGCGAGCAGTCATCGGTGGAAGGTTATCGCGCGATGTCGTGTTTCACACAGATAAGGTGGGACCCAGGCTCCCAGCATGAGAACGTCCTGCATGCGCGACACGTAGACAAAAAGGGTGTTTCAGAATAGTTAGCATCAGAGAGTTGGTATGCGCAGAAACCCACGTGGTCATACTGTTCAAGGAAGTGTGCACGCAAGGTTGCTCAGAGAGTGGGTAATGGCAGTGAAGGCTAAAGAGTCGTCCGACCTTAAGAGCTGAGGGAATCAGCTCATTTAGTTCCCCTTTCTCCTTTCTCCTCCACTCGAAGACGCAGCTATCCTCACATACCAGTGCTACGATCGGCGACTGCCATTGTCCTTCTGGGAAGTCTCTGCAAGTTCTCCCGTCAGGACGCTAGAACAGAGTAAGTCGTTTTACTCTGTTTTTCGAGTCGAATCTGAGCTTGAGAGGGTTGCCTCTGCATAGGCGTTGCCGGCGACTCCCTTAGCTCCAGAAATCATCTCTGTTAGCGTAGAAAATGAGTAGTATAGTCAGTTTTGTGATAAAGGCTCCATGGTGCAGGTTAGGACATCTTTAAGCTTCGGTGGGTTTTGGAGCTCTTAGTGATTTTGCGCAAGTTCAGGTAAGGGAAGCTAGCATTTTCGTTTATAAAAAATTTAGGCGAGTAGGTTCTGAAGTGAGGGCGACGTGGTCGCCGGTTTCATATTCTATTTCACGATGCTCTGTTTTTATGTGTGGGGCGACGTGATCGCCGGTTTTAATGAAAATTTAGAAATCCCCTGTTTTAGTGTCGTTTTGAAATTGTTTGAGATTGAAAGGTGAATTGCATATGATATTTGAAAATCTGAACTTTGGTATGACTGTTTCTGTGATTGGGATTGTTTAAGAAAAGATTCAAAATATTATATGATGGAATTGTGCTTTTACGTGTGGTATGATGTACTGGATGAATGTGAAAGAGTGATCAAAGCATAGTATTTTCAGGAAAGAAAATACCGTGTGGAGATTTTATGAGGGTGTATTGATCTGTGAGTATCCTGTGAATGAGGCGATCCTGACTCTGCTGATATGATGGAATCACATAGACGAAGTCATTCAGTTGGTGAGAGTCGAAGGAGGTCCATATGTATGGGTAAGTCGTTTGAAAGATAATTGACTTGACCTGTTATATGGATTAACCCTGTCATACTGAAAGAGTGATGATATTGAGATTGAGATCGAGATTATGTTTATGCGCATAGCTGTGGGAACTTTACAGCAATGTAGTATGACAGGTGCAGGTCTCTGGATGCTAAGTTCAACGCACGAGTCTTCCGGAAGTAGAGTCATGTGTCTATGTGTTATGAGTCAGTGGGAAGTCTGACATATGAACCATGAGTATTGAATGTATTGAATAGACACTTGACGAGTTTGTGGAATATGGGGATATCGATGGTTGAAATTGATATAAATTATGAATGGTGTGAAGATTTATGCTTTCTATTGATATAAAGCTTCATATTTAAAGTTTTTAAAAATCTCTAGCTTACCCTTTGTTTTGTATCGTGGTTGTTTTTCTTAAACCTGTGATGATCGTGTATATTTGCACGGAGCAGATGAGGTTGCAGGTGGTAGAGCTCCTCAGTGAGCATTTCTGGAGGAGGAGATCGCCGGTTTTTGAATGCTGTTGTTTTGTTTTATTTTGAAAACTCCTGTATGGAGATGTATTAAAACTTCCTCGAAAAGGGATATTATTCTGAGGCACATTTGTATTAATGGATGAATTATATTATGTATATACCTATGTTAAATTTTTGATATTATTGTTTCACCTTTATTTTATTATATAAAAATGAACAAGATTTTGAGGGGCGTTACACCTTCTTCTCCAGCAAATAGTCCTTCAGAAATCCACTTCTAACCAACTTGTCGAGTTGGTATCCCAGCGACAGGCAGGAGTCAAGGGTGTGGCCAAAACTTTCGTGGAATTCACACCATGCGTCCGGCTTTGGCCCCAACACCTTATCCGACATCTTTTCAGGTACCTTCAGCTTGGCAACTATATTGGGAATGGCGATCAGGTCCACCAATCCCATCACGAACTCATGCCTCGGAGGGCGCTTGAACTCCCTCATGCGACCTGGCCCTCTTCCTCTACTACTGTCATCGCCTTTGTTTTTCTTCGGATCATAAGGATGGTATGTCCTTTGATCCTTCTTCACCGTCGCCATCTCCAACACCCTCTGAGGCTGAGTCTTGGCTTGAGCGCGCGGTTTCGCAGGAGCCATATTCCCTCTCTTCTCTATCACTTCATTCTCAGCGGCGATGTGAGCCATAGCACGTCGCCGAATCTCTGCAAACGTTGTGGGGTGGCTCCTGATTAGCGATTCGCTGAAGGGTCCAGATAGCACGCCCTTCTTAAAGGCGTGCACGAACATCTCCTCATCTTTCCCTGGTAATCAAACTATTTGAGCTCCAAACCTATTCATATAGTCCTTCAAAGATTCCCCCTGGAATTGCCTTACGTCGAACAGGTCGTACGACATCATAGGCGGCGCCTTATTCACAATGTACTGATCGACGAAAAACTTGGAGAATTGCTGGAAACTGGAAATGTGTCCAGTAGGTAGGCTTACAAACCAATCCAACGCTGTGCTGTGGAGAGTGCTCATGAACATCTTGCAATAGACCGCATCCGATCCTCCCGACAGCATCATCTGCGTATGGAACGCGATAAGGTGAGCCTCTGGATCTTCCACTCCAGTGAAGGAGGCCTTCACCGCCGTGATGTTTGCAGGAATCGCAGCATCCATGATCGCCTGCGAAAATGGCATTGGAAAAACTCGTGGCGGAGACGGTGGCGCACCTCCGCTGGTCGCAGCACTCTCCCTCTGCTCGTGAAGAGCCTGACGTAACTCTTCATTAACCTTACTCAACTCTTCGTTTCTGGCCTGAGAAGCGACCAGGTCGTCGTGCATCTTCGTCTGCTCGACGCGCGATGCTGCCACATTTTCTTGTAAAACACGTATCATCTCTAGCATTTGCGACATCGTCACGTTATTCTCTCCAGATTGTGGCGCAACTGAACTAGATCTGGTCGTCCTCATTTTCCTCATGAAACTTCTACTAATCTCACACAGTTGCCTTTAAACACGCAAAAACTATCTCGCAACAACGCTCAAGAAACCTTTCAACTTCCTTCGCACAACGATCGATCTAGGAATCAATCGGTAAAAACCTCCAGAAAACCACTCTTCACCGATTGAACTTCAATTCAAACGGTCTAAACCTCCAGAAAACCACTCTTCACCGATTGAACTTCAATTCAAACGGTTAAAACCTCCGAAAAACGATTGCAGCAGCAAGCAATCGAACAGAAACTACCGAAAACCTCACAAACTCAACTGTGGATGGGAATCACAGTTTACACGGCCCCACGGTGGGTGCCAGATGATCCAGCCTCTTGACCAAAGCGTTAGAGCTTCTCCTTCCCGAACCTCGTCCTCACCAGCTTCACGCCAAGTACACCTGTAACATCCCGCCAAATTCTTTTCATATTTATAAAATGAAATAAAGGTAAAACAATAATATCGAAGTGAACATATGTATATATATATATGTATAATGAAATTTCTCCTCACAGGGAGTTTAATACATAACCAGTCAGTTTTCCAAACTTAAACAAAATACAGCAAAATAGAAAAACAGGCGATCTCCTAACAGAAAACAGGCGATCTCCTATCAGAAACAGAAAACAGGTGATCGCCTAACAGAAACAGAAACAAGCGATCTCCTTCCGGCGACCACTCACTGAGGAGCTCTACTTCCTGCAACATCATCTGCTCCCGTGTAAATTATACACGATCATCACAGGTTTAAGAAAACATCCACAAAACAAAAACGCAGGGTAAGCTAGATATTTGAAAGAGAATTTAGATATGAAACTTTAAAATCAAGATAAAACAAATTTAAGACACCCACGTAAAAACCATCAACTTTCTCATTCCCTTCACATGACCATCAAGTAATCACATATTTCACAATTTCCTCAAGAGTCGTTCAATTCACATAATCCATCAAGTGTCTATCAATTTCAATGTTTCTCATTTCTCACGTCAGACTTCCACTGACTCATCACACACAGACACTTGACACTACTTCCGGAAGACACGTGCATTGACTAGACTCAGAGATCTGCACCTGTCATACTACACTGCTGTAAAGTTCCCACAGCTATGCGCATCAACATAATCTCAATCTCAATCTCATCACTCTCCTAGTATGACAGGGTGAATCCACACAACAGGTCAAGTAGTTATCTTTCAAACAACTTACCCATAGGTATGAACCTCCATCGACTCTCAACGCCTGAATAACTTCATCTATATGATTCCATTATATCAGGAGAGTCAGGATATCTCATTATAGAAATCACCGATCAATGCACATCCTACACGATCTTACACGGCATTTTCTTTCCTGAAAATACTATGCCTTGATCCCACATTCACAACATTCAACACATCATATAACACTTAAATGAACGATTCCAATCATAGCAACAATCATTCCAAGGTTCAGATTTTCGAATATCACATTTCAATCTCAAACAGTTTCAAACGACACTAAAACAGGGGAGTTCGAAATCAACATTTAAAACCGGCGATCACGTCGCCCCACACATAAAAACAGAGCATCGTGAAAAGGAATATGAAAACCAGCGACCACGTCGCCCTCACTTCAGAACCCACTCGCCTAACGTTTTTATAAACGAAAATGCTAGCTTCCCTTACCTGAACTTGCGCAAAACACCAAGAGCTCCAAAACCCACCGAAGCTTAAAGATGCCTTAACTCTGTTTTAGCGTCCGATTTGGAGAACTTGCAGAGAACTTCCCAGGAGTCCAAGGGCAGTCGTCGCTCGTCGTACTGGTGCTTGAGGATACCTGAATCGCAGCGCGAAGGAGAGAAAAGAGAAGGATGAAGGTAAACTCACTCTGTCACTCTTGAACCACAGCAACGTTCTCTCCTCTCAGAAGTGAGTTTTTGAATCTAAACCAACTTGTCCACAATTGCCGCTGCCACCACCCACTCTGCAGGAAAGCTTGTGTGCACGCTTCCCTGAACAGTACGGCCACGTGTGTCTCTGCGCATGCCAACTCTCTGATGTCACTATTCTGAACCACCCTTTTTGTCTACGTGTCGCGTGTGCAGGACGTCTCATGCTGGGAGCCTGGGTCCCACCTTATCTGTGTGAAACTCGACATCGCGCGATAACCTTCCACCGATGACCGCTCGCGCGATGACTATCCACCGATGTCTCATCCTGGTGGACGACCAATGTCACTCCCTGGAAGACGACCGATGTCTCTCCCTGGCGATGCCCGCATGCCTCGTGCCCTGGCGATGTCCGCATGTCTCGTGCCCTGGCGATGCCCGCATGCCTCGCGCCTTGGCGATGCCCGCATGCCTCGCGCCTTGGCGATGCCCGCATGCCTCGCGCCCTGGCGATGCCCGCATGCCTCGCGCCCTGGCGATGCCCGCATGCCTCGCGCCCTGGCGATGCCCGACGACTCATCGCCACGCCTTGCTGAAGGTTCTTCATCCCACTATGTTATGTCCAAGGTATCATCTCCACATGACTTGGTGACGTCGGTAGCTTCACATTTCCAAGAGTAGATCAGCACTACTCCTCGTGCGCCCATGCATGCAACACTAAGAACGATAAGAACGATTTCTTATGCTCAAGCATAGAGCTTCGCATGCATAGCGTATCTAAGGCTTAAGCCACACCTTGATACGCGTGGTTTTTGGAGCCCACTATGGTTGATCCTGTATCTTGACCACATACTGAGTGCACTTTCGGCGATCATGTGCACCATAGGCGATTGGCAATCATGTACACTACAGGCGATTGGAGTTCATGTGTAGTCTAGGCGACAGGCGATTATGTACTAACCAGGCGATCTCATAGTCTTCTAAGCTACACTTTCCTTCCTTTTTATTTTAAATAAAAACATACTTAGAATTCATTTAAAATATATTCCTTTTATTCCAATTTAATTTTACAGGTCCTTACATTCTCCCCAACAAGAAAAATTTTCGTCCTCGAAAATTGACTTACAAGGAAAAGAGGTATGGATAGGCTTCTCTCATGGGTTCTTCTAACTCCCAAGTTGAATCACCCGATCTCTCATCCCACACCACTTTCACCATGTTGATGGTCTTGCCTCTGAGCTGTTTACTTTGCCTATCGTCAATCCTAACTGGTTTTGCTTCAAAGGACAAGTCATCCTTGATCTGCACATCGTCCACTTCCAGCACATGACTAGGGTCTGCCATGTACTTCCTCAGCTATGATACGTGAAAGACATTATGCAGATTCGCTAAATGGGGAGGTAGGGCGATCTCATAAGCCACTGGACCAATCCTCCTTAAGATCTGATATGGTCCCACGAACTTAGGGGACAACTTCTTTGATCTGATCGCCCGTCCTACACCCTTGGTTGGTGTCACTCTCATAAACACATGATCTCCAGCAGCAAACTCCAAAGGTTTTCTCCTCTGATCTGCATAGGATTTCTGCCGGCTTTGAAAAGCTTTCATTCTGTCTTGTATCTGTTGCACCTTCTCGGTCGTCTTTTGAATCAACTCTGGCCCAACCAAGACTGCTTCGCCCTCCTGGTACCAACATAAGGGAGTTCTGCATTTCCTCCCATACAAGGCTTCATATGGTGCCATCCCAATACTGGCGTGGTAACTGTTATTATAAGTAAACTCCACCAGCGGCAACACCTCATCCCAACTTCCCAATTGATCCAAGACACACGTCCTCAGCAGATCTTCCAAGGACTGGATCGTTCTCTCTGACTGTCCATCTGTTTGAGGATGATATGCCGAGCTCATTCTCAACTTGGTTCCCAAGCAATCTTGTAAGGTCTGCCAAAACCGTGAAGTGAACCTGGGATCTCTATCCGAAATAATGCTGGAAGGCACTCCATGCAACCTCACAATTTCTCTGATGTACAGCTGTGCCAATTTGGCCATAGGCATCCTCATATTCACCGGGAGAAAGTGAGCACTCTTCGTCAGCCGATCAATGATGACCCAGATTGCATCATGACCCTTTACCGATCTGGGTAAATGGGTAACAAAATCCATGGCGATGCTGTCCCATTTCCATTCAGGGATATCCAATTGCTGTAACAAACCGCCAGGTCTTTGATGCTCTACCTTTGCCTTCTGACACGTCAAGCAGGTAGTCACATACTGGGCGATGTCCCTCTTCATGGCCGACCACCAAAATGACTCCTTCAAGTCATGGTACATCTTGTTCATGCCTGGATGTAGGCTAAGGCGTCTCCGGTGACCTTCCTCTAGGATCATCTTCTTCAACTCTTCATTTGCAGGTATGCAAATTCTGCCATTAAATCTCAAGATCCCATCATCGCCCATCACAAAGTCTTTAGCCTGGTCGGTCCCTAGTGACTCCACAGTACGCTTCAGACTAGGGTCCTCCAACTGCTTATCCTTTATCACTCCAAGGAAGTCATTAGTTATAGCCAGCTTACTACAACTAATGTGATTTACATGAAATTCCACTCCAAAGTTTAAATCTCTAAACTGCTCAATCAATTTCTGCTCTTCAATCATCATGGTTGATACTTGTATTGATTTCCTACTCAAGGCATCTGCCACTACATTGGCCTTCCCTGGATGATATATCAGTTGGAAGTCATAATCTTTTAGGAACTCCATCCATCTCCTTTGTCTCATATTTAACTCCTTCTGATCCAATAGATATTTCAGGCTTTTGTGGTCACTAAACACCTGAAACCGAGCTCCATATAAATAGTGCCTCCAAATCTTCAAGGCAAACTCCACAGCCGCCAACTCCAAATCATGAGTAGGATAGTTTCTCTCATGAACCTTGAGTTGCCTTGAAGTATATGCAACCACTCTTTTCTCTTGCATCAAAACACATCCCAAACCCTGATGTGAAGCATCACAGTAGACATCAAAAGGTCTTCCTACATCTGGGATCACCAGCACTGGAGCACTAGTCAACCTTTCCTTTAGTTCCATGAAGCTCTGCTCACATCGGTCGGTCCAAGCAAAAGGTTGATCCTTGCGGGTCAACTGTGTTAAAGGAGCCACTACCTTGGAAAAGTCCTCAATGAACCTCCGATAGTAGCCTGCTAAGCCCACAAAACTCCTTATCTCAGTAACTGTCTTAGGACGTTCCCACTGAAGCACTGCCTCCACTTTGGCTGGATCCACCGAGATCCCCTGGGCAGATATTACATGTCCTAAGAAGTTGACTTCTTTCAACCAGAACTCACACTTAGAGAATTTGGCATATAATTGCTTCTCCCTTAGGATCTCCAATACTGTCTTCAGATGTTCTTCATGTTCTTCCTCGGTCCTTGAATAAATGAGTATGTCGTCTATGAAGACTACCACAAACTTATCCAAGAAAGGGCGAAAAATCCTATTCATGTAGTCCATGAACAGAGCTGGAGCATTTGTTACTCCAAACGGCATCACCACATACTCATAGTGCCCATAACGAGACCTAAATGCTGTCTTTTGAACATCTTCAGCTTTTACCAAAATTTGGTGGTACCCCGATCTCAGATCAATCTTTGAGAACACCGAGGCCCCATGTAATTGATCCATCAAATCATCAATTCTAGGTAGGGGGTACTTGTTCTTGATGGTCAACTTGTTCAACTGCCTGTAATCTATACACAGCCGAGACCCTCCATCCTTTTTCTTAACTAGGAGCACTGGAGCCCCCCATGGAGATACACTGTGTAACATCCCGCCAAAATAATACATACATCCATGTATAATTGAAATTAAGTGTAACCAAATAATATTGAAGAGTGCAAAATAATATGTATTTATATATATATCAGAAATGAAGTTACTCCTCTTAGGGAGTTTAATACATAACCAAATCAAATGTTTGCAAGATTTTACGAAAATAAAAGAAATGCAGTAAGACAGGCGGTCTCAAAAGAAAACGGCGATCTCCAACTTTAAAACGGCGATCTCTAACAGAAGACCTCAAAACGGGCGATCTTCTATCAGGACACGAAAACCGGCGATCACCCGATGGAGGCATAAACCGGCGATCACCCGGTAGAGACGGAGATAGGCGATCTCCTTCCGGCGACCACTCACTGAGGAGCTCTACTCCCTGGAAGATCATCTGCTCCCGTGTAAAATACACGATCATCACAGTTTTTAATAGAAAACAGCCACAGAGCAATACAAAATAAAGGGTAAGCTAGATATCTTTAAATAGAGTTTAAATAGGAACATTAACAATAAATTTAAGGTAAAACAAGTTTCAAGATTATCCATGTAAAACGTAGAACTACAATTAGCATTCAGTTGATCGCCCAAAATCACAAATTCACTACATTTCCCATAGTCATTCCATTTCACAACACAGCATCAAGTGTCTATCAATGTTCCAGTTTCTCATTTCACATGTCAGACTTTCCACTGACCCACCATGCATAGACACATGACACTACTTCCAATTTGACTCGTGTGTTGACTCAGGCCCAGAGATTAGCACCTGTCATACCTACCACTGTGAATCCACACAGCATGCGCATTAGACCATCTCATTGTTACCATTCTCTCGGTATGACAAGGTTAATTCGTATAACAGGCCGAGCTCGTTCCCATTTGAACAACTCGCCCATTCATACGAACCTCCTTCGACTCTCACCAACTGAATAACTTCATCTACGTGATTTCATTATCTCAGCAGAGTCAGGATATCTCCTTCTAGACAAGCCCCTAGTCAATACACCTATACAGATCTTACACGGTATTTCCTTTCCTGAAAATACTATGCCTCGATCCCACATTCACAGCATTCAAACACATCCTACCATTCAAGTAAATGATTCAAATCACATCCACAAACATTTCAAAGCTTCAGATCTTCGAATATCTCATGTAAATCTCAAGCAGTTCTCAAAACAACATCAAACACAAGGAGTTCGCAAAACAGCGCCAAAACCGGCGATCTAGTTCAAAAACAAGGTGTTTCGAAGACTATGTTTATAAAACCGGCGACCACGTCGCCCAAACACGCAAAACAGAGCATTTCGAAAAGAAACAGAGAACCGGCGACCACGTCGCCCTCACTTCAGAAACAGCAAACTATGGCTTGTATTGAAAACGAAGGCTAGCTTCCCTTACCTGGATTTTGCGCAACTACCAGGGGCTCCGAAATCCCACGAAGCTTGCAGAACCTTGGCTCTGATCTTGAGTCTGGTTGAAGGACTTGCAGAGAACCTCCCAGGTGCTCTAATGGTGGCCGTCGCTCGTCGTACTCTCGTGTGAAGGTGCTAGAACCGGAGCGCGAAGGAGGCAACTGGAGGAGAAAGGAGGTAACTCACTCTTTCTCTCTTTGAAGGCTGCGACGTTTCTTGTTTCTCTCAGCAGTGGGTCTTCTGCATCTTAAACCAACTTATCCACCAAAAGCAGCTGCCACCACCCACTCTGCAGAGAAGTCTGAGAACCACTGCCCTGAACAGTACGACCACTGTTGTCTCTGGTGCATGCCAACCACTGCTCTGAACAGTACTGCCACTGTTTGTCGTTTGTGCATGCCAGCCACTGCTCTGAACAGTACTGCCACTGTTTGTCGCTTGTGCATGCCAGCCGCTGCTCTGAACAGTACGACCGTGGGTGTCACCCGCGCATGCTAACATTCTGATGTCACTATTCTGAACCACCCTTTTTGTCTACGTGGCGTGCGTGCACTACGCTTCATGCTGGGAGTCTGGGTCTTACCTTCAAGGTGTGAAACTCGACGTCGTGCGATAACTTTCCACTGCTGATTCATCCTGGCGAACGACCGATGTCTCCTTCGCCCTGGAAGACGACCGATGTCTTCCTCTGGGAGACGACCGATGTCTTCCCTGGCGACGCCCTCATAACTCTCGCGCCTTGGCCACGTCCACATGCCTCGCGCCCGCGCGATGCCTGCATGCCTCTCGCACCCGCGCGATACCTGCATGCCTCTCGCGCCCGCGCGATGCCTGCATGCCTCTCGCGCCCGCGCGATGCCTGCATGCCTCTCGCGCCCGCGCGATGCCTGCATGCCTCTCGCGCCCGCGCGACGTCCACCTGGCGCTCATGTGTAGCAGGCGACCGGCGATGATGTATAAACAAGGAACTCTTATAGTTTTTTCTAGACTACACTTTCCTTCCTTTTTAACTTAGATAAAACATACTTAGAATTTACTTAAAACATACTCTTTCATTCCAATAAATTTCAGGTCCTTACATTCTCCCCAACAACAAAAATTTTCGTCCTCGAAAATTGGATTACAAGGAAAAGAGGTATGGATAAGCCTCCCTCATGGGTTCTTCTAACTCCCAAGTAGAATCCCCCGATTTCTCATCCCACACCACTTTCACCATGTCGATGGTCTTGCCCCTGAGCTGTTTACATTGCCGATCGTCAATCCTGACTGGTTTGGCTTCAAAGGACAAGTCATCCCTAATCTGCACGTCGTCTACATCCAGCACATGACTAGGGTCTGCCATGTACTTCCTCAGCTGTGACACGTGAAACACATTGTGCAGATTCGCCAGATGGGGAGGTAGGGCGATCTCATACGCCACTGGGCCAATCCTTCTCAAGATCTGGTATGGTCCCACGAACTTAGGGGACAACTTCTTTGACTTGATCGCCCGCCCTACACCCTTGGTTGGTGTCACTTTCATGAACACGTGATCCCCAGCAGCAAACTCCAAAGGCTTCCTCCTCTGATCTGCATAGGACTTCTGCCTACTCTGAGAGGCTTTCATCCTGCTTTGTATCTGCTTCACCTTCTCGGTCGTCTGCTGAATCAACTCTGGCCCAACCAAGACTGCCTCGCCCTCCTGGTACCAACATAAGGGAGTTCTGCATTTCCTCCCATACAGGGCTTCATATGGCGCCATCCCAATGCTGGCGTGGTAGCTATTGTTATAGGTGAACTCCACTAGTGGCAACACCTCCTCCCAACCTCCCAATTGATCTAAAACGCAAGCCCTCAGCAGGTCTTCCAAAGATTGGATTGTCCTCTCTGACTGACCATCTGTTTGGGGATGATATGCAGAGCTCATCCTCAACTTGGTTCCCAAACACTCTTGCAAGGTCTGCCAAAACCGTGAAGTGAACCTGGGATCTCTATCTGAAATGATGCTGGAAGGCACTCCATGCAACCTCACAATCTCCTTGATGTACAGCTGTGCCAACTTGGCCATGGGCATCTTCATATTTACTGGGAGGAAGTGGGCACTCTTCGTCAGCCTATCAATGATGACCCAGATTGCATCATGACCCTTTACCGATCTGGGTAAATGGGTGACAAAATCCATGGCAATGTTGTCCCACTTCCACTCGGGGATATCCAGTTGCTGCAACAGCCCGCCAGGTCTTTGATGCTCTACCTTCGCCTTTTGACACGTTAAGCAGGTTGCCACGTACTGGGCGACGTCTCTCTTCATGCCTGACCACCAAAATGACTCCTTCAAGTCATGGTACATCTTGTTCATGCCTGGATGGAGGTTAAGGCGACTCTTATGACCTTCCTCTAGGATCATCTTCTTCAACTCATCATTTGCAGGTATGCAAATCCTGCCATCAAACCTCAAGATCCCATCATCGCCCATCTCAAAGCCTCTCGCCTGATCTGTTCCTAGCGACTCCACAGTGCGCTTCAGGCTAGGGTCCTCCAATTGTTTATCCTTCAACATCCCAAGGAAGTCATTAGTTATAGTCAGCTTACTACAACTAATGTGATTCACGTGAAATTCCACTCCAAGGTTTAAGTCTCTGAACTGCTCGATCAGTTTCTGCTCTTCCATCATCATGGTGGCGACTTGTATAGACTTCCTACTCAAGGCATCTGCCACTACATTGGCCTTCCCTGGGTGATACATGAGTTGAAAGTCGTAGTCCTTTAGGAATTCCATCCACCTTCTTTGTCTCATGTTTAGTTCCTTCTGATCGAACAGGTACTTCAAGCTCTTGTGGTCACTGAATACCTGGAACCGAGCTCCATAAAGATAATGCCTCCAGATCTTCAAGGCAAACACTACCGCTGCCAACTCCAAATCATGAGTAGGGTAGTTTCTCTCGTGCACCTTGAGTTGCCTTGAAGCATATGCAACCATTCTCTTCTCTTGCATCAAGACGCATCCCAAGCCTTGATGTGAGGCATCACAGAAGACATCAAAAGGTCTTCCTACTTCTGGAATCACCAGCACTGGAGCACTGGTCAACCTCTCCTTTAGTTCCCTGAAGCTCTGCTCACATCGGTCGGTCCAAGCAAAGGGTTGGTCCTTGCGGGTCAGTTGTGTTAAAGGAGCCACTACTTTGGAAAAATCCTCAATAAACCTCCGATAGTAGCCCGCCAACCCCACAAAGCTCCTTATCTCAGTCACTGTCTTAGGACGTTCCCATTGCAGCACTGCCTCTACCTTGGCTGGATCTACCGAGATCCCCTGGGCAGATATCACGTGTCCTAAGAAGTTGACTTCCCTTAGCCAGAACTCACACTTAGAGAACTTGGCATAGAGCTGCTTCTCCCTCAATATTTCCAATATTGTCCTCAGGTGTTCCTCATGCTCTTCCTCGGTCCTTGAATAAATGAGGATGTCATCTATGAAGACCACCACAAACTTATCCAAGAAAGGGCGAAAGATCCTATTCATGTAGTCCATGAATAGAGCTGGAGCATTGGTGACTCCAAATGGCATCACTACATACTCGTAGTGCCCATATCGAGACCTAAAAGCTGTCTTCTGAACATCTTCAGCTTTTACCAAGATTTGGTGATACCCCGATCTCAGGTCAATCTTGGAGAACACCGAGGCCCCATGAATTTGGTCCATCAAATCATCAATCCGAGGTAGGGGGTACTTGTTCTTGATGGTCAATTTGTTCAATTGCCTGTAGTCTATACACAGCCGAGACCCTCCATCCTTCTTCTTGACTAGGAGCACTGGAGCTCCCCATGGAGATACGCTGGGTCTGATGAACTGCTTCTCCAGCAACTCTTCCACTTGCTTCTTTAACTCCACTAACTCGGCTGGTGCCATCCTGTAAGGTGCCATTGACACTGGTCCAGCTCCAGGTACCAAGTCAATAGAGAATTCCACTTCTCTCTTAGGGGGTAATCCAGGCACCTCCTCTGGGAACACATCGGTGAAATCTCTCACCACTTGTATCTTGTTTACGTCCCCTTTATTCTCTACTTCCAACCGGGCGAGCACCACGAAACACCTCGCCCCTTCTTCCAACGCTGATCGCCCTTGTTGAACTGACAACACATCCGGTTCTTGGGGGTCTGGAAACGCTACCTTCTGCCTACCACAGTCTATGAGAACGTGATTGGCAGCTAACCAATCCATTCCCAGGATGACATCCAGGTCCTGAAGAGGTAGGCAGATCAAGTTCACCTTGAATCTGCGTCCTTCTACAATCACTGGACATTCAGGGCACACTGTAGAGGTCGACACCTGCCCTGACGCAGGTGTAGAGACCAACAGCTCGAAAGGTAACTCCTTCACTAGGAGGCCCAACTCGGCTACACATAGGCTTGACACAAAGGAGTGTGTCGCTCCAGAATCAAACAAAGCCCTTACACCTCTACCAGCAATAAAACAAATACCTTGGATGAGGTTACCTGACTGAGCTGCCTCTGCCCCAGACATGGCGAACACCCTCCCTGCTGCTTGAGGTCTTCTGCCCTCGTTTCTCATCTGCTGAGAGCCACTGGGCTGGGTCGCCCCATTCTGGTTAGGGCATTCTCTAGCAAAATGTCCTGCCTTTTGGCAGATGTAGCACCTTCTCTCCGAACTCTTCTTGGGGCATGCGTTGGAGGCGTGTGGTCCACCACAATTGAAGCACTTGGGTTTCCAAGATTGCTGCTGCTGGAACTGGGAAGGTGCTGCTCCTGCCCGATGTGATGGAGGTCTCGCATAGGGTTTTCTTTGTGGGTGCTGTGCCTTAGCTCTCCCACTGGAAGGACCTCCTGGGTGTGACCTAATCACCCGAGACTCACCCTTTTCCAGGGTCTCCACCATCTTCGCCTTCTCCACTAAGGCGTGGAACTCCCTGATGCACATCGGGGCTATGGTCTTCTTCAGCCCATGCTTCAGCCCTTCCTCGAACTTCCTACACCTCCAGGCCTCGGAGGTCGCCTGGGTATAGAACCGGGCGAGGTACTCAAAACGGGCAGCATAGGCGTTCACTGACATATCCCCCTGCTCCAGCCTCAGGAACTCAGCTTCCCTTGCAAACTTGGCGCTGTCTGGGAAGTATTTCTCCAAGAACTTCACCCTGAAGCTCTCCCAATCCAGAACATCCTCTCGTGCCTCCATCATCTGCTGAGCTCCCATCCACCAGAACTCAGCTTCTCCTGATAGCAGATACGTGGCAAACAACAGCTTCTTCTCTTCAGGGCAGGAGGTCGCCCTAAAGATTTTCTCCACTTCCCTGACCCACTGATCTGCCTGGTCAGGGGTAGCATTCCCACTGAACTTAGGTGGGTTGTGCCTCATGAACTCGGCTAATCCCATCTGTTCCTGGGGCTGACCAACGTGGGAGTTTGTCTCAGCAGATCGGGCAGTTTCCCAGTGCTGCATTGTGGCTTGATGGTTCTGGGCCATCGCGGCGTTCTGCTGCTGAATGGCAGTCGCCATCATCTCGATGGCCTTGGCGATCTGACTCATCTCTGAGGAAGGTTGGGGTGGGGTAGCAGGTCTACGTGCCATCTTCTGAATCTATTGACTTCTATACTTCCTACAACTATAAGAATGAAATCGATAAGAATCAATTCATTCAAGGGGTAACAGCTAGACCTTACAAAGGTCAGCATCTCAAAGTCATCTAGAATTTGAGTTCATCAACAGAATCATAACACTTATAACTTCGCACAAAACACCAGAACAGTTACTGGTGTGCAAACATCAGTCCAAACTACCACCTCAGTCAAATTCAAGAACACTCAAAAATCACACCAGAATTTAATGTAGGCTAAACATCAAACCTTTGGAATTAAGATTAAGAATTATCTTGATCCAGTTATGAGTGTGCACCCTCACCACTTTATCAAGACCTTCTTATTCTTAATACTAAGATTTTCAGTTAGGCACACATTCACCCAAGCACACGCAAGAGTTCAAAACTAAAACGTTTGAAAACCTTCCACTATAGTGGTTATTTACAACTCAAATAAACTTTATGAGCAGAAGAAACACAATGGATCCACAGCCCTCAGGTCATCCTAAGGCGAACTGCTCTGATACCATTAATGTAACATCCCGCCAAAATAATACATACATCCATGTATAATTGAAATTAAGTGTAACCAAATAATATTGAAGAGTACAAAATAATATGTATTTATATATAAATCAGAAATGAAGTTACTCCTCTTAGGGAGTTTAATACATAACCAAATCAAATGTTTGCAAGATTTTACGAAAATAAAAGAAATGCAGTAAG
This sequence comes from Phaseolus lunatus, assembly GCA_013389735.1. NCBI lineage: Eukaryota > Viridiplantae > Streptophyta > Magnoliopsida > Fabales > Fabaceae > Phaseolus > Phaseolus lunatus. The sequence goes on from CM023866.1 coordinate 38,571,734, forward strand.
ACAGGCGGTCTCAAAAGAAAACGGCGATCTCCAACTTTAAAACGGCGATCTCTAACAGAAGACCTCAAAACGGGCGATCTTCTATCAGGACACGAAAACCGGCGATCACCCGATGGAGGCATAAACCGGCGATCACCCGGTAGAGACGGAGATAGGCGATCTCCTTCCGGCGACCACTCACTGAGGAGCTCTACTCCCTGGAAGATCATCTGCTCCCGTGTAAAATACACGATCATCACAGTTTTTAATAGAAAACAGCCACAGAGCAATACAAAATAAAGGGTAAGCTAGATATCTTTAAATAGAGTTTAAATAGGAACATTAACAATAAATTTAAGGTAAAACAAGTTTCAAGATTATCCATGTAAAACGTAGAACTACAATTAGCATTCAGTTGATCGCCCAAAATCACAAATTCACTACATTTCCCATAGTCATTCCATTTCACAACACAGCATCAAGTGTCTATCAATGTTCCAGTTTCTCATTTCACATGTCAGACTTTCCACTGACCCACCATGCATAGACACATGACACTACTTCCAATTTGACTCGTGTGTTGACTCAGGCCCAGAGATTAGCACCTGTCATACCTACCACTGTGAATCCACACAGCATGCGCATTAGACCATCTCATTGTTACCATTCTCTCGGTATGACAAGGTTAATTCGTATAACAGGCCGAGCTCGTTCCCATTTGAACAACTCGCCCATTCATACGAACCTCCTTCGACTCTCACCAACTGAATAACTTCATCTACGTGATTTCATTATCTCAGCAGAGTCAGGATATCTCCTTCTAGACAAGCCCCTAGTCAATACACCTATACAGATCTTACACGGTATTTCCTTTCCTGAAAATACTATGCCTCGATCCCACATTCACAGCATTCAAACACATCCTACCATTCAAGTAAATGATTCAAATCACATCCACAAACATTTCAAAGCTTCAGATCTTCGAATATCTCATGTAAATCTCAAGCAGTTCTCAAAACAACATCAAACACAAGGAGTTCGCAAAACAGCGCCAAAACCGGCGATCTAGTTCAAAAACAAGGTGTTTCGAAGACTATGTTTATAAAACCGGCGACCACGTCGCCCAAACACGCAAAACAGAGCATTTCGAAAAGAAACAGAGAACCGGCGACCACGTCGCCCTCACTTCAGAAACAGCAAACTATGGCTTGTATTGAAAACGAAGGCTAGCTTCCCTTACCTGGATTTTGCGCAACTACCAGGGGCTCCGAAATCCCACGAAGCTTGCAGAACCTTGGCTCTGATCTTGAGTCTGGTTGAAGGACTTGCAGAGAACCTCCCAGGTGCTCTAATGGTGGCCGTCGCTCGTCGTACTCTCGTGTGAAGGTGCTAGAACCGGAGCGCGAAGGAGGCAACTGGAGGAGAAAGGAGGTAACTCACTCTTTCTCTCTTTGAAGGCTGCGACGTTTCTTGTTTCTCTCAGCAGTGGGTCTTCTGCATCTTAAACCAACTTATCCACCAAAAGCAGCTGCCACCACCCACTCTACAGAGAAGTCTGAGAACCACTGCCCTGAACAGTACGACCACTGTTGTCTCTGGTGCATGCCAACCACTGCTCTGAACAGTACTGCCACTGTTTGTCGTTTGTGCATGCCAGCCACTGCTCTGAACAGTACTGCCACTGTTTGTCGCTTGTGCATGCCAGCCGCTGCTCTGAACAGTACGACCGTGGGTGTCACCCGCGCATGCTAACATTCTGATGTCACTATTCTGAACCACCCTTTTTGTCTACGTGGCGTGCGTGCACTACGCTTCATGCTGGGAGTCTGGGTCTTACCTTCAAGGTGTGAAACTCGACGTCGTGCGATAACTTTCCACTGCTGATTCATCCTGGCGAACGACCGATGTCTCCTTCGCCCTGGAAGACGACCGATGTCTTCCTCTGGGAGACGACCGATGTCTTCCCTGGCGACGCCCTCATAACTCTCGCGCCTTGGCCACGTCCACATGCCTCGCGCCCGCGCGATGCCTGCATGCCTCTCGCACCCGCGCGATACCTGCATGCCTCTCGCGCCCGCGCGATGCCTGCATGCCTCTCGCGCCCGCGCGATGCCTGCATGCCTCTCGCGCCCGCGCGATGCCTGCATGCCTCTCGCGCCCGCGCGATGCCTGCATGCCTCTCGCGCCCGCGCGACGTCCACCTGGCGCTCATGTGTAGCAGGCGACCGGCGATGATGTATAAACAAGGAACTCTTATAGTTTTTTCTAGACTACACTTTCCTTCCTTTTTAACTTAGATAAAACATACTTAGAATTTACTTAAAACATACTCTTTCATTCCAATAAATTTCAGGTCCTTACACACTGGGTCTGATGAATTGTTTCTCCAACATCTCTTCCACTTGCTTCTTTAATTCTACCAACTCGGCTGGAGCCATCCTGTAAGGTGCCATTGACACTGGTCCAGCTCCAGGTACCAAATCAATAGAGAATTCCACTTCTCTCTTAGGAGGTAATCCAGGTATTTCTTCTGGAAATACATCCATGAAATCTTTCATCACATGTATCCTGCTTACGTCCTCTTCATTCTTCACTTCCAACTGTGCTAGGATCACGAAGCACCTCGCCCCTTTTTCCAACTCCGACCACCCATGCTGAGCAGATATCACATCTGACTCTTGGAGGTCTGGAAACGCTATTTTCTGACTACCGCAGTCTATAAGAACGTGATTGGCAGATAGCCAATCCATTCCCAGGATAACATCCAGGTCCTGAAGAGGTAGGCAGATCAAGTTTACTTTGAACCTGCGTCTCTCTACTATCACTGGACATTCAGGGCAAACTGTAGAGGTCAACACCTGTCATGACGTAGGTGTAGAGACCAACAGTTCAAACGGTAACTCCTTCACTAGAAGGCCCAACTCGGCTACACACAGGCTTGACACAAAGGAGTGTGTCACTCCAGAATCAAACAAGGCTTTTACACCTCTACCAGCTATAAAACAAACACCTTGCACTAGGTTACCTGACTGAGATGCCTCTGCTCCTGTCATGGCAAACACCCTCCCTGCTGCTTGAGGTCTACTGCCTCCATTCCTCAACTGCTGAGGACCAACGGGTTGAGTCATCCTATTCTGGGTAGGACAATCTCTAGCAATGTGTCCCGTCTTTTGACATGCAAAACACCTTCTCTCCGAAGCCTTCTTGGGGCACACATTGGGCGTGTGTGGTCCACCACAATGGAAACATTTGGGTTTCCAAGGTTGTTGCTGCTGAAACTGGGATGACGCTGCTCCTGCCCGATGTGGTGGAGGTCTCGCATAGGGCTTGCTTTATGGGTGCTGCACCTTGGCCTTCCCACTGGAAGAACCCCCTGGGTGTGACCTGATCACCCGGGAATCACCCTTTTCCAGAGTCTCCACCATCTTCGCCTTCTCTACTAAGGCGTGAAATTCCCTAATGCACATAGGGGCTATGGTCCTCTTCAGCCCATGCTTCAGTCCCTCTTCAAACTTCCTACACCTCCAAGCCTCAGAGGTCGCCTGGGTATAGAATCGGGCGAGGTACTCAAACCGAGCAGCATAAGCATTCACTGACATCTCCCCCTGCTCCAATCTGAGGAATTCTGCTTCCTTCGCAAACTTTGCACTATCTGGGAAGTATTTTTCCAGAAACCTCACCCTGAAGCTCTCCCAGTCTAACACTTCAGCTCTGGCTTCCATCATCTGCTGAGCTCCCATCCACCAGAACTCGGCTTCTCCAGATAGCAAATAGGTGGCGAACACCAATTTCTTCTCTTCAGGGCAGGAGGTCGCCCTAAAGATTTTCTCCAACTCCCTGACCCACTGATCTGCTTGATCAGGGGTAGCATTCCCACTGAACTTGGGTGGGTTGTGCCTCATGAACTCGGTCAGTCCCATCTGTTCCTGAGGCTGACCGACGTGGGAATTTGTTTCAGCCGACCGAGCAGTTTCCCAATGGTGCATTGCAGCTTGATGATTCTGAGCCATTGCTACATTCTGTTGTTGGATGGCAGTTGCCATCATCTCAATAGCCTTGGCAATCTGGCTCATTTCCGAAGAAGGTTGGGGAGGGGTAGGAGGTCTACGTGCCATCTTTCTTTGTTTCAGATTTTGAAACTATAGGGTTCTATATTCCCTACAACTACAAGAATGAGATCAATAAGAAATCAATTCATTCAGGAGGTAACATCTAGACGTTACAAAGGTCAGCATCTCAAAGTCATTAAGAATTTGAGTTCATCAACAAAATCATAATGCTCAAAATAGAAAGCATAACACTGAACAGTCATGGGTACAAACTACCAATCAAATATCACCACACTTAATAATTGGGATAAAACACACCAGAAGTGGATATATGCTCAACATCAAACTTTTGGAATTAAGATTGAGAACATCTCGATTCAGTTATGAGTGTGCACCCTCACTACTTTATCAAGATCCTTTCACTCTTAATACCAAAACTTTTCATTCAGAGCCTATATCTACTAAAGCACAAACAAGATTTCAATCAGAAAACATTTGAAAACCTTTCACTATAGCTTTGATTAAGACTCAAATAGCAGAAGAAACACAATGAACCCACTCTCCTCAGGTCATCCTAAGGACGAACTGCTCTGATACCATTAATGTAACATCCCGCCAAATGCTTTTCATATTTATAAAATGAAATAAAGGTAAAACAATAATATCAAAGTGAACATATGTATATATATATATGTATAATGAAATTTCTCCTCACAGGGAGTTTAATACATAACCAGTCAGTTTTCCAAACTTAAACAAAATACAGCAAAATAGAAAAACAGGCGATCTCCTAACAGAAAACAAGCGATCTCCTATCAGAAACAGAAAACAGGCGATCGCCTAACAGAAACAGAAACAAGCGATCTCCTTCCGGCGACCACTCACTGAGGAGCTCTACTTCCTGCAACATCATCTGCTCCCGTGTAAATTATACACGATCATCACAGGTTTAAGAAAACATCCACAAAACAAAAACGCAGGGTAAGCTAGATATTTGAAAGAGAATTTAGATATGAAACTTTAAAATCAAGATAAAACAAATTTAAGACACCCACGTAAAAACCATCAACTTTCTCATTCCCTTCACATGACCATCAAGTAATCACATATTTCACAATTTCCTCAAGAGTCGTTCAATTCACATAATCCATCAAGTGTCTATCAATTTCAATGTTTCTCATTTCTCACGTCAGACTTCCACTGACTCATCACACACAGACACTTAACACTACTTCCGGAAGACACGTGCATTGACTAGACTCAGAGATCTGCACCTGTCATACTACACTGCTGTAAAGTTCCCACAGCTATGCGCATCAACATAATCTCAATCTCAATCTCATCACTCTCCTAGTATGACAGGGTGAATCCACACAACAGGTCAAGTAGTTATCTTTCAAACAACTTACCCATAGGTATGAACCTCCATCGACTCTCAACGCCTGAATAACTTCATCTATATGATTCCATTATATCAGGAGAGTCAGGATATCTCATTATAGAAATCACCGATCAATGCACATCCTACACGATCTTACACGGTATTTTCTTTCCTGAAAATACTATGCCTTGATCCCACATTCACAACATTCAACACATCATATAACACTTAAATGAACGATTCCAATCACAGCAACAATCATTCCAAGGTTCAGATTTTCGAATATCACATTTCAATCTCAAACAGTTTCAAACGACACTAAAACAGGGGAGTTTGAAATCAACATTTAAAACCGGCGATCACGTCGCCCCACACATAAAAACAGAGCATCGTGAAAAGGAATATGAAAACCAGCGACCACGTCGCCCTCACTTCAGAACCCACTCGCCTAACGTTTTTATAAACGAAAATGCTAGCTTCCCTTACCTGAACTTGCGCAAAACACCAAGAGCTCCAAAACCCACCGAAGCTTAAAGATGCCTTAACTCTGTTTTAGCGTCCGGTTTGGAGAACTTGCAGAGAACTTCGCAGGAGTCCAAGGGCAGTCGTCGCTCGTCGTACTGGTGCTTGAGGATACCTGAATCGCAGCGCGAAGGAGAGAAAAGAGAAGGATGAAGGTAAACTCACTCTGTCACTCTTGAACCACAGCAACGTTCTCTCCTCTCAGAAGTGAGTTTTTCAATCTAAACCAACTTGTCCACAATTGCTGCTGCCACCACCCACTCTGCAGGAAAGGTTGCGTGCACGCTTCCCTGAACAGTACGGCCATGTGTGTTTCTGCGCATGCCAACTCTCTGATGTCACTATTCTGAACCACCCTTTTTGTCTACGTGTCGCGTGTGCAGGACGTCTCATGCTGGGAGCCTGGGTCCCACCTTATCTGTGTGAAACTCGACATCGCGCGATAACCTTCGACCGATGACTGCTCGCGCGATGACTATCCACCGATGTCTCATCCTGCCGGACGACCGATGTCTCTCCCTGGAAGACGATTGATGTCTCTCCCTGGCGATGCCCGCATGCCTCGCGCCCTGGCGATGTCCGCATGTCTCGCGCCCTGGCGATGCCCGCATGCCTCGCGCCCTGGCGATGCCCGCACGCCTCGCGCTCTGGCGATGCCCGCATGCCTCGCGCCCTGGCGATGCCCGCATGCCTCGCGCCCTGGCGATGCCCGACGACACATCGCCACGCCTTGCTGAAGGTTCTTCATCCCACTATGTTACGTCCAAGGTATCATCTCCACATGACTTGGTGACGTCGGTAGCTTCACATTTCCAAGAGTAGATCAGCACTACTCCTCGTGCGCCCATGCATGCAACACTAAGAACGATAAGAACGATTTCTTATGCTCAAGCATAGAGCTTCGCATGCACAGCGTATCTAAGGCTTAACCCACACCTTGATACGCGTGGTTTTTGGAGCCCACTATGGTTGATCCAGTATCTTGACCACATACTGAGTGCACTTTCGGCGATCATGTGCACCATAGGCGATTTGCGATCATGTACACTACAGGCGATTGGCGTTCATGTGTAGTCTAGGCGACAGGCGATTATGTACTAACCAGGCGATCTCATAGTCTTCTAAGCTACACTTTCCTTCCTTTTTATTTTAAATGAAAACATACTTAGAATTCATTTAAAATATATTCCTTTTATTCTAATTTAATTTTACAGGTCCTTACAACACTGATGACCTTCACCTGAAAATCCTCCAAGAAACCTGAAAGAACAGTATGGCGCCTCTGCGGCCGGTGGCGCTCCGATGCTCAAGTCAGTGATTGAATCAACAAAGAATCTCAAAGAAAACTCAGAACTGTGTACAAGTGAATCACCACCAAAATGAATCCCCCCTCTAATTCTGTTAAGAATCTTATATATATACCTGAGTCTTTCTCTCTCCTAACGGTTATTCCTCTTGACACGTGGATAACATCTGGTCATACACGTGTCACCATCTGGAGTACCTGCAGCTGAAACGTTACTTCCACTTTGCTCCTGCGACTAAGTTATCCACATAGGGAGTAGCTTAGTGCACAGGCTACTCTGGGCGCAACCTTAACATGATGAGCTGGTTAACACTGGGTATCACGGCTCACACTACTCATGGTGGCAGATATGCCACTTATCTTCCCTACTTTGGCGGCAGACATGCCACTTACCTTCTGTATTTAGACTATATAACAAGTGCTTACCAAGTTTTCTCAAATACCCGGCGATGTGAATACCCGGTGATGTGCTCCTTTCGGCGTCTTGTTGACCACCTGATCTCCTAATCTTCACACACGGCGATCATGTGTAATCTAGGCGATTACTAATCACACACGGCGATCATGTGCAATCTAGGCGATTACTGATCATACACGGCGATCATGTGCAATCTAGGCGATTACTAATCATACACGACGATCATGTGCAATCAAGGCGATTACCGATCTGTGCTTCTTGCGTAACGCTCTAGCTGGGAGCCTGGGTCCCAGCTTAACTGCAGGTTAACAGGAAACCACCGATGCCTGATCAGTGCTTCTTTACTTCTCGCGCTCATCGCGCTCTGCCTCCAGGCGTTCGCCTAGAACTGATCTGCGGGTGGTGGTCCCTTAGCAACTGACCACCGATCACCATTCTGAGTGATCTCCTCCTTGATTCACCTGCTATCTTCTACCACGTGTCACCCTGTGAATGGTCCACGTGGTCAACTGCTGTTGACGTCATCAACTACCGATGACCGACCTGATCAAGCTTCTTTACCAAATAGACCTGCATATAGAACCAATCCAACTGAGGCCAAAGAAATTCGAAAACAAGTTGAGGAGTTATTAGATAAGGGTCGGATTCAAGATAGCATGAGTCCTTGTGCTATACCTGTCATAATTGATCTTAAAAGTGGATATAATAAAATCCTGATTAAACCGGGAGATGAATGGAAAACCGCTTTCAAGACCAAGTTTGGGTTGTATGAGTGGTTAGTCATGCCCTTTGGCTTAACCAATGCTCCAAGCACCTTCATGCGACTAATGCATCATATCTTAAGACCTTTTATAGGAAATTTTGTAGTAGTCTACTTTGATGACATTCTTATCTACAACTTGAACATAGAAGACTATAAAGTGCATGTTAGGCAAGTTCTAGAAACTCTTACGAAAGATGTGTTGTATGCTAATTCCGAAAAATGTGTCTTTGCCATAAACCATATAGAATTCCTAGGGTTTGTAGTTAGTTCCATAGGGGTGCATGTGGATGAGCAAAAGGTAACATCAATTAGAAATTGGCCTACACCTACCAATATTAGTGAAGTACGAAATTTTCATGGATTAGCTAGTTTCTATAGAAGATTTGTGAAAGACTTTAGTACTATTGCTGCACCTCTCAATGAGATAGTAAAGAAAGATGTAGTGTTCAAATGGGGCCAAGAACAAACAAATGCTTTTGAAACTTTGAAAGATAAATTAACCAAGGCACCCATCTTAACACTCCCCAACTTTACTAAAACTTTTGAGATTGAGTATGATGCCTCTAACATAGGCATTGGGGTTGTCCTCCTTCAAGAGGGTCACCCAATAGCTTATTTCAGTGAGAAAATTAAAGGGAGTAATTTCAATTACTCTACCTATGAATAATGTAACATCCCGCCAAAAACTATTCATATTTATATAATGAAAATAAAGGTAAACAAATAATGTTGAAGAGAACATAATTATATATATAAGTAATGAAGTTGCTCCTCACAGGGAGTTAATACATAACCAGTCAAATGTTTTTCAAAACTTAACGAAATCAATGAAATACAACGAAAACGGCGGTCTCCATACATAAACCGGCGATCTCCTAACAGAAGACCCCAAAACAGGCGATCTGCTATCAGGACATAAATTCGGCGATCACCACCAAGAGATAGAAACAGGCGATCTCTTCCCCGGCAACCACTCACTAAGGAGCTCTACATCCTGGAAGATCATCTGCTCCCGTGTAAAAATTACACGATCATCACAGTTTTAAGAGAAAAACAGCCATAGAGCAGAACACGCAGGGTAAGCTATATATTTTAAAGAGAGTTTAAATATGAACATAAAAATCAGGATAAAACAAATTCAAGATACCCACATAAAACTATAAAGTTTCTCATTCCCTTCACCTGATCGCCAAGAAATCACACACTTTACAATATTTGCACAGAGTCATTCTATTTCACAAACTGCATCAAGTGTCTATCAATTTCAAGGTCCCTCATTTCTCACGTCAGATTACCACTGACTCAGCACACAAGACACTTGACACTACTTCCGGAAGACTCGTGCATTGATTAGACTCAGAGATCTGCACCTGTCATACTGCCCACTGTGAAATCACACACATTCACAGGGTCGCCGTGAAATCACACACATTCACAAGCGAATAAATGAATCTCAATATCATCACTATCCTAGCATGACAGGGTTAATCCACACAACAGGCCGAGTTCGTTCTTTTTCACACGACTCACCCATTCATATGAACCTCCTTCGACTCTCACCAACTGAGTAACTTCCTCTATGTGATTCCATTATCTCAGCAGAGTCAGGATATCTCCTTAGGAATCACCGATCAATGCACATCCTACACGATCTTACACGGTATTTTCTTTCCTGAAAATACTATGCCTTGATCCCACATTCACCACATTCAACACATCACATAACACTTAAAGGAATGATTTCAATCACAGCAAAACTCATTCCAAGGTTCATATTTTCGAATATCACATCTAAATCTCAAACAGTTTTCAAAATAACACCAAAAACAGGGGAGTTCGCAAAACAACGCCAAAACCGGCGATCTTGTTAAAAAACAAGGTATTTCGAAGTCTGTATTTAAAACCGGCGACCACGTCGCCCAAACACATAGAACAGAGCATTCACGAAGATGAAAACGAATCACTTCAGAAACAGCTAATCTATGGCTTGTATTGAAAATGAAGGCTAGCTTCCCTTACCTGGACTTGCGCAAAACACCAGGAGCTCCGAAACCCAACGAAGCTTAAAGAATGCCTTGGCTCTGTTTTTGCGTCTGGTTAGAAGGACTTGCAGAGAACCACCCAGGTGCTCCAAGGGCAGTCGTCGCTGGTTGCACTAGTGCTTGAGGTTGCCTAAATCGCAGCGCGAAGGAGAGAAAAGAGAGGGATGAAGATGCACTCACTCTTTCACTCTCGAGTCTCTGTAACGTTCTTTGCCTTCCCGCAGTGGGCTTTTGAATCCAAGCCTACCTGTCCACGTATGCTGCTGCTGCCACCCCTTCTGCAGGAAAGCCTGAGTGTACTATTTCACTGAACAGTACGGCCACGGTTGTCTCTTGCGCCTGCCAACCACTGCCCTGAACAGTATGACCACTGTTGTCTCTTGTGCATGCCAACCACTACCCTGAACAGTACGACCACTGTTGTCTCTTGTGCATGCCAACCACTGCCCTGAACAGTACGACCGCGAGTGTCTCTTGCGCATGCCAATGTTCTGATGTCCCTATTCTGAACCACCCTTTTTGTCTACGTGGCGCGCGTGCAGGACTTTTCATGCTGGGAGTCTGGGTCCCACTTTATCTGTGTGAAACTCGACATCGCGCGATAACCTTCCACCGATGACTGCTCGCGCTATGACTATCCACTGAGGTCTCATACTGGCAAACGACCGATGTCTCTCCCTGGAGGACGACCGATGTCTCTCCCTGGAAGACGACCGATGTCTCTCCCTGGAAGACGACCGATGTCTATCCCTGGCGACACCCGCATGCCTCTCGCGACCTGGAGATGCCTGCATGCCTCGCGTCCCGACGACGCCAGTATGCCTCTCGCGCCCTGGCGACGTCCACATGCCTCGCGCCCTGGCGATGCCCGCATGCCTCTCGCGCCCTGGTGACGTCCACATGCCTCGCGCCCTGGCGATGCCCGCATGCCTCTCGCGCCCTGGCGATGCCCGCATGCCTCTCGCGCCCTGGCGATCATGTGTAGTAGACGACCGGTGATCTCATAGTCTTCTAAACTACACTTTCCTTCCTTTTTATTTTAAATAAAAGCATACTTAGAATTCATTTAAAATATATCCCTTTTTATTCCAATTCAATTTTACAGGTCCTTACAAATAAGAGCTTTGTGCTCTTATTAGGGCTTTGCAAAATTGGCAACACTACCTTTTTTCAAAGGAGTTTGTGATACATAGTGATCATGAATCTCTTAAATATTTGAAAAGTCAAAGCAAACATAACAAGAGACATGCCAAATGGGTAGAGTTTATTGAGCAATTTTCCTATGTGATCAAACATAAGCAAGCCAAGTCTAATGTGGTGGCGAATGCTCTTTCTAGAAGACATACCTTGCTTAATTAGACACTCAATACTTGGGGTTTGATCACATCAAGGAAATTTACAAAGATGACCTTGATTTTTCTCTCATTTTTCAAGAGTGCTTAAAAGTAGGCCACAAAGACTTTTTCATACATGATGGCTTTCTCTTCAAAGGGAAAAGACTTTGTGTTTCTTAAGGGTCTTTGAGACAATCTCTTATAAAGGAGGCACACGAGGGCGATTTAATGGGACATTTTGGGGTAGCAAAAACCTTAGACACATTGCATGAACATTTCTTTTGGCCCAACATGTGCAAATTTGTACACAGCTTGTGATAAGTGCATAGCATGTAGGAAGACTAAGTCAAAGGTTCAACCCCATGGTTTATATACCCCTCTCCCCATCTCAGTCATGTTGTGGGTAGACATTTCAATGGACTTCATTTTAGGCCTTCCCAAGACATCTAAGGAAATGGATTCTATCTTCGTGGTAGTGGATCGTTTTTCTAAAATGGCCCATTTTATTCCATGCCACAAAGTAGATAATGCTTGTAATATTTCAAATCTCTTCTTTAAGGAAGTTGTTTGATTGCATGGGCTTCCTAGAAGTATAGTATTTGATAGAGACTCTAAGTTCTTGAGTCACTTATGGAAGAATTTATGGGGCAAACTTAACACTAAACTCTTGTTTTCTACTACTTGCCACCCCAAACTAATGGTCAAACAAAAGTGGTGACTAGAACTTTGGCCCAAATATTAAGATGCCTTATTTCTGGGAACCCTAGTGATGTAGCCTAGCTTGAGTGCTTTCTTCCATGAGCTGAAAATGAATTTGAAGGTGGCGGAAGCTATGCTTGAAGACGTGCAAGGCACTCCTAGGAGCTGCGAAAACCTTGAAGGTGAAGTGTTAGGTGTGGAGAGTGAGTGGTGAGGCCATCTCACTTGAGCTAGGGAGAATTTTGAAGACTAAAGGTCTATCCTAGAGGTACGAAACAAGAGTGAACAATTGGCACAAAGTTGGCAGCAATTTCACTCAACATTAATCTTCAATTTACATGAGCCAAGCACCTCATTATATAGGAGAGAGGGCTGGAAATTTTGGAGCCAAAATTTGAAAATTCAAAAATAAAACTCTCCAATGAGAAGGTGCCATGTGGAGTCATGCTTTCCATGTTTTAGCTCACACCTTCCATGCTAAATCCTCTCCACTCCTAGGCTGCCATGTGGACGTCCATGTGCTCCATGCCAAGGTGATTTTCGTCCTCCAAAATACCCTTTACTTTTTAGGGTTACATTGGACTCAAAGAAGCCCAATTGTTACCTTAACTAGTCACTTTTAACCCTAACTAGTCATATTTTACTATTGGCCTAAATACAAGCCCAAAAACCTATGCTACTTGGCCCAAATATTTGGTCCAATTATTTTATGCTACTAGGCCCAATACATGGCCAATGAAATCCTAAACAACTTTATACAATTTATTTAAACTAAAGCTTGGCCCAAAAATAATGTTGACTAGTCAGCAGGAACTCAGTCTTCTTGTGTTCTTCTGACCAAAGTTTTAGCTTATGTTTTGATGACTTGGAGGTCTTCTTGGATATGATTGTACATTCCTTCACCCTAGAGTTCTCCTCTTGATTGGGCCTACAAAAAGAAACAAAAACCCAATTAGACCCATATTTACAAGTAAATCCCAAAATAACCTCTAGGTCTTTATCCTCCTTATTATGTGGTTGTGTATGGCTGGAGGCTCCGCCATCATCCCCTCCCTCTTGAGAAGATCTGTCCTCAGATCTACAGGATTGATCTCGAACAACAGCCTTATTCCTGCTTTGAACTAGGTTCGTCCTCCAAGATCAAATATCCTTCTGTTGGAGTTATCAAACAAGTCAAATGAGTTAGTTTCAGCAGTTATATAAAAATCAATCTGATTAAGTTGCCATTCCTCTTGTTTTTCTATTGTTTTTGGCAACTTTTGACAAGATTTCTTTAGAAAGGAGTACATAATTTTCTTTTCTAATTTTTTCCTCCCTTGTTATAGATTTTTATTACTATACTCTTTAGACACTACCTTTTGTTCTAGAAGAGTTAGCGATTTTTCACTTTTTATTTTCTTTTTGAATCTTTTTTGACCATCTAACACTTGAGAAGTTGTTAAAGGATTAAAAAGATATTTATTTATTTCATGTGTGAAGGTAATCTCGTTGGTACGAACATTATGCATGGAGTTTTTAACAAATTGCCATAGTCGTCTCAATAAAATATGACAAGTTTCTATAGGCACTACATCACATAAAATTTTATCTTTATAGATGCCTACAAATAACTTGACCTTCACTTGTTGGTGATATCTTAGAATATATTCCAAATAAACTACTATATATTTACCTATACAATCTCTCAAGACATGATTCATGAGCCTCATGAACGTACTGGGTGCATTAGTGAGTCCAAAAGGCATCACTAACCACTCATATAATCCAAATTTGGTTTTAAAAGTGGTTTTCCATTCATCACCTTCTTTAATTCTGATTTGTTGATATCTGCTTTTAAGATCAATCTTGGAAAATATAAGGGACCTATGTAGTTCATCAAGCATGTCATCTAGTCTTGGGATTGGATGCTTGTACTTGATGGTGATGTTATTGATAGCTCTACAATCACAGCACATTCTCCACTTGCCATCTTTTTTTTGGCACCAACAAGACAGGTACAACACAAGGACTTAGGCTCTTTTGAACCCAGCCCTTCTCCAACAAATCCTGTACTTGTGTCTCTATCTCCTTAGTTTCTTCTGGATTAGTTCTATAAACTGGTCTATTGGGTAGACTAGCTCCTGGAACTAAATCTATTTGATGTTCTATTCCTTTAAAAGGTGGAAGTCCAATGAGGCCTTTCTTAGGGAATACATCATTAAATTCTTTTAAAAGTTCGTTTACTGAAGGAGGTAGTTCACAAGTCTTAGTAAATGTGACAGTGCATGTAAGTGTTCCTTTACAAAGCAGGAGGTCTGAAGGTTGTTCAGAAAGAAGTACTTTTTCAATTTTGTTTTCAAATTTTTCTTCTTTCTGAATGACTTGGTGGGAAGGAACACTCTTCTCTCACACCTCAGATTGGCCCCTAAGAACTCTCTCTTGATTTTTGATTTCTATTTTTATATTTTCATCACTCTCAGTAGTTTCTTCTTCTTGGCTACTATTTTCATCTTTGTCCCTTAAGATCATAGTTTTTTTCATTGGGACATTGAGATGCTAAATAACTCTTATCAAGACATTTAAAACACTGAATTTCTCTAGTTTGAGTGTGTGAGATGTGCTCATTTTTAGTTAGGTTTTGGGAAGGTTCTAGAGATATTTATTTTATATGCTCTTCCCCCCTTTGGAACTCATCCTTGTCATAAGGTACAGAGTATGAACTTTTGTTTTTGACTTGATTCTTTTTTTAAAATTTGTTTTTCAACTTTAATGCAAAGTTGAGTCAAGTCATTTAAATCTTTATAAGGTAAAAGTTCAACTTTGTTTCTTATCTCAAGTTTAAGACCACTTAAAAACCTTGAAATGGTAGTATTAATTTCTTCCTTAATCCCTGCCCTTATAATATATAACACCATCTTTTGCCAATATTCTTCTACACTCAGATTTTTTTTAATGAAGTCTTTGGAGCATGTCCATCAACTTCCTATTGTAGTTTGAGGGAATATGGCGACATCTCAAGGCTCCCCTAAGATCATTCCAACACATAATGGGAGGGTCCTTGTGGAGATGTCTCTCTCTTTTTAAGGCAATCCACCAATTCATAGCATTACCTTGAAAGCTTAGGATGGCTAAGGGTACTTTTCTTTCCTCACCTACTTGATGACAAGCAAACAATTGTTCTACCTTCATTTCCCAATCTAGGTAGGTTTCTATGTTTTCTTTCCCATAGAAATAAGGTAGATCTACCGTAACCTCCCTTGGGCTTTCTTTTCTTTCTTTTCTAACTCTCCTAGGTTGAGGTTGATAGTATTCGTTAATTCTAAGACTCTCTTCTTTAAAAGAATCACTCACCCTAGAGCTAGATGCATGAGAATTTCTTTTTGTTTTGTTGATGTATTCATCCCTTTCTTTAACCATTTTCAACTCTTCTTCTAACAAAGCAAGATGAGCATCCCTTTCTTTGAGTTGGGCCTCATGTTGCAATTGTCTATGTGAAAATGATTGAAAGTCTTGAGCTAATTGTTTCAAAAGAGATTTAATAGACTTTCTGATGTGAGTTGATTTTATGATTTAGCATTTTATGGTGGCACTTTAATTAGGATTGAGATTTTAGGATGATTAAGGTGAGAACCTAAGGAAAATCCCCACTGGACATTAACTTAACCAAGTGGTTAAGTAGATGTGAAGGTTCATTTCACAAAGGCAAAAGGAAAACACAATTATGGTGAAGATGATGACAAGAAAAGGTGCTAAAATTAAAGAGAGGAAACTAAACATAATGAAGGAAACCGAATAGGAAACAAAGCATTAAAACAAGAACAAGACATAGATTTCGGAATTGAAATTTGGAATGGAAATGGAATGGAAAAAGATGAGTGAAAGGAAACTTAGGAGAATGAGCTAGAGAAGTTATCACGCCACTTGGATGGTGGTTTGCTCCAAGATGAGTGAAGAATGCCGCCACTTGAGAGCTCTCTAAATCTCACAAGATAAGACAATGGTGTAAGGAGACAATGCTCACAAACTCTAACACAAATTGTGTATAGTAACTTTACTCTAATTTCAACATGGAAATACATGAGGTAGGCCTCCCTATTTATAGATTTAGGAGCCTTGGAAAACAAGCTTAAAGGGTAGAATGGGAAAAGGGAAAAAAGTGGGCAGCCATAGGGTTTGACTAAGTCAATCCCGTATTCTTGGCTTATCCTTCTAGAAATTAGGTCAAAATGCCTTCAAATGGGCTAGGAACAAGCAAGAATGCTACCTACACCCCCTACTATGCTAAAGGCACTTTATTCTACCTTATTTCTACTATATGGACCCCTCATTAGAGCCCAATTTATTTACAACATTTTTCTAAATATTAAAGAAGACTAATAGGAAGAACTTCAAATGTTTTGGCCCTTGTCCATTCCTCCTATGAATGAAGTCTTTATTTGCTTGTTGAGATGACCCTTCAAGTTTAGCATCCTTGGTCATCTTTATGTGGTTGTGGCTTGCATCACTTTCTATCATTTTCATTAGAATGAGGAGAATGAGAAGACATGATTAAAGTTATGTGTTAAAAGCAATTTACCACAAGAAAGATAGGTGGAGCAATGTAGGTAGATTCCCAGGAAAGGGAGGTGGATGACTTGGATCTCTTAAGTACCAAGCCTTTCCTAGCCAGATTCTATCCTTAATGACCTTCACAAACCTTTCTCTAAGTAATTTACTTAGAGCACAATCAAGATTGAAAACACAATTTTAATACAAGAAACAAATATGCTAAAATGATTAAACATAAATGAATTAATTCTAACTAGAAAGCTTTAAAACTAGTCGAATTTCTAATGATGAGGCTTGTTGGCATTTGTGAACCTTCAAGACACACTCATTGACTAATTACGTGATTTATCCACTAATTGTTCAAGGTTTAACAAATTACAACTCAAGAAAATACAATGGAAATTGGATTAACAAAAATTGTAAATCCTAATCTATGCATTTCTTCCTTTTGGCACTCCTTCTTTTGTTTTGCACCTTTTCTATTTGCACTCCCCCTGTTTGTGTATATTTGTGTATAACCTTGTTGCTGCACTCTTGCTATACCTCTTTTAGGATAGTTACTTGAAGTAATCAATTCAGCACCTACTAAGTGATAATAACACTCACCACAAAGGTTAGCTCCAAACTTAGCAAGCACTTTTTGAAAACTTCCACCACTTAAGAGGTCAACAAAAAATTAAAGCAACAAAAGCTCAATTTGAATTTGGACAACAGCAAAGAGAATTAAAATGAGACAAATCCAGAAGAAATATTGAAGAAAAATTGACAATCAAGCAAAATAAGTCAATCAACAAAGCTAGCACACAAAATGAACCTAGGGAAAGGTACTAGAATTGGATTACAAAAACCAAAACTGAATTACAAAAAATTGAGGTATAAAATGCGTGACTTATAAAATTTGTGTTGATCTGTATTTTTCAAATTTGAATTTGAATTTTTAAACACAGATACTTCAAGATGTCAGATAACTTTTGGCACTTAAATCACACAAAACAAATGCACCAATTAATTACAATAAAATTTTCAAATTTGGTGCCAGATTACCATTTTTTTTCGTGCCAATTTTGAACACTGATTTTGTTTGATTTATCATTTTTTTCACTTCGAATTTTGATTTACTTTTTTTTTTCTTTTTTTTCTAAGACATCAAACTTCTCAAATCCAGATTTCCAAAAATTTTCTCCACCGAAATCAAATTTCACAATGAAAAACAGCCAGCACAGTTTTAGAAATCCTAATCTGGAATTAAAAACAGTAATAAGAAACTTCAAAAACACAAAGGAAATTGATGTATATGAAATTGTGTGGATCTAATACACAATTATGAGCTCAAAACTAAAAGAAAAATGCATCAAAGGATCAAACAATTCAGATTAAAAACTGGACTCAAGATCAAATAAAGAAACAAAATCAATCAAGAAAAGTACTACTAGGATTTGATGACATTTCTTGGAGAAACATGACTTGACAAAACATGTATAGATCTCAAAATCAAAATGACTCAATTTAAAATAGATTGAACCGATTAAAATGTGCAAGAAAGACTTAAATCCTAATAAAATCAAACAGCACACCAATACTCAAAGAATCCTACATAAAATTGCACAAGAAATGCTCAAGAACAATTAAGCACAATTCATCCAAACAGCATTCAAATCAAAATTAAAATGCAAAAACAGCAAGACAATATGGAAACAGTAGGAACAACATGGATTTAAGATGAAAACAGAAGCAAAAATGAAAAGAAGAAGGCACACTTAGCTCTTGAAGAACCATGGCTCTAGATACCACTTAACGTAGCCTAGCTTGAGTGCTTTCTTCCATGAGCTAAAAATGAATTTGAAGGTGGTGGAAGCTATGCTTGAAGACGTTCAAGGCACTCCTAGGAGCTGCGGAAACCTTGAAGGTGAAGTGTTAGGTGTGGAAAGTGAGTGGTGAGGCCATCTCACTTGAGCTAGGGAGAATTTTGAAGACTAAAGGTCTATCCTAGAGGTACGAGACAAGAGTGAACAATTGGCACAAAGTTGGCAGCAATTTCACTCAACATTAATCTTCAATTTACATGAGCCAAGCAACTCATTATATAGGAGAGAGGGCTGGAAATTTTGGAGCCAAAATTTGAAAATTCAAAAATAAAACTCTCCAATGAGAAGGTGCCATGTGGAGTCATGCTTTCCATGTTTTAGCTCACACCTTCTATGCTAAATCCTCTCCACTCCTAGGCTGCCATGTGGACGTCCATGTGCTCCATGCCAAGGTGATTTTCGTCCTCCAAAACACCCTAGACGTTTTAGGATTACATTGGACTCAAAGAAGCCCAATTGTTACCCTAACTAGTCACTTTTAACCCTAACTAGTCATATTTTACTATTGGCCAAAATACAAGCCCAAAAACCTATGCTACTTGGCCCAAATATTTGGTCCAATTATTTTATGCTACTAGGCCCAATACATGGCCAATGAAATCCTAAACAACTTTATACAATTTATTTAAACTAAAGCTTGGCCCAAAAATAATGTTGACTAGTCAACAGGAACTCAGTCTTCTTGTGTTCTTCTAACCAAAGCTTTAGTTTATGTTTTGATGACTTGGAGGTCTTCTTGGATATGATTGTACATTGCTTCACCCTAGAGTTCTCGTCTTGATTGGGCCTACAAAAAGAAACAAAAACCCAATTAGACCCATATTTACAAGTAAATCCCAAAATAACCTCTAGGTCTTTATCCTCCTTATTATGTGGTTGTGTATGGCTGGAGGCTCTGCCATCACCTAGGGTGTGGGAGGATTTACTTGCTCATATTGAGTTTGCTTATAATCGAGTAGTTAATTCTACTACTTCTTACACCCTTTTTAAGGTTGTGTATGGGTTTAATCCCCTTACACATCTTGACCTAGTTCCTATTCCAATACTTGATGAGGTATTGTGCAAGAGATGCTTTTTGAAAAAACATCTTTTATTAAAAACTTGCACCAACACATCAAACGCCAAATAGAAAGGAAGGTAGGCAAGTATGCTCAACATGCCAATAAGGGGCTTGATATTTTAACTTGGGGACTATGTTTGGCTTCACTTGAGGAAGGATCGCTTTCCTACTCAAAGTAAATCCAAACTTCTACCCAATGGTGATGGTCCCTTTCAAATCATTAAAAGAGTCAATGATAATGCTTATGAGTTAGATTTACCTGACACGTACTTAGGGAGTAATTCTTTCAATGTTAATGATCTAGCTCCTTTGTCTACAAGTGTTTGAAATTCGTGGACGAATTCTCTTCAACCCGGGAAGCATGATGAAGCCCTGAGAGATAGAGAACCCACTGAGTTAGCCCAACCTTCCAGAAGGATGAACTAGACTGGCTAGCCTAACCTTCCAGAAGGATGACTAGGAGCATGACACAAGACACTGGGCTAGGTCAAAATCACTCCATAGCCAGTGCCTCAGAGCCTATCATTCCTTAAAGGACCACCAGGAGCAGAGCCCACATGATAGGAGCTGAGCACTAGCTAATCTCTTTATTTTTAATTTCAGTAGATTAGGGTGTATATAGCATAATATGGGGTGTACTAAGCATAAATTGGATTCACTTTGCGGGTTTCAAATAGAAGAATAAACTAGAGTAGGGTGTACTTAATAATTTGGGCTTGTGCCAAGCCCACCTTTCATGACATGTGCACTTAGGTTTAGGGTTTCTTTGACCTACCTTCTAGAAGGTTTCTCACAAATGACGCCCCTACCCCTCTCACTCTTGCTTCCCAAGTCACTCTCTCCTATATAAAGGGTGTCTTTCCTCGTGTAATTTTTTTTTTACACTTGATTTTGATTATAGAAAAGAAACTCAACGTGAGTGATTAGTGAGTTTTGTCTCCTAAATGTTTTTGGGTCTTATCTTGAGTGTGGTGCACTTCAAGTGGCAGCTCCTCACGACTTATCTTAGAGTTTTCCACCACTCTAAGTGGCGTGACCACCATCCTTTTTCCATAAGTTTTGTTCATCTCTTCATCCTTTTATTTTCCATTCCTTACGCCCCCATCTTCATTTCTTATTGCTTTTTTTTCTCTTCTTTTCCATTCAGTCTTTATTGTTCTTATTATCTTTTGCTTCTTAAATTCCGCACCCCATTATCATCACCACATAATTGTGTTTTATCTTTTTTCTCTCTAGAAGAGAACCTTTATACTTACTTAACCATTTGGTTAAGTTCATGTCCAGTGACAATCTTCTTTGAGCTTATCACCATATTATGCTTAATTCATAAACCATAAGCAAAGTGCAACCTCTAAAATGTGCAATCCTAAAATCAACTCACATCAGCTTGATAGAGCTTTATGTAATGAAGAGTTTCTGAATGAATGGTCCTTTTTTAATTATCGAGTTCTTGTTAAAAATTGTTCTGATCACTTCCATATTCTTACTACTCTTTCTTCTAGTAATTGTTTACATTAGGCTAGCGCTTTTCGATACTTTAATATGTGGTTTCAAGATGGATCGTGTATGAAGCTTATTCATGATTTTTGGAAGAATACTGTTATTGGTTGCCCTATGTATATTTTGCAACATAAATTAAAAAGGTTGAAAATTGAGCTTAGAAGCTAGAATAAAAATTCTTTTGGTAATGCTCAGAATGAAGTGATTCTTAAGCAAACTTCACTACTTGCTATTCAATAATTTTTGGAGACTGCTAGTTCACCAGTTCTTGATATGCTTATTTGTAAAGAAAAGATTGCTAAAGAGGAGCTTGATCATGCCCTTCATTGTCAATACTTGTTTTGGAAAGAGAAGGTCAGGATGCTTTGGTTTAAAGATGGGGATAGAAATACTGATTTTTTCCATGTTATAGTTAAAAAAAGATATAATTCTAGTGGGATTCATAGATTACAAACTAATAATGGTGTTATTGAGGATCCTAAGCTCCTTGAGGATCATATTTTAGATTTTTATAGAAATATCTATACTGATTCTAATCCTAATGCTCAAATTACTGGTAATATGGAAAATTTTATTGGTACTTATATTCCTGCCATAGTTTCCTATAAGGAGAATATTATGTTGATTAAATGCCCAGGTTATTTGGAAATCAAGAATGCTTATTTTAATCTTAATGGTAATAGTGCTCCTGATCCTGATGGTTTTCGTGGTGTTTTCTATCATTCTTGCTAGGAGATTATTGGGACAGATGTTTGCAAAGTTGTTCAATAGTTTTTTAAACAAAATTGGATTCTTCCTAGGATGAATAGTAATGTGGTCTCCCTCATTCCTAAGATTCAAGGTGCGGATTCTAGTAAAGATTTCAGATCCATTGTTGTTTCTGATTTCAAATTTAAGATTATTTCCAAAGTACTGGTAGATAGGCTTACTGTGGTGGCTTCTAGAATCATTTCTCCTAATCAATATGGGGTTATGCAGGACAGGCAGATTTATGATTGTTGTACCGACTAGTCCTCGGGCACCGAGAATAGCTAGTAATGGTGAGCCACGTCAGCTGGGTCCCATAGCATGGGCTAGAGCCACGTGGGTTGGGTCCCACAGGTCGCATGGACTAGTGGGTTAATTAGTCATCAGCATGTCGATCACCAGAGTGGAATGACGTGTCCTCATCACGCAACGGGGTGATGAGTCCTCGGCAACAGAGAGGGACGAGGTGACATCAGTTTTGGGTGTTTTGAACAGCAGAACTAGACCATATAAACTGGGTCCCTAGAGAAGACCAGTGATCAGTGAAATGCCTAGAGGTAGGGAGAGGCCCAGGTCACGAAGCATCCATGCATGTGGCATGGAAAGCACAGTTAGGTGCAGAGTCTTGAAAGGCTTGAGTGCCCGTCAGGATTAGGATTTCCAAATGAAGCTACATGCATGGCATGTGAACAGTGAGGGCATTCCCAGGACAGACTACCCCAGAGATTAGGTGCACGAGGGGGTACCCAGGTGGTCATCCTGTTAGAATTTGCACTCCATTTAAGGGAAGTCTTACGCGCTAGATTACCCTAAGACTGGGTAATAGCGGCGCAAGAGTATTCCGGCACAAACCCTAAATATGGGTAGCGGCGCAAAGGAAACCCTAGACTATATAAAGGGTAATAAAACACTTCACAAAGGTACGCAGTTTTTAGATCTAAACTAAGATACTCTATACACTTGGTGTGCTTGCCCCAGTATTGACTTGAGCGTCGAAGTGCAAACGGCCTCTAGGGCGCCCCTTCTATCTTTGCAGGTGCAGGTTGTTTCGATCCAGTGAAGCATTACCTTAGGAGAGGGAAGAAGGCGCGAGTTTGTTGTTGAGTCAACCGACAGGAGAGTCAACCGGCAAGAACAATTGTATTGGTATTGCTTCTGAAGCTATTAACATGTTTTCTAAAAAGGCTAGAGGAGGTAATGTGGCTTATAAAGTTGATATTCATAAAGCATTTGACACTCTGAGTTGGAATTTCTTATTGCTGGTTTTGACACGTTTTGGATTCCATCCTTCATTTGTCAGTTGGGTTAGTACAATTCTTTAATCAGTTATGCTTTCTATTAGGATAAGTGGAAGTTCTTTGGGATTTTTTCCTTGTAGTAAAGGTGTGAGACAAGGTGATCCATTATTTCCCTTGCTTTTTTGTCTTGCCGAGGAGGTTCTAAGCAGAGACATTTTTAAGTTTGTGAATGATAAGAGGATTATGGATATGGCTAGCTCTAAAGTTTATATCACTCCTTCTCACAATTTATATGTTGATAATATATTTGTTTTCTGTAGGGCAGATAATAAGTCTCTTAAAAATTTGAGTATTTTTCTTCAAAAGTATGGTGATTTTTCTTGTCGGTATGTTAATAATTCTAAAAGTAGTCTTTTCACCATGGATACTTCTACAAGATTCGTTACAAAATTCAACATCATCTTTCTTGCAATCATGGTCTTTTACCTTTTAACTATTTAAGGGTGTTTATCTTCGTTGGTGCTCCAAAGCACAAGTTTCTTCAACCTTTGGTTGATAAAGTCAAATTGAAGCTAGTGTCTTGGAAAGGGAAATATCTTAGCATGATGGGTTGGATCCAGTTGGTTAATACTATGGTTCCTTGCTTATAGTTTTAATGTGTATAAATGGCCTGTTTATATTCTTAAGCAAGTTGAGCATTGGAGCACAAATTTTATTTGGACTGGTGATATTATGAAGAAAGGCATGGCTACAGTTAATTGGGTTAAGGTCCGTTCTCCTCTTGAGAATAGAGGATTGATGACTAATAACTCCAACACGAAAATAATGCTTACCTTCTTAAAATTTGATTGGCTTATAGATCCTCTTTGTTGGAACCAAAGGCTTTGATGAATCAAATCTGTGAAGAATCTGTGCAGAGCTTGGTTGCTGATGAAGTTAGGTTTAGATGTTTTGTTTCTGTTTTAGAATTTGTTTTATTCGTCCTTGATTTAGAACCTTAGCTTGAGCAAACTTGATTTTAAAAGAGAAAATGTTTTTTGAAAAGCTAAGTGATAAACAACCGGTTATTTTCTCATTTTAACCGATTGTTCCTCACTGGCCTGTTTGGTGGGTTTTTTAACTATTTTATAACAGCTTTAACCGAATCAATCGGTTATTTCGAAACTTCAATCGGTTGAATTTTGAAAATCTGTTTTGCCAACAATAGCTGCATTGCTCAAATAGTTGATGTTCTAATCAATACACGAATTTAGGAACTGCTAAGGAGGTGTTTTCTATTCCTTTCTTTGTTCCTGATATTGTGTTCTTTCAATTCTTGTAAGTGTGTGAAATCCTTTAAAATCATAGGGTGTTCTGGTTTAAAGGTGTATGGTGTGTTGAAGAGAGTGTGTGTGATCTTAGGTTAAAAGATCTTCTCTTGTTGTTGTTATGTGTACATAAACTGTTGTATTTTACATAGTGGATCTCAGAAGGTTTTTTCGAAGAACTAGATGTAGCTCAGGGGTTGAGTGAACCAGTATCATTGCTTTGTGTGATTCTCTCTTTCTCTGCCTTGGTTTATCTGTTTAATGTTTCTGTATCTTATATAAACAACCGGTTATATTTTTATTGCAATCGGTTATAATTCTGTTATATAGCATTGTTGTTAACTTTGTAATAATATCAATCGGTTATATCGTAATATCAACCAGTTGATTTTCTGCTGCTTGTTTTGAAAGCTTGATTTCTTTTAGCTTCTCTGATATTTGTCTTTGTGAATTGATAAAGGAATTTATTCTTAACTAAACATTTGCGAAAAGCTTTCAAAAACAATTCACCCCCCCCTCTTGTTTTAGCCATTAATCCTAACACTCTTATATTTGACCTGGGATTAAATAGTTTTATGATACTATTTTTGAACATACCTCTTGAACTGTTGGTACATGTACTGTTATTAATTTTTGGAATGATAAATTGTGTTCTTCTACTTGTTTATCAAATATTGCAGGGGTACCTGATGGTTCTAGAATCCTGATGACTACAGTTTCCCAATTCTGGAATGGTCATGATTGGATTATTCCCTTGCCTATACAACAGGTGAATGATTTTTTTGAACATAACATGATTAGGCAGGAACAAGATACTCCTAATTGGATTATGCAAGACTTTAGTCATTTCATTCTCAAATCTACTAGGAAATTTTTCTTGGATCCAGGAGTTCCTTGTGGTTGTGGTAAAATCATTTGGTCTCCATATATTCCTCCTTCCAAAACTCTAGTACTTTGGAAAGTTTTTCATGGGCGACTTCTTACGGATCCACACATTTAATACAAAGGTTTGCATATATGTTTTATGTGAACTCTTTGTGAAAAGCAGGAAGAATCTATTCAACACTTATTTTTTTGAATGTCCTAATGCATTGCATATTTGGAGTTTTGTTCACCAAATTTTTCTTAATTCTCATTTCTCTAATGTGCATGATCTCCTTTCTTTTATTAAGAGTAATGGTAGTCCCTTGGTTAATTTGATTAAACTTGTTGTGATAACCTTTTCTATTTGGATGATATGGCATATGAGAAATTATGCTAGATTTCAGGTTAAGATCGATTTTTCCAAGGCTATTTACACCATTAAAGATTTCACTTGCCTAGTGGGTAATTCGTCTAAGCTCTATGAGAAAAGATACATTTGATTTCAATGTGCTTAAGTTCTTTGATAAATACTCATAGTGACAAAGTTCTTCATCCTCTTCCAGTTAGATAGGAGTTTCCTTCACTAGGTTGGGTTAAAATTAAAACTAATGGTGCTGCTAGGGGTTCTCCTGGTCTTGCTACATGTGGTGGTATTTTCTGCGGGAGTATAAGGGAGTTTATTGATGATTTTTCTTCTTTTCTTGATATTCAGACTACTTTGGTTGCTAAGTTTTATGGAGTTATACATGCCATTGAAGAAGTTCAAAAGATGGATCTTACTAGTTTTTGGCTTGAAGGTGATTCTGCTTTGGTTTGTGCTGCATTTACTACTAGGACTAATGTTCCTTGGATACTTCGTAATAGGTGGAACATTTGTCTTTATTACTGTGGGAAAATTAGGTTTAGAATTTCTGACATTTTTCGTGAAGGGAATGTATGTGCTGACAAGCTTGTTAACTCAGGGTTTATTCATAGAGAACAATTCCATTGATATAATAGGCTTCCATCTAGTCTTTTCTTAGAATTCTTTATTAATAGGTATAGATTACTTGAGTATCGCTTTTGTTAGATTTTTTTTATATATGGATTTTGACTTAGTTCCCCCCTATTTATCTTATATTTCTTTTTTTTTAATAATATTTTTTTATGTGGTGACAAATGATTGTTGTTACTTGAGATGTCAGTCTAATTGAGATGAAAAATTTCGTCGTAATACCTAACATGAGAGCTTTTCAACAAAAGAAAAATAATATTTAAAATTTCTGTTATATATTCTAGTTCTTTTATTTGGAGTAGATTTTTAACCTTGTTTACTTATTTTTGTTTACTTATTTACTTAACTTTGAATGTTCTTTTATTGATGATAATCTCCAAATTCTTTTCTGAAGAAAGAATAATGAACCATTTTTTAACTTTAAATTACTTTCCATTCTAAATGTATTCTTTTACATCAAAATCGTTTTACAAAAAATAAAATAAAATATTTCATAGAAAAATTATTGTTTGGAAAATTCTAAAATCTAAAATTTTATATATAAAAATATCTTAATCATTTAAAATATAGAATTGTAAATTCAATTAAATGAGTAAATTTTGTTGTATTTTGTTTACTTCTGTCAATTTTATTTCCACTCTTTTCTGTCATTCTTATTCTTATCCCTCTCTTTTTAAATAAAAGCTTTCATGTTAGACATTACTGTGTGTTCTTGCCGGTTGACTCGCCTGTCAGTTGACTCCACGACACTCACACGCCTCCTTCCTCACGTTGATACGTGCTTGGTTCTTGCGAAACAATCTGCACCTGCAAAAGAGAAAGGGGGCGCCCTCGAGGCCGTTTGCACTCCGACGCTCAAGTCAATAGGGGCAAGAAACACCAATGTATTGAGTTTCTCTGTGTTTAGGTCTAGAAACTGCGTACCTTTGTGAAGGATTTTACTGTCCCTTATATACTCTAGGGTTTACTACGCCGCTAGCCCTAATTAGGGTTTACTGGAATACCCTTGTGCCGCTATCACTCAATCTTAGGGTAATCTAGCTCATAAGGTTTCCTTCTCTGGAGTGCAAACTTTAACAGGGTGACCACCTGGGTGCCTCCTTATGCACCTAGTCTCTGGGGCCACCTGTTCTGGGAGTGCCTTCACTGTTCACGTGCCATGCATGTAGCTTTACTGGGAAAACCCTAGTTCTGGTGTGTACTCATCCCCTCAGGACTCTACACCCAACTGTGCTCTCCCTGCTACCCGCATAGGCTCTTCGTGATCCAGGCCTCTCCCTACCTCTGGGTATTTAACTGGTCATTGGCCCACTCTGGGAACCAATCTTAGCTACTCTGTTTATGCTGTTCAAATCACCCAAGACCGATGTCACCTCATCACACTCTGTTGCCGAGGACTCCTCAACCTGCCTGTTGTCGAGGACTCCTCAACCCGCGGAGTGACGAAGACACATCAGCCCTTTCCACTCTCTCTTTATAGGCTGATGACTAATCACCCCTTTCAATAGGCTGATAACTAATCACCCTTCTTTGTAGGCTGATGACTAATCACCCCTTTCTGTAGGCTGATGACTCATCGCCCTCCTCTGTAGGCAGATGACTCATCGCCCTTCCCTGCGGGAAAATGCTCATGACTAATCACCCTTCTCTCAGGGGACACACCGATGACTGATCACCCTACTCTGAGGGAACACACCGATGACTGATCACCCTCTAATCCAAGCTGCCTGCGGGGTCCACTCCACGTGGCCTTGGCCCATGCTGTGGGACCCAGCTGACGTGGTTCGCCCTTTACTACCTGTTCTCGGTGTCCGAGGACTGGTCGGTACACAAGCCCCCCAGTCTCAAGCTATTAACTTGTTTCAGCGAAGAGACTAAGTCTTCGGCTCGGGCGACCTACGTGGCTCTGCGCGTAAGGACATGAGTAGCGCGTTGAAGGGACATCTCACCACCTTATCATCGCCCACATCTCTTAACCCTCTGAGGACTTCATTGGTGAGCTCTCTGCTCGAATAGAGGACTTCTTTCTCGACAAAGAGGTGTTAATCACCCTTCTCCCCGATGCTTCATTACTTCTCCCGCTCTGCTATCAAGCGCTCATCTAGGCACTGATCTACTGGTGGTGGTCACTTTAGCAACTGACCACCGATCGCCGTTCTGAGTGATCTCCTCTCTGATTCACCTGCTATCTTCTACCACGTGTCACCCTGTGAATGGTCGACGTGGTCATCTGCTGCTGACGTCATCGACTACCGATGACCGACCGGATCACAAGCCCCCCAGTCTCGAGCTGTGAACTCGTTCTCAGCAAAGAGACTAAGTGGTCGATGGCAAGATCATTCCTCCTCCTTGAGCTTCTCCCTTTGCAACTTCTTCTTTTCTGTGTAATTTCTTTTTCTGCTTCATAACTTGTATAAACCTTTTAGCTGTAAAGTGTAAGGACCTAGAAACTTTAATTGGAATGAAAGTGTTATATTTAAATAATTTCAGAAGATGTTATTATTTAAAATACAAAGAGCTGGTAAATGAAGTTTCGTAGTAGTCGGACCTCGGACGTCGCCCAAGGTCTGGGGTCAGCTGGTAGAGGTCGGTCGGCTGACCATTGTATTAACCAAGTAGTCAGGTGCGATGACCTTATCGTGAGGTAATCACGTGGGTGTGCTCGAGGAAGACATCTGGATCAAGAAGAGTAAAGGAAGAAAAGTGTAGCTTAGAAGTCTACGAGATCGCCGTTGTTGAAGACGGAGGCGATCTCCGATTTCTCTGGCACATATTCGCCTGTTGCCTAGAGGAGACATGATCGTCAATCGCCTATGGTGCACATGATCGCCGAAAGTGCACTCAGTATGTGGTCAGGATACTGGATTCAACCATAGTGGGTTCCAAAAACCACGCGTATCAAGGTGTGGGTTAAGCCTTAGATACGCTGTGCATGCGAAGCTCTATGCTTGAGCATAAGAAATCGTCCTTAGTGTGGCATGCATGGGCGCACGAGGAGTAGTGCCGATCTACTCTTGGAAATGTGAAGCTACCGACGTCACCAAGTCATGTGGAGATGATACCTTGGACGTAACGTAGTGGGATGAAGAACCTTCAACAAGGCGTGGCGATGTGTCGTCGGGCATCGCCGGGCGCGAGGCATGCGGGCATCGCTAGGGCGCGAGGCATGCGGGCATCGCCAGGGCGCGAGGCATGCGGGCATCGCCAGGGCTCGAGGCATGCGGACATCGCCAGGGCGCGAGGCATGCGGGCATCGCCAGGGCGCGAGGCATGCGGGCATCGCCAGGGCACGAGGCTTGTGGGCATCGCCAGGGCGCGAGGCATGCGGTCATCGCCAGGGCGAGACATCGGTCGTCTCCCAGGGAGAGACATCGGTTGTCCTCCAGGATGAGACATCGGTGGATAGACATCGCGCGAGCGGTCATCGGTGGAAGGTTATCGCGCGATGTCGAGTTTCACATAGATAAGGTGGGACCCAGACTCCCAGCATGAAACGTCCTGCACGCGCGACACGTAGATAAAAAGGGTGGTTCAGAATAGTGACATCAGAGTGTTGGCATGCGCAGAGGCACGCGTAGTCGTACTGTTCAGGGAAGCGTGCACGCAAGCTTCCCTGCAGAGTGGGTGGTGGCAGCGGCTTTTGTGGACAAGCTGGTTTAGATTCAAAAACTCACTTCTGAGAGGGAGAACGTTGCTGTGGTTAAAGAGTGACAGAGTGAGTTCACCTTCATCCTTCTCTTTTCTCTCCTTCGCGCTGCGATTCAGACATCCTCAAGCACCAGTACGACGAGCGACGACTGCACTTGGACACCTGGGGAGTTCTCTGCGAGTTTTCCGTCAGTACGCTAGCACAGAGTTAAGGCATCCTTAAGCTTCGGCGGGTTTTGGAGCTCTTGGTGTTTTGCGCAAGTCCAGGTAAGGGAAGCTAGCTTTTTCGTTTATAAAAACGTTAGGTGAGTAGGTTCTGAAGTGAGGGCGACGTGGTCGCCGGTTTTCATATGCTTTTCACGATACTCTATTTTTATGTGTGGGGCGACGTGATCACCGGTTTTAATACTGTTTTCGAAATCCTCTGTTTTAGTGTCGTTTGAAACTGTTTGAGATTGAAATGTGATATTCGAAAATCTGAACCTTGGAATGATTGTTGCTATGATTGGAATCGTTCATTTAAGTGTTATATGATGTGTTGAATGTTGTGAATGTGGGATCAAGGCATAGTATTTTCAGGAAAGAAAATACCGTGTAAGATCGTGTAGGATGTGCATTGATCGGTGATTTCTATAATGAGATATCCTGACTCTCCTGAGATAATGAAATCATATAGATGAAGTTATTCAGGCGTTGAGAGTCGATGGAGGTTCATACGTATGGGTAAGTGTTTGAAAGATAACTACTTGACCTGTTGTGTGGATTCACCCTGTCATACTGTGAGAGTGATGAGATTGAGATCAAGATTATGTTGATGCGCATAGCTGTGGAAACTTTACAGCAGTGTAGTATGACAGGTACAGATCTCTGAGTCTAGTCAATGCACGAGTCTTCCAGAAGTAGTGTCAAGTGTCTTGTGTGATGAGTCAGTGGAAGTCTGACGTGAGAAATGAGAAACATTGAATTGATAGACACTTGATGGAATTATGTGAATTGAACGACTCTTGAGGAAATTGTGAAATCTGTGATTACTTGATGGTCATGTGAAGGGAATGAGAAAGTTGATGGTTTTTACGTGGGTGTCTTAAATTTGTTTTATCTTGATTTTAAAGTTTCATATCTAAATTCTCTTTCAAATATCTAGCTTACCCTGTGTTTTTGGTGTTGTGTTTGGCTTTTTCTTAAAACTGTGATGATCGTGTATGATTTACACGGGAGCAGATGATGTTGCAGAAAGTAGAGCTCCTCAGTGAGTGGTCGCCGGAAGGAGATCGCCTGTTTCTGTTTCTGTTAGGCGATCACCCTTTTCTGTTTTCTGATAGGAGATCGCCCTTTTCTGTTAAGAGATCGCCTATTTTTTTCTATTTTGCTGTATTTTGTTTAAGTTTTGGAAAAATTGACCGGTTATGTATTAAACTCCCTGTGAGGAGCAATTTCATTATATATATATATATACATATATTCACTTCAATATTGTTGTTTTACCTTTATTTCATTTTATAATTATGAAAAGGATTTGGCGGGATGTTACATAAAGGCTCACTGCATTGACTTCAATATGAATGAAATCCTTTCTCCAGCTGCATGTCCCTTTCCATTTTAACTCTCTGCATGTGACTCAGCATTGTCTTTAACTTCATGCTGGACGACTGACTTGACGGGCCTAAATGCTTCGGCTTCTCGCAGCAGAACTTGCTTCTACCACCGACCACCGACTAGCATGTTGGTGAACCACCGATCAGTCATCGCGCTTCAGGCTCTACTTTACTTCTCTGTTACTCCAGCGCTAAGCACATAGAGGGCCTGAACGCCAATGATGATGCTTGTGTTTTGGGAAAGAAAAGTGCTTCTCGATGACCCTTCTTGCCTCAACCTCACTGTAAGAAGTCGAGGTGAGGTCTTTCTCCTGTCGCCTCAGCCTCGCTGTAGAAAGTCGAGGTGAGGTCTTTCTGCTCTCGCCTCATCCTCGCTGTACAAAGTCGAGGGTGAGGTCTTTCTTCTAGCCTCAGCCTCGTTGTAAAAAGTCAAGGTGAGGACTTCTCTCGCCTCAGCCTCGCTGTAAGAAGTCGAGGTGAGGTCTTTTCCTCTTGCCTCAGCCTCGCTGTAAGAAGTCGAGGTGAGGTCTTTCTCCTCTCGCCTCAGCCTCGCTGTAAGAAGTCGAGGGTGAGGACTTCTTCCGCCTCAGCCTCGCTGTAAGAAGTCGAGGGTGAGGACTTCTCTTGCCTCAGCCTCGCTGTAAGAAGTCGAGGGTGAGGACTTTTCCTCTCGCCTCAACCTAGCTGTAAGAAGTCGAGGTGAGGACTTCTCTCGCCTCAGCCTCGCTGTAAGAAGTCGAGGTGAGGACTTTTCTCGCCTCAGCCTCGCTGTAAGAAGTCGAGGGTGAGGACTTTTCCTCTCGCCTCAGCCTCGCTGTAAGAAGTCGAGGGTGAGGACTTCTCTCGCCTCAGCCTCGCTGTAAGAAGTTGAGGTGAGGACTTCACTGGTGAACCTTTCTCTCAAGTTGGGAGTTATCACTCGAAGAGGGGGTGTTCCTTACGAATCTTCCTTCCTACTTACGAGACCTCTAACCCCCACTAACAGGTTCTAACTGACCTCGCATCGCTCATAGGCGAGGGAGGATTTCACTGGGCGAACCCTTCTTTCACGTTGGAAGTTCTCACTCAAAGGGGAGGTGTTCTCTACGAACCTACCTCTCCGCTTACAAGACCTCTAACTCCAAGTGACAGGTTCTCACTGACCTCACTTCACTCATAGGCGAGGGAGGATTTCACTGGGCGAACCCTTCTTTCACGTTGGAAGTTCTCACTCGAAGGGGAGGTGTTCTCTACAAACCTACCTCTCCGCTTACGAGACCTCTAACTCCAAGTGACAGGCTCTAACTGACCTCACATCGCTCATAGGCGACGGAGGATTTCACTGTACGCATGTCATACCTGAAGGGCCTTTGCGCTTTTCTCTGTGCGCCTAAGTTATTCCCTTGGGAAGTAACTTAGCGCGTTTCTTCCCTCTGAGCGAGTCGCATGCTCCCACGAGAGCACCAGAGGTGGTTGGTGCAAACACACTCGTCAGGCGCTGCATCCTGCATGCACGATCTTCCCGCACAGTGCCATGCACGTAATGGGTTAAGAGAGTGACCGATCACTGACCAGCTTACTAGCTTTCTTACACCATCCTCATGCACAACCCTACTGGCGAGCAACTCTTCTTCCTCTGGTTTGGAATCATGCGAGGTGAATGCGTAACGCTCTCGCTGGGAGCCTGGGTCCCAGTTTAACTGCGTGTAGCAAGAAACCCCGATGACCATGCATGATCGGTCATCGTCCTTTAGGCCCGAACGCCGATCACCGTCGATGACACCTGGTACCGAGGGGCGAAGAGTGTTTCTCGATGACCCCTCTTGCCTGTTCCAATGTCATCAACCTCACGCGAATCGGGTTATTATGTCCCTTTCCCACTCCTGGGGTGAGAAGAACTTTAAAACTGGGAAATACTTGCACACTTGATATACTTAAATCCTTTATTGGGTGGCCTCGTTAAAGAGAGTGCCCCCTGATCTGCTCAACTGTTTATAATATGTATGTTCTGAGTGTGTGTACAACGCAAGAACGCATCTATTTTACAATTTAACTGAAGTAGAAATTCAAGTGCGTAGCTTTCAATGCCCTGGGGATAGCTGTTCCATCCAGAGTCTCCAGCCGATGACCTCCCTGGCGATGCCTGACTCACGAGGACCGATCATGCCCTCTGCTTCAACTTCCACCTGAGCTACCTGGGAGCTCCCCAACGTAGCGTCTTCCTTCACCTGATTTCCCCGAGCACAGGGATGTTATGTTGCTGGTCGCCTTCCTGGGGCCCCGAAGCGCGATCACCCTGCGCCTCCCGCAGGTAATCGGTCAGGAATCCTGTCTTCACTAACTCAGCAAGTTGATGCCCCAATGACAGGCAGGTGTGGAGTGTGTGTCCATAAGCCTGATGGAATTCACACCACTCATCCTTCCTCCCTCCAAGCACCTTGTCGGTTTTTTCTGGTACTCGGAGTCTTGCAGCCACGGCAGGGATGGCGATCAGCTCCACCAACTCCACCATGAAGTCATACCTAGGGGGTGCGTTGTTCTCCCTTGCACGCCCTCTAGTCTGGTCCTTCCTAGGTGCATAGGGACGAGGCCTTCCCTGCGCCTTCTTCCCTTCCTTGGCTTCATACACCCACGCCTGCTACTGCAGCTTCCCCTGACCTCCGCGCGACATCAACGGTGCAGCGCTGCCTCTCTTTTTTCTCAGAGACCTCTGTCTCTGCTACTATGTGCGCCACCGCGCGTCGCCGAATCTCAGCAAAGGTGGCAGGGTGGTTCCTGATGAGCGATTCACCGAAAGGACCAGGAAGTACGCCTTTCTTGAATGCGTGCACCAGCATGTTCTCGTCCTTGCTGGGCAATCTCACCACCTGCGCACTAAAACGATTGAGGTAGTCCTTCAGCGACTCCCCCTGATATTGGCGCATGTCAAACAGATCGTAGGACACCACCGGTGGCACTCTGTTGACGATATACTGCTCTGTGAACAACCTCGAAAACTGATGGAAAGAGGTGATGTGGCCCTCTGGCAGGCTCACGAACCACTCCATAGCTATCCCGCTCAGTGTACTCATAAACATCTTGCAGTACACCGCGTCTGAGCCTCCGGACAGCATCATCTGAGTGTGGAAGGCTATCAGATGCGCTTCTGGATCTTCTTTCCCTGTGAACACAGTCTTTGGCGCCACGAATGTGGCTGGGACCACCGCGTCCATGATTTCTTTGGTAAAAGGCATGGGAAAGGCTCTTGGGGACGTAGGTGAAGCCTGATCCTCTCCCACGCGATTCCCAGCTCGCTGCATGTGATGCAGATTTCTAGCGTAGCTCATCGTTGGCCTTGTGCAGCTCCTCATTCCTGGCTTGGGAAGCGGCCAGATCCTTCTGCATACGCGCCTGATGCGCTCTGGACTCCACCACCGTCTCTTGGAGGGCGCGCAATGTCTCCATGAGTTGTTGCATGGTAACGCTGTCGCCTCCACTTGGTGGAACGGACTCGTGTCTTGTATTCCTCATCTTCTGTGATTTTTTCTCTCACTCTCGTGTGTGGGACCTTGTTTTACTCCGGCCCCACGGTGGGCGCCAAATGTTCTTGCCGGTTGACTCGCCTGTCAGTTGACTCCACGACACTCACACGCCTCCTTCCTCACATTGATACGTGCTTGGTTCTTGCGAAACAATCTGCACCTGCAAAAGAGAAAGGGGGCGCCCTCGAGGCCGTTTGCACTCCGACGCTCAAGTCAATAGGGGCAAGAAACACCAATGTATTGAGTTTCTCTGTGTTTAGGTCTAGAAACTGCGTACCTTTGTGAAGTATTTTACTGTCCCTTATATAGTCTAGGGTTTACTGCGCCGCTAGCCCTAATTAGAGTTTACTGGAATACCCTTGTGCCGCTATCACTCAATCTTAGGGTAATCTAGCACATAAAGTTTCCTTCTCTGGAGTGCAAACTTTAACAGGGTGACCACCTGGGTGGCTCCTTGTGCACCTAGTCTCTGGGGCCACCTGTTCTGGGAGTGCCTTCACTATTCACGTGCCATGCATGTAGCTTTACTGGGAAAACCCTAGTTCTGGTGTGTACTCATCCCCTTAGGACTCTACACCCAACTGTGCTCTCCCTGCTACCCGCATAGGCTCTTCGTGATCCAGGCCTCTCCCTACCTCTGGGTATTTAACTGGTCATTGGCCCACTCTGGGAACCAATCTCAGCTACTCTGTTTATGCTGTTCAAATCACCCAAGACCGATGTCACCTCATCACACTATGTTGCCGAGGACTCCTCAACCTGCCTGTTGTCGAGGACTCCTCAACCCGCGGAGTGATGAAGACACATCAGCCCTTTCCACTCTCTCTTTATAGGCTGATGACTAATCACCCCTCTCTGTAGGCTGATGCTGATGACTCATCACCCTTCTTTGTAGGCTGATGACTAATCACCCCTTTCTGTAGGCTGATGACTAATCACCCTTCTTTGTAGGCTAATGACTAATCACCCCTTTCTGTAGGCTGATGACTCATCGCCCTCCTCTGTAGGCAGATGACTCATCGCCCTTCCCTGCGGGAAAATGCTCATGACTAATCACCCTTCTCTCAGGGGACACACCGATGACTGATCACCCTACTCTGAGGGAACACACCGATGACTGATCACCCTCTAATCCAAGCTGCCTGCGGGGTCCACTCCACGTGGCCTTGGCCCATGTTGTGGGACCCAGCTGACGTGGTTCGCCCTTTACTACCTGTTCTCGGTGTCCGAGGACTGGTCGGCACACTATGCAACTTGACATCTCAACTAGGCTGACACCTCAAGCAATAATAATCATCTGTCATCACATAAAAAAAGTATTATTAAAAAAAGAAAATACAAAAATATGGGGGGACTAGACCAAAACCCATATGCTAACAAAAACGATATATAGGTAGACTATACCTATTCATAAAAAATTCTAAAAATAGACTAGATGGAAGCCTATTATACCAATGAAAAGATTCTTTATGAATAAATTCTCAATTAGCCAGCTTTCACACGTATTTCCTTCACGGAAAATATGAGTAACCCTAAACCTGATTTTCCCACAGTAATTAAGACAACTATTCCATCAATTCTGAAGCATCAAAGGAACATTTGTCCTAGCAGAAAACGCAGCACAAACCAAAGCAGAATCACATTCCAACCAGACATTAGTAAGCCCCAACTTTTGAGCTTCCTCCATAGCATGTATAACCCCATAAAACTTAGCAACCAGAGCAGTCTAAACTCCAAGAAACGCAGAAAAAGCTCCAATAAACTCTTCCATATTCCCACGGAAAATACCTCCACAAGTAGTAAGACCAGGGTATCCCCTTACAGCTCCATCAGTATTAATTTTAACCTAGTCTGGTGAAGGAAACTCTCATCTCACAAGAAGAGGACGAAGAACTTTACCAGTAGGAGTATTAATACCAAAAAACTTGATCACATTGAAATCGAACATATCATTATTCATAGAAGTTTTTGACAAATTACCCACCAGACAAGTTAAATCTTTAATAATCCAAATAGTCCGAGTAACCTCAATCTTATCCTGAAAACAAACAAAATTCCTCATATGCCATATTATCCAAATAGAAAAAGTTATCACAGCAAGCTTAATCAATTTGACCAAAGGACTACCATCACTCTTAATAAAAGAAAGAAGGTCATCCTTATTAGAGAAATGAGAAGTAGGAAAAATCTCCCGAATCCAACTCCAAATACCCAAAGCATTAGAACATTCAAAAAAATAAATGCGAAATAAATTCCTCGTACTTTTCACAAAACATACACATAAAACAAATATGCAAACCTTTATTCAAAATATGTTAATCTGTAGGAAGTCGCCCATAAAAACATTCCAAAGTACAAAAGATTTGGAAGGCGGAATAAATGAAGACCAAATAAATTTACTCCAATCACAGAGAACTCCTGATTCCAAGAAGAAAGTGTAACATCCCGCCAAATTCTTTTCATAATTATAAAATGAATTAAAGGTAAAACAATAATATTGAAATGAACATAATTATATATATGTAATGAACTTTCTCCTCACATGGAGTTTTAATACATAATCGGTCAGTTTTCCAAAAACGTAAACAAAATACAGTAAAATAGAAAGACAGGCGATCTCCTAACAGCAAAAGGCGATCTCCTATCAGAAAACGGCGATCTTCTATCAGAAAACAGAAAAAGGGTGATCGCCTAACAGAAATAGAAACAGGCGATCTCCTTCCGGCGACCACTCACTGAGGAGCTCTACTTCCTGCAACATCATCTGCTCCCGTGTAAATTATACACGATCATCACAGGTTTAAGAAAAAGCCAAACACCACACCAAAAACACAGGGTAAGCTAGATATTTGAAAGAGAGTTGAGATATGAAACTTTAAAATCAAGATAAAACAAATTAAAGACACCCACGTAAAAACTATCAATTTTCTCATTCCCTTCACATGACCATCAAGTAATCACATATTTCACAATTTCCTCAAGAGTCGTTCTATTCACATAATTCATCAAGTGTCTATCAATTTCAATGTTTCTCATTTCTCACGTCAGACTTCCACTGACTCATCACACAAGACACTTGACACTACTTCCGGAAGACTCGTGCATTGACTAGACTCAGAGATCTGCACCTGTCATACTACACTGCTGTAAAGTTTCCACAGCTATGCGCATCAACACAATCTCAATCTCAATTTCATCACTCTCACAGTATGACAGGGTGAATCCACACAACAGGTCAAGTAGTTATCTTTCAAACACTTACCCATACGTATGAACCTCCATCGACTCTCAACGCCTGAATAACTTCATCTATATGATTTCATTATCTCAGGAGAGTCAGGATATCTCATTATAGAAATCACCGATCAATGCACATCCTACACGATCTTACACGGTATTTTCTTTCCTGAAAATACTATGCCTTGATCCCACATTCACAACATTCAACACATCATATAACACTTAAATGAATGATTCCAATCACAACAACAATCATTCCCTGGTTCAGATTTTCAAATATCACATTTAAATCTCAAACAGTTTCAAACAACACAAAAACAGGGGAGTTCGAAAAACAACGCCAAAACCGGCGATCTCGTTCAAAAACAGGGGATTATGCAATAACAGTTGAAAACTGGCGACCACGTCGCCCCATCATCTCAATCATCTACTATAAGGTTTTTCGTTGGAAAATAAGGCTAGCTTCCCTTACCTGGACTTGCGCAAAACACCAAGAGCTCCAAAACCCACCGAAGCTTAAAGATGCCTTAGCTCTGTTTTAGCGTCTGGTTTGGAGAACTTGCAGAGAACCTCCCAGGTGCTCTAAGGGCAGTCGTCGCTCGTCGTACTGGTGCTTGAGGATGCCTGAATCGCAGCGCGAAGGAGAGAAAAGAGAAGGATGAAGGTAAACTCACTCTTTCACTCTTGAACCACTGCAACGTTCTTTGCCTCTCAGAAGTGGGTTTTTGAATCTAAACCAACTTGTCCATAAAAGCCGCTGCCACCACCCACTCTGCAGGGAAGTTTGCGTGTACGCTTCCCTGAACAGTACGACTACGCGTGCCTCTGCGTAGGCCAACACTCTGATGTCACTATTCTGAACCACCCTTTTTGTCTACGTGTCGTGCGTGCAGTACGTCTGATGCTGAGAGCCTGGGTCCCACCTTATCTGTGTGAAACTCGACATCGCGCGATAACCTTCCACCGATGACCGCTCGCGCGATGTCTAACCACCGATGCCTCATCCTGGCGGACGACCGATGTCTCTCCCTGGGAGACGACCGATGTCTCGCCCTGGCGATGACTGCATGCCTCGCGCCCTGGCGATGCCCGCAAGTCTCGCGCCCTGGCGATGCCCGCATGCCTCGCGCCCGGCGATGCCTGCATGCCTCGCGCCCGGCGATGCCCGACGACACATTGCCACGCCTTGCTGAAGGTTCTTCATCCCACTATGTTACGTCCAAGGTATCACCTCCACATGACTTGGTGACGTCGGTAGCTTCACATTTCTAAGAGTAGATCAGCACTACTCGTGCGCCCATGCATGCAACACTAAGGACGATTTTCTTATGCTCAAGCATAGAGCTTCGCATGCACAACGTATCTAAGGCTTAACCCACACCTTGATACGTGTGGTTTTTGGAACTCACTCTGGTTGATCCAGTATCTTGACCACATACTGAATGCACTTTCGGCGATCATATGCACCATAGGCGACTGACGATCACGTGTAATCTAGGCGATTGGCGATTATGTACTAACCAGGCGATCTCATAGTCTTCTAAGCTACACTTTCCTTCCTTTTTATTTTAAATAAAAACATACTTAGAATTCATTTAAAATATATTCCTTTTATTTCAATTTAATTTTACACGTTCTTACAGAAAGTCCTAACCGATTTAAGAGTGAAACGACCAGACTCATCTAATAATATTTCTTTTTCATTTTTTTTTTCTCATTTCTCCTTCTATCTTTCTGTTTTTTTTTCCCCCCTTTTTATATCTTTCAATCTAATAATATTTCTCTCTTTATTTTATCTTTTCTTTCTGATAATTTAATGAAAAATTGAAAATGTTTAATATTTTATTAAATATAAATTTATTCTAAAAATTAGTATTTCTTTTATAATTATATTTTAAAGAAAATAAATTAAATTTTTTAGAATTCAAAATTTAAAATTTTAAAAATTTTAATTGATGTTAAAACAAAAGTATTTAAAAATAAAATAAATCAAAATAACTCAAATTTAATACTTAAAAAAATTATTAAATAAAAATATATTTATAAATACAAAATAATTAATTAATTAATCGATACCAATAATAATTAAATTTTAGACAATAATTTATCTAAAATAATTTCTGTTATTAATAAAATTTATAAAATAATTTTTAAATTAATATTTAATTAATTATAAAAAATTTAAAATTTAAAATTAATATTTAATTAATTATAAAAAAAATTAATTTTAAATTAATATTTAATTAATTATAAAAAAATTTTAATTTTTAAATTAATATTTAATTAATTGTTAAAAATTTTAATTTTTAAATTAATATTTAATTAATTGTTAAAAATTTTAATTTTTAAATTAATATTTAATTAATTGTTAAAAATTTTAATTCTAGAATTAATATTTAATAACTAATTATTAGTTTAAAAATTAATTTATATAATTAGTTACTAATTTTAAATTTTATTATTAATAGAAAATTATTTTAATTTTAAATTTTGTTTATAAATTTTATTATTAATAGAAACTAATTTAAGTACTAATTAATTTTAATCTGACTATATAGTATACATTTCCAAAAGTTTTAAGAAACTTCAAAATAATTCGTTAAAAATATAGTTCTTGAATATACTTCGTTCTAGAAAAATATATCTAGCCTTAAAAGAAATATAGAACAAAAATGTTAGTATCTAAAAGGTAACAGCACACATTATGTCTTTTTTTGCCCTAATCTTGTGATCTAAGTTATGCACAATGCCCTTTCTATTTCCTCCAAATATAGATGGAAAACTGTTGTAGAGATAAATTTTCTAAATTGGTTAATTCTATGCTTGCCCGTGAACTTTAAGAGTGTCTCTGATTTTACTCATTGCTTTCACTGAAGAAATTTAGATTTTATAGCATCTGGGTGCCAAAGTGATTTCCATTTCAGTTGTCCAACAAAATTTTCATTAGACTTAGACTTTACAAAAGCACTTTCGTACAAGTAAGAATAATCTATATAACCAAGATTATTCATTAAAACATGAAATTATAGGAAACTATAACATTATCTAGAAAACTGATAAAAACATTTAAATTTATGGACTCCCATATTTATTTATTTACTTTTAGAAAATCATTTTAATATAATTTCTTAAACATATTTCTAGCTTATGCTTAGTACAAAGTCCTTGGAAAATTTGCATAAAAAAGTTCCCCTAAATATATGTACGAATTCCCTTATAATTTAAGTACAACAAAATCATGCGGAATATATTTAACCATTACAAATTTTGTTCTCATAAAAATCAATTAACCATTACAAATTTTGTTCTCATAAAAATCAATTACAAATCTTACATTTTAGAGATTTAAATTGGGTTAATATTTATTTATGAATTGTCATTTCTAAAAGTTTAGTTAGTTTCCCAAGTGATCAGACAATAGCAATAACTTTTTTGTTAATATATTCTATTGAATATAGTCAACACATACATATTTGTGAAACGGAGGCACATACTCGTTAATAGAGCTATGCCTCACTCGTCACTTACACCCAAAAGAGTAACACAGTGCAATAAAACCTAAAACAACCTAAAACACCATACATGCTAGCTAATTATTTCACGACACACATGACACCTAGACCTACTACTACCTATACCACTTAAAGACTCGAAACTCACATTGAAGCTAGCATAAGAACACATTCGAAGCTAGTGATTGGTGTTTGTGTGTTTACATGTTGTTGTTCTTATTGGCAGAAGTCCTGAACTTGGATTCATCAATTTCAATGCCTTCCTCCTTAGCACGTTCTTCTCCTGATTTATCCATGGTGCTCAACCCACCCTTGCGTCCCATTTCTTGGTACCCTTCTGTCCCTAGCTGTTCCTTCCTTGTTTGCCCTCCCTTGCTCCTTCCTTTCATATAATATTCATAAAAATAATCAAACCCCAAAATCCAAAGTCAAATTTTGTTAGGCAATATATCTAAGAAAACAAAATCTTCACCAATAACAATTGGTACTTTAGGGGTAAATAACATGAAAAAGAAACACAAGTACAAGTAAGAAGAAATTTAATGTATAAAAAACGTAATCATTTTGAAATGAATGAAAAGAAAAAATAAAGAATGAAAAAGGTGATGAAGAAAATGTAAGGAATGATTTGAAATAAGATAAAAGGAATGATATGTAGCCTTAGTGGTAGTGTACTTGTGATGAATATGATGTTTATTTTATAATGCACGTAACACAAATAGAAAACATGTATGAAAAAGATGAAAAATATATATTGTCTTTATGAATTGACTATAAACCTTCAGCAAGGTGTTGCTGAGCCTCAACACTCTTGCCACCAGTGCCACCGGGAACAACAGTCTCTCCCTGCCTTGCTCTCTCATCAAGCTCTTGTTTGTTCTGTTGACGATTTGCCATGCTTCTCACTCTTGCAGATTCTCACTACCCTTTTGATGGCTACGCGATTCTAACCTTAACTAGGTTTGTTTTGGAAGCTATGTGACAAGAAAAGAGAGGGTTGAGGGTTTTATAGGGAGCAGAGTTAATGCTTCGTAGCACATGTTCATGCATTTTTATTAGAGGGAAAAACCAGAAGGTGACAACAGGTTAAACTGGAAAAGAAGGTGTGGCCATGCATTGACACGTGCGACACACACGTGGCTGAAGGAGAAAGAAGACATGCAGTACGTAACTCCTCAAATGCCACGTATCAAATAGTGAAACTCTAGCTTTTGTTTCACAGTTTGGTTGCTTCTAGCGTTTCTTTAGCTCCCATGCAATGCAGCTGCTATGCCAAATTCAACCAGTTTTCGTTTTTGGTTGTTCCTGATCTCGCAGTTAGTTCCTACGTACGTTTGGATTTTCCAGAATTATTAACATGTAATTAAGTTGTGTACTTAGGAAAAGAAGTTATATTTAGTGAAAATTATAAACATGTGATAATAGTTTTAGACCACATATATACCAACAATTTGTTTATGTTGATGAAGCAAAAAAACTTAGTTGGAATGATAAAACTATTAATATTATCAGTTATGGAGATTAGTTGTTACAAATCTAGTAGACTTTATACCCATAACATAATTAATAATTAGGTTACTATCATTGTTTTCTAAATTTATTTTTATTTATTTATTTTTATTTCGAATCTAAATT
Organism: Phaseolus lunatus; assembly: GCA_013389735.1. Lineage (NCBI taxonomy): Eukaryota > Viridiplantae > Streptophyta > Magnoliopsida > Fabales > Fabaceae > Phaseolus > Phaseolus lunatus. The sequence continues at coordinate 38,615,459 of CM023866.1, forward strand.
TTGAATGGCTAAACCTTCTTTTATAATAACATTTAGTTTTATAATCAGATTTACCTGGTATAGAGCGAACGACACGGTAATATGGGAACATGAGGTCATACGGAAGTGTGAGGGTAGCAAGAGTCCTGGTTAGACGAATTTAACTTTAATTTAATGTAGAGTAAATGAGATACTCTCAAGAAATATGTTATGGCAGTAGTACATGAGTCTTATTATAGTTGTGGAAATTGGTTTAGAGGTAGTGTTGATGGCATTCTTATGAGTTCTTCTTTGGATTTTGGAGTTCCTTGGTGATGATGCATGCGGAAGCTTATGGAGGAGGTGAGCAAGGTCTTCCTAGGAAGCATGGGTGCCTTGAAGGTGCATGAAGAGTAAGGAAATGGGGAGGTTTGGCCAGCCCCTTTGGTAGTGATGAATTGAAGACTAAAACCTAAGTGTTAGGCAATGAGTAGTGTATGACACAATTTGGGCAGCATAACAATACTCTATTTAATCTTCCAAATACAATAGGTTGGCTCCTCCTTTTATAGGCTAAGGAGGACCATAAAGGTTAACCTAATGCTAAGCAAATGTACTCAAAATGAAATGCAAATGCCAACACACATCACTCATGGCTGGCCCTAGTTTTAGGAATGCTTCTAGAAATGTAACAAAAGTTAGGTGAAACCCTCATGGAATCAAGTTTGTGCTATTTACACCACAACTAAAACTAAGCTACTCTTGATGGGCCTTCATGTAATATGTACAAATATCTTTCTCTCCCATCCTTAGCTAGGTCAACGTCTTCATGTAGTCTTTTGGCCATGGATTTAGTAAATGGTCCTAGACGTTCTTCCCATGGCCCTAGACGCTCCTTCCATGGCCCTAGACGCTCCTCTTCTTGCCCTAGACGCTCTTGGTTAGGCTTTGGATGCTCTTGTCTTGGCTCTTGTGCGGTTGTGCTTGGCCCTCTTCCATCATCCCCTCCCCCTTGGAAAGGATTTGTCCTCAAATCCAAGTCTTCCTTGTCTTCATTGGTACCTACTGTTCTTGCCGGTTGACTCACCTGTCAGTTGACTCCACGACACTCACACGCCTCCTTCCTCACGTTGATACGTGCTTGATTCTTGCGAAAAAATCTGCACCTGCAAAAGAGAAAGGGGGCGCCCTAGAGGCCGTTTGCACTCCGACGCTCAAGTCAATAGTGGGCAAGTAACACCAAGTGTATTGAGTTTCTCTGTGTTTAGGTCTAGAAACTGCGTACCTTTGTGAAGTATTTTACTGTCCCTTATATAGTCTAGGGTTTACTGTGCCGCTAGCCCTAATTAGGGTTTCCTGCGCTGCTAGCCATATTTAGGGTTTACTGGAATACCCCTGCGCCGCTATCACCCAATCTTAGGATAATCTAGCACATAAGGTTTCCTTCTCTGGAGTGCAAACTCTAACAGGGTGACCACCTGGGTGCCTCCTTGTGCACCTAGTCTCTGGGGCCACCTGTTCTGGGAGTGCCTTCACTGTTCACGTGCCGTGCATGTAGCTTCACCGGGAAAACCCTAGTTCTGGTGAGTACTCGTCCCCTCAGGACTCTACACCTAACTGTGCTCTCCCTGCTACCCGCATAGGCTCTTCGTGATCTAGGCCTCTCCCTACCTCTGGGTATTTAACTGGTCATTGGCCCATCCTGGGAACCAATCTTAGCTGTTTTGTTTTTGCTGTTCAAATCACCCAAGACCGATGTCACCTCGCCACACTCTGTCGCCGAGGACTCCTCAACTTGCGGAGTGACGAAGACACATCAGCCCTTTTTGGTGATCGTCACACTCTCTCTGTAGGCTGATGACTAATCACCCCTCTCTGTAGGCTGATGAGTCATCACCCTTCTCTGTAGGTTGATGACTCATCACCCTTTTCTGTAAGCTGATGACTAATCACCCCTCTCTGTAGGCTGATGACTCATCACCCTTCTCTGTAGGCCTCCACGTGGCTTTGGCCCATGCTGTGGGACCCAGCTTTCGTCCGAAGACTGGTCAGTACACAAGCCCCCCAGTCTCAAGCTGTTAACTTGTTTCAGCGAAGAGACTAAGTCACGGGTGAAGACTGATCGGTACACAAGCCCCCCTAGTCTCGAGCTATTAACTTGTTTCAGCGAAGAGACTAAGTCATTGACTCGGGCGACCTACGTGGCTCTGCGCATAAGTACGTGAACAGTGCGCTGAAAGGACACTTCACCAACCCCCTTTCATCCGGTAACACGTGGCTGCATCAATGGTCTGAGATTCATAACGTTTGCGCTCCCTAGGGCTACGTTAAACCTCTTCAAAAACCTCGCGCCACTTCACTATTCCATCACTTTGCATTCTCACCTTCTGTAAACTCTAGCTTCCTGCGCACACTCACTTCCTCTCACCAGGATTTTCAAACTTCCTCGCCCTCGCTCAACCAAAGGTATGATTTTTATGTCTTCTCCTCCTTCATAACATAATCTCGATCATCCATATTGCATGCTGTAACTGTTCTGGGCCTTTTTGTGGTTTGTGCATTCTAGGGTTTTTATTCTTCTTTTTTGGGTTCGTTCTACCTTCGAGTCTTTGTCCACCATTGTTTTCTTCTAAGCCTCTTTCTTTTCCTGCCTCTCATTTGTTTAGATTCGAGATGGCCAGAACCAAAACTACCTCCAACCCTCCTCCAATCGTAGCGGTTGATTACAGGGCCCTCTACCCATGGGCTTTTGAGGATCTCCTTGCTGAGACCTCCAAACTCACATCCTGTGAGGATCTTCGCAAGCATAGGGATGATGAGAATGAAATCAAAGGACGCGTCTTTGGCAGGGAAACTGACGCGTACGTCTCTGTGCGACCCTGTACAGAAAACGAACCCGTTTGCGTCGATGATCGCTGCAACAACGGGGAACCTTTTTTCTTCTTCTACGCCACCATCTTCAAACGAGTCAAAGTCCGCCTTCCTTTCACTGGGTTCGAGAGGACTTTGCTCACAGAGTTGAATGTGGCGCCTGCCCAACTGCACCCCAACAGCTGGGCCTTTATCAGGGCGTTCTCCGTCCTTTGCAATAACCTAGGGTTCACCCCCTCCGTCGACATGTTTCTTTACTTCTTCGAGGCAAAGAGCCCTGGCAAGAGGCTTTGGGTGAGCCTGAATGGGGTGGTAGGGAGAGTCCTGCTTACTCTCTTCTCACAATCGTACAAGAACTTCAAAGGAAGGTTTTTTTGAGTCTGCTGCAGCTCCTACGACTCCACCATGCTTGATGGGTTCCCATTATATTGGGTGGAGAAGTTGAAGTTCAAGAAACCGCACAGGCTCGAGGAGTTGACTATCCCTGACCAAGAACTATGCCAGACCATCTCCAGCTGGGGCGTGGTGTTTGACACCGCCCAGCTGATTAAGCATGAATATGACGCCGAGACCCTTAGCGTGTACATTGGTACATCATCTCCGTCTTGCACTTAACTGTTTATATACTGCATCTTTGTCTTCCTCACCCCTTTCTTGTTGTCCAATGCAGACATGGTGCTCAGCGCTGAGAAGAAGAGAAGGTTGGCCGAGGTGTTGAATCATCGCAATGCTAGCGGCTCAGCCCCTGCCGGTCCCTCCTCACCTGCGGGTGTTGCCCTGGGACCCATTGCTGAAAAATACAAGAGGACAGCCCCTATAGAGGTTTTCGACGATGAGGACACTTGTTCTGGCCTTATCTTCAAAAGGAAAAGGGTGGGGACTGCTGCAGAAGTCTCTTCAGCCACAGAAGGGCACCCTTCATCCTTTAGGGAGCACCCTCCCAGCACCTCATCCCCTCCCGAGCCAATCCTAACGCTTGAGGGGGGTGGGGAGAGTGCTCCTCCTACTGGCCAGATGCCTTCTGCCCCAGAGCTGCCTTCTCTGCTCCAAAGATCTCTTGCGCAGATGCCTGGCCAAGCTGTTTTGGAGGCCATGGACAGAAGTTCCCTCGAGCACCTCCTCAGCCATGGTCTTGGGGAGTTCCTGGCCGCTTCAAACTTCCTGCTGGTCAAGGGTAGCGCTGAGGCTGAGCTGCTCGAGAAGACTACCCAACTGGAGAAAGAGCTGGAGCAAAAGGATCTCCAACTCCGCCAAAGCTAAGCGCGAGACTGCCCTTAATCAAGAACTGGGTAGTCTCCGCCAATCTGAGAAGGAGACCAAGAAGCTCCTCTTCTCCAAGGGGCAAGAGGCCCTCCAGCTTGAAGCCAAAATTCTTCCCCTCTGCAACTAGATCATCGAACTGGAAGAGCAAGCGGAGGGGGCTCAAGCCAAAATGACCAAGCTGGTGGAAAGAGCTACCAACCGAGAGGTTCAGCTGGGCAAGGTTGAGGAGGAACTTGCCCAACAAATTGAATTGTTGAAGAAGACCGAGATGGAGCTCACTGAAGACGCCGCCGACGCCTATGGGGAAGACTTTGGTGATGCCCTTGCTCAGGTTGCCTGCGTGCATCCTGAGATGGACCTCTCACCATACTCTGCAACCATGCAAGTTGTCGACGGGCAAATAGTGCCCAGATAGGTCTTCTGAGCAATTGTATCTAATAGCTGAACATCTTATAATTACCCTCCTTTATAATGTAATTACCTTGCTTTCAATCTTCTTTGCTTTATACAGCGCTTTGTTTACCTTTGTATTTCTGCTGCTTGTTCATCTGTTTGATATGCTTTATATTCTGTGGAACTCACGACTTAGCATTCAGATCACAAATAACGCACCTGTCAAAATGAATCTTAGGTAGCACTATCTCTGCTGATTTCACTAGTGAACCCTTACTTTAATATGGGAGTTCTCACTCGGAGGGGAAGGTGTTCCTTGCAAACCCCCTTACCACTCACGAGACCTCTAACCCCACTAATAGGTTCTGACTGACCTCTCATCGCCCATGGGCGAGGGAGGATTTAACTGGGCGAACCCTCTCACATTGGAAGTTCTCACTCGAAGTGGAGGTGTTCTCTACGAACCTACCTCTCCACTTACGAGACCTCTAACTCCAAGTGACAGGTTCTAACTGACCTCACATCGCTCACAGGCGAGGAGGATTTCTCTGGACGAACCCTTCTTTCACATTGGAAGTTTTCACTTGAAGTGAAGGTGTTCTCTACGAACCTACCTCTCCACTTACGAGACCTCTAACTCTAAGTGACAGGTTCTAACTGACCTCACATCGCTCACAGGCGAGGAGGATTTTTCTAGGCGAACCCTTCTTTCACATTGGAAGTTCTCACTCGAAGTGGAGGTGTTCTCTACGAACCTACCTCTCCACTTACGAGACCTCTAACTCCAAGTGACAGGTTCTAACTGAATTGTACAAACACATAAACATATATATCTTTAACTGAAATTTTTATTGGGTGACCTCATTAAAAACCCTTAAAAAGGGAAAAAAGAGTGTCCCCTGCATTGTGTAGTGTACAACATTACATGGCTTTAACTGAAATAAAACTTCAGGTGAGTCGCATTCCATGTTCGAGGAATCGGACCTCCTTCTAAAGTCTCAAGCCTATACGCTCCATTCCCTAGGGCCTCTGTCACTCTGAAAGGACCAGTCCACTTAGGGGATAGCTTGTTCTCTATCTGGTATGGAGACGCCTTGCGCATGACTAGGTCAGCCACCTGGAACTGCCGAGCTCTCAACTTAGAACTGTGTTTGAGCTCAACTCTCCTCTTCAGCGCCTCGGCCTTGATTCCTGCCTCTTTCCTAGCTTCATCCAAGAGATCAAGATTCACCTTCCTTTCTTCATTGGACTCCTCAGCCACAAAGTTCTGGAAATGTGGCGAGTTCTCCTGGATCTCCACGGGGATCATGGCATTTGAGCCATACACCAAACTAAAGGGAGTCTCCTTGGTAGTGGACTGGGGAGTAGTATGGTAGGCCCATACTATTCTGGGAACTTCTTCAGCCCACCTTCCTTTTGCTTTCTCCAACCTTCTCTTCAGTCCTCTGAGGAGGACTCGGTTGGCCGACTCGACCTGCCCATTGGTCTGTGGGTGCTCGACTGATGCAAACACTTGCTTGATCCCCAACTCTGTATATAGCTTCCCCAATTGTTGGCTTGCAAACTGTGTGCCATTGTCAGACACTAAGCGTTTGGGTACCCCGAAGCGGCATACTATGTTCTTCCACACGAAGTGTTGGATCTTCTGTGTTGTGATCTGTGCTACTGGCTCAGCCTCGATCCACTTCGTGAAATATTCTATGGCGACCACGAGGTACTTCATCTGTCGTATCGCCAAAGGGAAAGGCCCCAAGATGTCGATTCCCCATGTGTGAAACGGCCAAGGGCTGTATATCGACCTGAGCTCTTCTGGTGGCGCCTTAGGCCAATCAGCATGCAACTGGCATTGCTTGCACTGCTGCGCATACCTAGTGCAATCTTCCCTCATTGTCGGCCAGTAGTACCCTGCTCGAATGGCCTTAAAGGCCAAAGCTTGACCTCCGATATGACTACCACAGATGCCTTCATGGAGCTCTGCCATTATTCTCACACACTGCTCGCCATGCACGCAGACTAAGATGGGGTGGGTAAACCCATGTCTGTACAACTCGCCTTCAATGAGCGTGTATTTGGACGAATTTTTCTTTATCCTCCTTGCTTCCGTCGGCTCTAGTGGGAGCATTCCATCCGCTATATAACGCTTATAGGGCGTCATCCATGTCTCTCCACTCTGTAGCAGGCAGACTTGCGATGACTCTACCTCCATTAACATGCATGCGTTGACTCGTGGTTTCTTCAAAGTTTCTTGAGTCAACGAGCGATGACTCCTCTTCTCACCATCTGACTGGCTAATCTGATGGACTTCCACCAAGTTATCAGCTGTATAAGTACGAGGTGCCCTCAGAGTCTCCTGGATGACTGTCCTCTGTCTGCCCCCCTTGCCTGAGCTGGCGAGTTTGGCCAACAAGTCAGCTCTGGCATTCTGCTCCCTGGGCACGTGTACTAGTTCAAATGTTTCAAACGAACTCTTCAATCTTTGGACATACTCCAGGTAAGAGGCCATCTGAGGGTCTTTGGCCTGGTACTCTCCCGCCACTTGACCAGGGACCAATAGTGAGTCACTTTTGGCCATAAGACTTTGCGCTCCCATTTCCTTAGCCAACAACATCCCAGCGATCAAAGCCTCATACTCTGCTTGGTTATTGCTGGCTTTGAAAGCGAACCGCAGAGCCTGCTCTATCAACAACCCCTTGGGTCCTTCCAGGATCACCCCCGCTCCGCTACCTTGCTGATTCGAGGACCCGTCTACTGACAATACCCACTTGAAGCTGGGTCCCTCCTGCTGGGCCTCGGTTGAGGACATCTCGGCCACAAAGTCAGCGTAGACCTGTCCTCTGATCGGGCCCCTGGGTTTATACTGGATGTCAAATTCTGACAACTCGACTGCCCAACGCACCATTCTTCCCGCCACATCAGGCTTCTGCAGGACCTTACATATCGGTAAATCTGTCATTACCACCACTGCGAAGCTCTGAAAATAGTGGCGAAGTCTCCTGGCTGAGAACACCACTGCTAATGCTGCCTTTTCTATGGCTTGGTATCTCGTCTCAGGCCCCTGCAAAACTTTGTTGACAAAATAAATGGGCTTCTAGCTCTGTTCCTGCTCTTGAACCAAAACAGAACTCACCGCCCTATCCGTAACTGCAAAGTATAGCCGCAGGGGTGTGCCGAGTTGAGGCTTGCACAAGACTGGCGGGCTGGCCAGATACTCTTTAAGCTTGAGGAAGGCCTGCTCACATTCTACAGTCCAGGCGAATCTGCTATTCCTTCTAAGGCATTGGAAATAAGGGTGGCCTTTGTCTCCTCCGGCTGACACGAACCTGGAGAGCGCAGCCATCCGACCTGTCAACTGTTGCACTTCTTTGATCGATGTCGGGCTCCTCATGGCTATGATCGCTGCACACTTGTCCGGGTTGGCCTCAATCCCTCTTTCTGTAAGCAGAAAACCAAGGAACTTGCCTGCTTCCACCCCAAAGACGCACTTCTCTAGATTCAACTTCAGCCTGTATTTCGCTATTGTATTAAATAGCTCCTCCAAGTCGTCAACATGCTGATCTCGTGCCTGGGACGTCACCACCATGTCATCTACATAGGCCTGCACATTGCGTCCCAGCATGGGGGCAAGGACCTTGTCCATCAGCCTCTGATATGTGGCACCCGCGTTCTTCAGCCCAAATGGCATGACTGTGTAGCAGTAGCAACACAGCTCTATCATGAACGCAGTCTTGTTCTCATCCATCGGGTGCATCTTGATCTGATTGTACCCAGAGAAGGCGTCCAAGAAGTTGAGTAACCTGCAGCCCGAGGCACTGTCTACTAGCGCATCTATGTTAGGCAGAGGGTAGGAGTCTTTCGGACAGGCCTTGTTGAGATCTGTGAAGTCTACACACATCCTCCACTTCCCATTGGCCTTTTTTACCAGAACGACATTCGCAAGCCACTCAGGATACTGTATTTCTCGTATGTGGCCTGCTTTTAGCAACTTCTGTGTCTCCTCCCTGACAACCTGTCTTCGTTCATCATTAAACTTCCTTCTCCTCTGGCGGACTGGTCTGACTTGGGGATTCAGTGCCAGGCGATGGCATAGGAAATCAGGGTCAATGCCTGGCATGTCTGAGGGGGACCAAGCGAAAGCGTCCAAATGCTTTCCTATGACCCCCGCTACTTGGTCTTGGGTCTCCTGAGACAGGGACTTACCCAGCTTGAAAATCTTTCCCCCAATCTCCTTCTCCACCACCTCCTCTGCCGATTCAGGTCGCCTCGCCCGGGCGACCTCTGCTCGCGTAACCCCGACGTCACCTTGGGGCATATCCGCTTCATCCACACCCCCTCCTGGTGGTGAGGTGGTCACCATGCAGACTCCCCTTTTCGTCTTGAGGCTATTCTCATAGCACCTTTTAGCCTCCTTTTGATCTGATTTGATGGTTACCACCACCCCCTCCATCGAAGGCAACTTCATTTTCATGTGCCTTGTGGACACCACAGCCCCTAACCTGTTCAGGGCTAGTCTGCCCAGCAGTATGTTGTAGGCAGATGGGGCGTTTACTATGAGGTACCTGATGTTCTCTGTGCGGGAAGCCACTCCATCAGTGAAAGTGGTCGTCAACTCGATGTACCCCCGCACTTCCACTTGGTCTCCTGCGAACCCATACAAGCAGCCAACGTAGGGTCGCAACTGATCAGGAGACAACTGCAACTTGTTGAATGTTGACCAGAACATCACATCGGCTGAGCTTCCTTGATCTACTAGTACTCGGTGCACCTTGCGTGCGACGGTGACAACTGAAATAACCATCGGATCGTTATCATGGGGGATAACATCTCGGCGATCAGCTTTTGTAAAGACGAGATCGATGTCTGGGAAGTGATCTTCCTCGCAGGTCTCCACTGCCATCACAGAACGTGCATACTTCTTGCGTTGCGAAGAAGTGCACCCTCCTCCTGAGAACCCACCTGATATAGTGTGGATCTCACCATGTATGGGCACTTCGTGGCCCTGGTCTGTCCTGGGTACAACGACCGTCTCGCCCTCTTGTGCCTCCTTCAGGTAGTCACTCAAGAACCCATTCTTCACTAACTCGTCCAATTGGTGGCCCAAGGCCAGACAATTGCGAATGGGGTGACCAAAGGCCTGATGGAACTCGCACCAGGCGTTCTTGTTTGGCCCCAACCTCTTGTCACTCTTTGGGGGCATCTTCAACCTTTCTGCCACGTTAGGAATGGCAATCAGCTCCTTCAGCTCCACCACAAATTCATGCCTAGGGGGCATGTCATCCTTGCCTCGTGCCCTAGCTTGGGGTTTTCGGGGCTCATAGGGCTTCTGTTTTCCTTGAGCCTTCCTCTCTGTGGTCGCCTCGTGCACCCGTAGGGGTTGAGGTCGACTAGGCACTCAGGGCCTTAATGAGACTGCGCTTTCTCGCTTCTCGCTAAGCTCTCCCTCGGCGACAATGTGGACCACGACACATCGTTTTATGTCGCCGAAAGTCTTGGGGCGGCTGCGTATCAAAGACTCGCTGAAAGGCCCTGGCAATACGCCCTTCCTGAAGGCGTGCACCACCATGTCTTCATCCTTGGTGTGCAACCTTACCACCATCGCTCCAAACCTATTGAGGTAATCTTTAAGGGACTCCCTCTGGTGCTGCCTTACATCGAAGAGGTCGTAAGACACTGGTGGAGGGGCCCTGTTGACAAGGTATTGCTCCCTGAACAGCTCAGAGAATTGCGCGAAAGACGTGATATGTCCTTCGGGCAAACTCACGAACCATTCTAGCGTGGTTCCTGTCAGTGTGGCCATAAAAAGTTTACAGTGCACTGCGTCAGACCCTCCCGACAACATCATTTGCGTATGGAAAGCAGTGAGATGTGTTTCACGGTCTTAGGCCCTACAAAGGTGGCTGGGACAACCGTGTTCATAATCGCTTGGGGGAAAGGCATGGGAAAGGCCCTTGGGGGCACTGGTGGAGCCTAATCATCTTCCCCACGATTTCCAGCTTGTTGTATGTGTTGCAAATTCAAGCGCAGCTCCTCATTCGCTCGGTGCAACTCCTCATTCCTGGCCTGTGAGGCGGCCAGGTCTTCCTGCATACGCGCCTGATGCGCTCTGGACTCTGCCACCGTCTCCTACAGGGCGCGCATCGTTTCCATAAGCTGTTCCATGGTAACGCTGTCGCCTCCATTTGGTGGAACAGACCCGTGTCTTGTATTCCTCATCTTCTGTGGTTTTTTTTCTCTCACTCTCGTGTATGGGACCTTGTTTTACTCCAGCCCCACGGTGGGCGCCAAATGTTCTTGCCGGTTGACTCGCCTGTCAGTTGACTCCACGACACTCACATGCCTCCTTCCTCACGTTGATACGTGCTTGATTCTTGCAAAACAATCTGCACCTGCAAAAGAGAAAGGGGGCGCCCTAGAGGCCGTTTGCACTCCTACGCTCAAGTCAATAGTGGGCAAGTAACACCAAGTGTATTGAGTTTCTCTGTGTTTAGGTCTAGAAACTGCGTACCTTTGTGAAGTATTTTACTGTCCCTTATATAGTCTAGGGTTTACTGCGCCGCTAGCCCTAATTAGGGTTTCCTGCGCTGCTAGCCATATTTAGGGTTTACTGGAATACCCCTGCGCCGCTATCACCCAATCTTAGGATAATCTAGCACATAAGGTTTCCTTCTCTGGAGTGCAAACTCTAACAGGGTGACCACCTGGGTGCCTCCTTGTGCACCTAGTCTCTGGGGCCACCTGTTCTGGGAGTGCCTTCACTGTTCACGTGCCGTGCATGTAGCTTCACCGGGAAAACCCTAGTTCTGGTGAGTACTCGTCCCCTCAGGACTCTACACCTAACTGTGCTCTCCCTGCTACCCGCATAGGCTCTTCGTGATCTAGGCCTCTCCCTACCTCTGGGTATTTAACTGGTCATTGGCCCATCCTGGGAACCAATCTTAGCTGTTCTATTTTCGCTGTTCAAATCACCCAAGACCGATGTCACCTCGCCACACTCTGTCGCCGAGGACTCCTCAACTTGCGGAGTGACGAAGACACATCAGCCCTTTCTGGTGATCGTCACACTCTCTCTGTAGGCTGATGACTAATCACCCCTCTCTGTAGGCTGATGAGTCATCACCCTTCTCTGTAGGTTGATGACTCATCACCCTTCTCTGTAGGCTGATGACTAATCACCCCTCTCTGTAGGCTGATGAGTCATCACCCTTTTCTGTAGGTTGATGACTCATCACCCTTCTCTGTAAGCTGATGACTAATCACCCCTCTCTGTAGGCTGATGACTCATCACCCTTCTCTGTAGGCCTCCACGTGGCTTTGGCCCATGCTGTGGGACCCAGCTTTCGTCCGAAGACTGGTCAGTACACAAGCCCCCCAGTCTCAAGCTGTTAACTTGTTTCAGCGAAGAGACTAAGTCACGGGTGAGGACTGATCGGTACACCTACAAATGGAGATAAGTCAATTACATTGAAAGTATCATGCACTCCATATTCAAGAGGTGGGTCCAATTTGTAAGCATTGTTGTCGACTCTCTTGAGGATTCGAAAGGGTCCATCACCTCGGGGACTTAGTTTGGACTTCCTTTTAGTTGGAAATCTATCTTTTCGAAGGTGAAGCCAAACTACGTCTCCTTCCTCAAAAATTATTTCTTTCTTCCCCTTATTGTTGTATCTTGCATACTTTTCATTTTGTTGTTGTATTTGGGTTTTAATCTTCTCATGAATTTTCTTAACAAAGTCGGCTTTGATTGTAGCGCCCCTCAAAATATTGTTCATTTTTATATAATAAAATAAAGGTGAAACAATAATACCAAAAAAAATTTAACATAGGTATATACATAATATAATTCATCCATTAATACAAATGTGCCTCAGAATAAAATCCCTTTTTGAGGAAGTTTTAATACATCTCCATACAGGAGTTTTCAAAATAAAACAAAATAAAAACATTCAAAAACCGACGATGTCCTCCTCCAGAAATGCTCACTGAGGAGCTCTACCACCTGCAACCTCATCTGCTCCCATGCAAATATACACGATCATCACAGGTTTAAGAAAAACAACCACGATACAAAACAAAGGGTAAGCTAGATATTTTTTTAAAAAAAACTTTAAATATGAAACTTTATATCAATAGAAAGCATAAATCTTCACACCATTCATAATCTATATCAATTTCAACCATCAATATCCCCATATTCCACAAACTCGTCAAGTGTCTATTCAACACATTCAATACTCATGGTTCACATGTCAGACTTTCCACTGACTCATAACACATAGACACATGACTCTACTTCCGGAAGACTCGTGCGTTGAACTTAGCATCCAGAGACCTGCACCTGTCATACTTCATTGCTGTAATGTTCCCACAGCTATGCGCATCAACATAATCTCGATCTCAATCTCAATATCCTCACTCTCACAGTATGACAGGGTTAATCCATATAACAGGTCAAGTCAGTTATCTTTCAAACGACTTACCCATACATATGGACCTCCTTCGACTCTCACCAACTGAATGACTTCATCTATGTGATTCCATCATATCAGCAGAGTCAGGATCGTCTCATTCACAGGATACTCACTGATCAATACACCTCATAACCAATCTCAACACGGTATTTCCTTTCCTGAAAATATTATGTCTTGATCCAACATTCACAATATTCAACACATCATATAACACTTAAATGAACGATTCCAATCACAGCAACAATCATTCCAAGGTTCAGATTTTCGAATATCACACGCATTTCACATTTCAATCTCAAACAGTTTCAAACGACCCTAAAACAGGGGAGTTCAAAATCAACAATTAAAACCGGCGATCACGTTGCCCCACACATAAAAATAGAGCATCGTGAAAAAGAATATGAAACCGGCGACCACGTCGCCCTCACTTCAGAACCTACTCGCCTAAAGTTTTTATAAACGAAAATGCTAGCTTCCCTTACCTGAACTTGCGCAAAATCACCAAGAGCTCCAAAACCCACCGAAGCTCAAAGATGTCCTAACCTGCACCATGGAGTCCTGATCACAAAACTAACGAGATTACTCATTTTCTGCGTTAACAGAGACGATTTCTGAAGCTAAAAGAGTCGTATGCACAACCTATGCAGAGATGACCCTCTCAAATTCAGACTCGACTCAAAGAATAGAGCAAAACGACTTACTCTGTTTTAGGGCTTTGAGCAGAAAACTTGCAGAGCACAACGTCAGGAATCCAGGGTAGTCGCCGATCTTCAACTGGTTCGCTAGGACGTCTGAACGCAGGGAGAAGGAGAGGAAAGAAACAGGGAACCAAAGCTAACTCACTCAATCACTCTCAAACCACAGCAACATTCACTGCCTCTCAGGAGTGAGTTTTGAATCTAAGCCAACTTGCCCAGAAATGCCGCTGCCCCCCGCCCACTCTGCAGGAAAGCTTGCGTGCACACTTCCTTGAACAGTATGACCACGTGGGTTTCTGCGCATACCAACTCTCTGATGCTAACTATTATGAAACACCATTTTTGTCTACGTGTCGCGCATGCAGGACGTCTCATGCTGGGAGCTTGGGTCCCAGCTTATCTGTGTGAAACACGACATCGCGCGATAACCTTCCACCGATGACTGCTCGCGCGATGACTATCCACCTATGTCTCATCCTAGCAGACGAACGATGTCTCTCCCTGGAAGACGACCGATGTCTCTCTCTGGAAGACGACCGATGTCTATCCCTGGCGATGCCGCGTGTCTCTCGCCCTGGCGATGCCCGCGTGTCTCTCGCCCTGGCGATGCCCGCGTGTCTCTCGCCCTGGCGATGCCCGCGTGTCTCTCGCCCTGGCGATGCCCGCGTGTCTCTCGCCCTGGCGATGCCTGCATGTCTCTCGCCCTGGCGATGCCCGCATGTCTCTCGCCCTGGCGATGCCCGCATGTCTCTCATCCCGGTGATGACTGATGACACATCGCCACGCCTTGCTGAAGGTTCTTCATCCCACTATGTTACGTCCAAGGTATCACCTCCACATGACTTGGTGACGTCGGTAGCTTCACATTTCCAAGAATAGATCAGCACTACTCCTCGTGCGCCCATGCATGCAACACTAAGGACGATTTCTTATGCTCAAGCATAGAGCTTCGCATGCACAGCGTATCTAAGGCTTAAGCCACACCTTGATACGCGTGGTTTTTGGAACCCACTATGGTTCACCGACCGACCTCTACCACGCCGCCCTCAGACCTTGGGCGACATCCGAGGTCTGACCACCATGAAATTTCCATTACAAGCTCTTTTCGTTTTAAGTAATAACATATTCATAATTCATTAAAATTATACTTCTTCTTTTCCAAATAATTATCTAGATCCTTACATTGATCACTCCTTCCTTATGTACAAATTCTTGAGGGTTAGGAAGAGGCAACAAATCCATAGGTGTGAGAGGATTAAACCCATACACAACTTCAAAAGGAGAAACATTAGTAGTCTTGTGGACTACTCTATTGTAAGCAAACTCAATGTGGGGAAGATACTCATCCCAAGACTTGTGGTTCCCCTTCATGATAGCCCTAAGCATAGTTCCAAGAGATCTATTGACTACTTCGGTTTGGCCATCCGTTTGAGGATGACAAGAAGTTGAAAATTGTAGTCTTGTTCCAAGTTTGCCCCAAAGAGTTTTCCAAAAGTGGCTTATAAACTTGGGATCTCTATCAGATACTATACTTCTAGGTATACCATGGAGTCTCACCACTTCTCTAAAGAAGAGCCTAGAAATATTTTGAGCATCATCTACCTTGTGGAATGGAATAAAATGGGACATTTTCCTAAAACAGTCCACTACCACAAAGATAGAGTCATGGCCTCTTGCAGTCCTAGGGAGTCCTAAAATGAAGTCCATGCTAATGTCTTCCCAAGGAGCATTTGCAATCGACAAGGGGGTGTAGAGTCCATGAGGCATTGCTCTAGACTTTGCTTTTAAACATGATATGCATCTAAAGCAATGTCTTTGGACATCCTTTCTCATGTGTGGCCAATAAAATTTTTCTTTTAAAAGATCTAGAGTCTTATCAACTCCAAAGTGGCCCATGAGACCCCTCTCATGTGATTCCTTTACAAGGAGCTTCCTATGTGTGCCTTGGGGAATACAAAGTTTTCCTTCCTTAAAAAGATATCCCTCGACCACATAGTAACCTCCTTGTGCTCTATGTCTACACTTAGCATAGATGGATGAAAATTCTTGACCTTCTTGATAAAACTCTTTTATGTGATCAAATCCAAGAATTTGGGCACCTAATTTTGAAATGAGCAAATGCCTCCTTGAGAGAGCATCGACCACTATGTTTGTGCTTTCTTTCTTGTATTTGATTACATAAGGGAATTGCTCAAGAAACTCCATCCACTTAGCATGTCTTTTGTTGAGCTTGTGTTGGCCTTTTAAGTACTTTAGGGACTCATGATCACTATGGATAACAAATTCTTTTGGAAATAAGATAATGTTCCCAAGTCTTTAAGGCCCTCACAAGTGCATAGAGCTCTTTGTCATAAGTGGGGTAGTTAAGGGTGGCACCATGAAGCTTTTCACTAAAATATGCAATGGGTTGACCACCTTGTAACAATACCGCACCTATGCCCATACCCGATGCATCACATTCTATCTCAAAAGTTTTAGAGAAATTTGGAAGAGCTAGAATGGGTGCATGGGTGAGTTGAGCTTTTAGCCTTTGAAAGGCTTGCTCATGCTTTTCACTCCAACAAAATGCAACATCTTTTTTAACAAGTTCATTGAGAGGGGAAGCTAAGCTTGAAAAATTGGGTACAAACCTTCTATAGAAGCTAGCTAGCCCATGAAAACTTCTTACTTGACTTGCATTTTGAGGAGTGGGCCACTCTTTGATGGCTTGGATTTTCTCAGGGTCAACATGCACCCCCCTTTGGTTAACTATGAACCCTAAGAAAACTATACTATCTACACAAAAGGTACACTTATCCCTATTGGCAAACAAACTATTTTTCCTAAGCACTAGAAGAACTTCCCTAAGGTGACTTAGATGGTCTTCTAGGGTTTTTCTATACACTAGGATATCATCAAAGTAAACTACTACGTATTTACCTATGCAATCCCTCAAGGTATGATTCATGAGCCTCATGAATGTACTAGGGGCATTAGTGAGGCCAAATGGCATCACCAACCACTCATATAATCCAAACTTGGTCTTAAAAGCGGTTTTCCACTCATCACCCTCTTTGATTCGAATTTGGTGATACCCACTGTTAAGGTCAATTTTAGAAAATATGGTTGACCCATGTAATTCATCAAGCATGTCATCAAGCCTTGGGATTGGATGCCTATACTTAATGGTGATGTTGTTGATTGCTCTACAATCACAACACATACGCCATTTTCCATCTTTTTTTGGCACCAACAAGACAAGTACAGCACAAGGGCTTAGGCTCTTTTGAACCCAGCCCTTCTCCAACAAGTCTTGAACTTGTGACTCTATCTCCTTAGTTTCCTCGGGGTTGGTTCTATAAGCAAGCCTATTTGGTAGGCTTGTCCCCGGAATTAGGTCAATTTGATGTTCTATACCTCTAATGGGAGGGAGTCCATTGGGTCCTTCATTAGAGAATACATCATCAAATTTACTCAAAAGATTTTCCACTTGAGGAGGTAGACTCATGGGTTCACTACTTGTGGCAGTGCATGCAAGTGTTCCCTTACAAAAGATAAGGCTTGGTTGTTCAATAAGAAGCAAATTTTCCAAAATGTTTTTCAAAGGCTTTTCTTGTTGAGCAACCTTGTGGGAAGGAACACTCTTTTCCCACTTCTTTCTATCCCTAAGGGCTCTCTCTTTTTCTAGCTCTCTTTTTTTTTCAATTTTCCTCATCCCTCTTTTCTTTCATTTGTATTTGGTCTTTCACCACTTGAGAATGTGGTAAAGGACTAAGTACAAACTTTTTATGCCTATGGGTGAAGGAAATCTCATTAGTTAGACCATCATGCAAGGTTTTCTTATCAAATTGCAATGGTCTTCCTAATAAGATATGACAAGCTTCCATAGGTACTACATCACATAAAACTTTATCTTTGTAGTTACCTATGGAGAACTTGATTTCCACTTGCTTATCTACACTTAGTTCCCCATTCTCATTGATCCATTGCAACTTGTAGGGCTTAGGATGAGGAACTACTTGTAGATTCAGCTTTTCAACCATCCTAGAACTACAACAATTGCAGCTTGATCCACTATCCACAATGAGAGAGCATATATTTTCTAAAACATTACATCTTGTATGAAAGATGTTCTCTCTTTGTGTTTCCATGGATGCACTAGGATGATTGTTAAGGGTTCTCCTAATCATTAGCAATTCTCCCTCTAATGGGCTTACCCTCTCATCCTCTCCCCCTTCCTCTCCTTCTACACTAGGCTCATTCTCACCACTAGTGTACTCATCCTTACCTCTTAAAAACAAGGTCCTTTGGTTTGGACATTGTGCTTGCACATGCCCTCTTCCAAAACACTTAAAACACTTGATGTCCCTAGTTCGGATGGGTGGGGTGGAGGTATCTTTTGCTAAGGGCTTGGTAGTTTCCTTTGGTTTTTCTCTAGATGTACTACCCTCCCTTCTATAATCTCTCTTGGGATAGGAGTTAGAGTAGGATCCCACTTTTTGACCTGAAGTTTTGCGCAAATTTTGTTGTTCAACTTTAATGCAAAGTTGAACCAAGTCATTCAAGTCTTGGTAGGGAAGAAGTTCTACTCTATCCCTTATCTCAAGGTTGAGCCCACTTAGAAACCTAGATATGGTGGTGACCTCTTCCTCTCTAATAGAGGCTCTCATCATATATAGCTCCATTTTTTGCCTATACTCTTCCACACTCATGTTCTTTTGTTGGAGCCTTTGGAGCTTGTCCATTAGCTCCCTAGCTATGGTAGTAGGAAGGTATGTGGCGACGTCTTAGGGCTCCCCTAAGGTCATTCCAATACTCTATGGGAGGCTCCCTATGAAGACGTCCATCTCTCTCTAGAGAGGTCCACCAATACATGGCATTGCCTTGGAAACTAAGGGTTGCTAAGGGTACCTTCCTCTTTTCACTCACCCTATGGCAAGCAAAGAGTTGCTCTACTTTCATCTCCCAATCTAGGTACACCTCTACGTTTTCCTTACCATAGAAATGGGGTAGGTCTACCCTTACTTCCCTTGGGGCTTCTTCCTCTCTTCTCCTATTTCTCCTAGGGGGTGGTTGGTAGTAATCATTGATTCTAAGGCTTCCCTCCCCTAGAGACTCTTGGATTTGTGATTGAGATGCATGGGTATGTGTTTTTTTTTAATTTTGAGATTTTTCTTCCTTTGCTCTAGTCAATTCATTGATTTTAGACTCATTTTCCAATTGTCTATATGAAATGTGTTGTACGTCCTTGGAGAGTTGTTTCAAAAGGGATTTTATGGACCTTACATCACTTTCAATGGACTTGGAAGAGTGAGTAGACATGACTAGAACTTTGTGTATAGAAATGTTTTACTTTTAAGAAAGAAGAGGAAAGTCAATGAAGGTAGCTTTCCAGGTAAGAGAGGTGAGTCACAATGGACTACTTAAATACCAAGTCTTGCCTTAGCCAAAAACTATCCCTCCAAAACCTTTACACAAGTCCTTCTTTAGGTAAAACACTTAGAACACAATGAGGATGAAGAAATCAATTTTTTTAATGCAAGAAAACAATGCAAGCTATCTAGCAAATGAAGCAAATTATCAAAGCCTTAAACAAGATTAAACAAGAAATTAACGAAGTGATTAAAGTAAGTTGGTTCAATTAAAGCAATTAACAAAAACAAATTAAGCTAGACGACCCTAGGTGAGGCTTCTTGGACACTTGGAGCCCTTGAAGACACACTCACCGACTAATTATGTGATTAACAAGTAATTAACACAAGCAAGATTGCAAAGAAATTAAATGACACTCCCTTTGTTGCTTTTACTATTTGCACCCCTTTTGTTGTTCTTCTAGTTGCACCCCTTTTGTTGCTCTTCTACTTGTTAGGCCTTCCAAAGTGTGTGGTGTATTTGTAGTATGGTGTTTGTTGTTGCCCTTTTGATGTGAGTTGATTTTATGATTTAGCATTTTATGGTGGCACTTTAATTAGGATTGAGATTTTAGGATGATTAAGGTGAGAACATAAGGAAAATCCCCACTGGACATTAACTTAACCAAGTGGTTAAGTAGATGTAAAGGTTCATTTCACAAAGGCAAAAGGAAAACACAATTATAAGGTGAAGATGATAACAAGTAAAGGTGCTGAAATTAAAGAGAGGAAAATAAACATAATGAAGGAAACCGAATAGGAAACAAAACATTAAAACAAGAACAAGACATAGATTTTAGAATTGAAATTTAGAATGGAAATGGACTGGAAAAAGATGAGTGAAAGGAAACTTAGGAGAATGAAGGTAGAGAAGTGATCATGCCACTTGGATGGTGGTTGCTCCAAGATGAGTGAAGAATGCCGCCACTTCAGAGCTCTCTAATTCTCACAAGATAAGACAATGGTGTAAGGAGACAAAGCTCACAAACTCTAACACAAATTGTGTATAGTAACTTTACTCTAAATTCAATATGAAAATACATGAGGTAGGCCTCCTTATTTATAAGTGAAGGAGCCTTGGAGAGCAAGCATTAGGGGTAGGATGGGAAGAGTGAAAAAATGGGCAGCCTTAGGGTTTGACTAAGTCAAACCCGCATCCTAGGCTTGTCTAGGTCAAAAAGCCTTCCAAAAGGGCCAAGAACATCCTAAAATGCTATCTACACCCCCTATTATACTAAAGGCACCTTATTCTAGCCTATATTTGCTATTTGGACCCCCAAAGTTAGCTCAAATTATTTACAATATTTTCTAATCATTAAGAAGACCAGTAGGAAGAACTTTAGGTGCTTTGATCTTTGTCCCATTCTCCATCTGGTGAGGTCTCTACTTTGAGGTGACTTCTCTTTATATTCTTTAGCGTCCTTGATCATCACCTTGTGGGCTTGGGTTGCATCATGCCCCCCAGGTTGGAGAGAATTCGACCACGAATTCAGAACCCCTGCATATAACATAGTTAGTGTGTTCACATAGAAAATAGGACAAGAAGGGAGATGTGAACTTGACTTATAGTCGTGAAGCTTGGGGAGTTCAAAAGGACAAGCTTTTCTGTCAAGCCATTTTGGAAAATAATATTTGGGAATGAAAGAGTTTGGTGAGAAAGAGCCTCTCAAAAGGGAAGAACCCTTAGGAGGTGTTTTATGTTCATCCCAAAAGTTCTTTGCCCAAGATGTCAAGTAAGAAGAGTTATTGGGTAATGAAAAAGAGAAAGAAGGGGGACACCTTGGAGGTGGAGGTGGAGGTGG
Organism: Phaseolus lunatus; assembly: GCA_013389735.1. Taxonomy (NCBI): domain Eukaryota; kingdom Viridiplantae; phylum Streptophyta; class Magnoliopsida; order Fabales; family Fabaceae; genus Phaseolus; species Phaseolus lunatus. The sequence goes on from CM023866.1 coordinate 38,636,299, forward strand.
AAGCATGGCACGAGTCAACATGATTGATTTAGTGGCATAAGAAGATATGTTGTGACTCAGTTTATCTTTTCTTTCTTTTTCTTTTTCATTTTCTCTTTTATTTTTCATTTTGATTTGGTCTTCATGGACCGCTCTTGGAGAAAGAGATTTCAAGGTGATCTTATGCCCATGGAAGGTAAAAGAAATGTTGTTGGTAAGGCCATCATGTAAAGTTTTTCTATCATATTGCCATGGCCTACCTAAAAGAACATGAGTAGCTTCCATAGGTACAACATCACACAAGACCTCATCTTTGTATTTTCCAATTGAGAAGGCTATGAGGACTTGTTTATTTACCATAATTTCCCCTTTGTTACTTAACCATTGGAGTTTGTAAGGCTTTGTATGAGAGATGGTGGATAACCCAAGCTTTTCCACCACTCTTGTACTAGCCACATTGGTGCAACTTCCTCCATCCACGATTAAGGAACACAAATTGTTATTGATAAGGCACTTTGTGTGAAAGATGTTTTCCCTTTGACTTTCATCAAAAGGTGTTTGAATTTGACCAAGTAAGCGCCTTACCATTAACAAGTCTCCCTCACACGGTATCTCACATTCTTCTTCACTATGATTTGTTGAAGAGGGAGGGGATTTGGACCGTTGAGAACTATGGTCACTCATGACAACCCCCTCTTTAACCATCATTGTTCGTTTAGAAGGGCAATGAGATGCAATGTGACCAAACCCTAAGCATTTAAAACATTTTGTATTAGAGGTTTTGGTAGGGGATTGAGGTTTTCAAGTGGAAGGTTTAGAATCTCTAGGTTTATAAGTGGACTCTTTAACAAAGTTTGAAGAAGTTTTGTTTTTGTTTTTCTAAGAAGAGTGGTAAAAGCCATCGTTATGAGCAATTTTAAAAGAAGTTTTCTTTGAAATTTGTGATTCTACCTTGATGGCAAGGTGAACCAATTTTTCTAAATTGGATTACTCATAGAGTTCTACCACATCTTGCATATCCTATCTTAAGCCACTTACAAATCTAGCCATTTTGGACTCCTCACTTTCATGCATGTCAACCTTTGTTAAAGTTGTTTCAAGTTCCTTAAAATAAGCATCCACACTTTGTGTTCCTTGTTGAAGCCTTTGGAGCTTCAACAATAGCTCTTTCTTATAGTGTGGAGGCACAAATCTAGCGCGCATGCATAACTTCAAATCCTCCCAAGAGACCATGGCTGGCCTCTTGTTTAGCCCAATGTCCATTACAGTCTTGTGCCACCATTGCATGGCATAATCCAAAAATTCTAAGGAGGCTAACCTAACTCTTTGGTCATCTTGGACCTCATGTACATTAAAAATTTGTTCTACTTTAGCCTCCCAACCTAAATACACATTGGGATCACCTTCCCCACTAAAACTAGGCAATTTTACAAAGGGTAAATAAGGCTTTGCCACATTTTGGCGCCTTTCTTCAAAATTGTGCATCCTCCATTCGTCTTCTTCTTCATGGCTACCACAGGTTTGGTAACTTCTTGATTCATGCCTTTGATTATGTCTTCTTCCTCGGTGGGGTCTTTCATAGGCCAATTCTAGCCTTTGGAGTCTTTCCTCCATTTGCCTCATCTCTTCCTCTTTTTGTGCAATGGTGCGCTTAGCCTCCTTCAATTCTCCAATAAGGAAAGCCTTTTGAGGAGAATGGGGCTTAGATGATTCACCACTTGAAAGATGATCCATAACAAAACAAAAACCACAAAAATCAAAGAACAAACAGTTAAAGAAAACAAGTTAGTAAGATAAGAAGTCTTGCGGCAATATGAAGAAAAACACTAAACCACTCAAAGAATTTTTTTTTCTTCCCTTAACCAAGTTCTTTCTTGTGGATGAGAAATTCTCAAGTGAAAAAGGTCAAAGCTTTCAACACTCAATCCAAAGCAAAAAAAAAAAAAAAAAAACACCACAAAACTTTGAGGGAAAAGAAGAAAAAACAAGCAAGAAAAGGTGTAAACAAGAAAGAGCTAAACCAAAGGTGGAAAAGAGATTATGATAAAACTTAAGAAAGGAAGACAAGCAAGAAAAGCATAAAAGAAGACTCTAAGAAACTTACTAAACTTTTAACCAAGAAGTTTTATGTTTTCTTTAGAACTTGTAAAAGCAAAAGGATAAAAAATGCCACAAAGTTGATAACAATTTGTCAATCAAGTTGAATCCAAGTTTGGAAAAGGAATTTTATGTGCAATTGAAAGATATAGGTGCAGTTTTAAAATTGCTTGTTGTTTTTAGTTGCTGTTTTTTTTTTTTATACTAAATGGAAATATGGAAAGAAAGATCCATAGGATGCATCATGAACAATTTTGAAGAACATTCAATTTGCACAAAACTTTTGGTGGTGGATTCAATATAATTGAACACTTGAAATCATATGTTTGGAACTCTAAATCAACCTCTACTAAAACAAATATCTAAAGACTTTGCAAACTTTCAAAATTAAAAGCAAGTAAGTAGAAGCAAAAACAAGGACACCTAGAACACTAATGAACATAAGACTCAAAGTAAAAAGCAAGATCAAAGAAAGGTATAAGAAGGAACATATTCAAAACGAAAAATGCTATGAATATAAGGTGCTGGAAAAAAAAATCTGCACTAAATAAAGGGCTGGAAAAAAAAGCAAGAAAATAAATGACAAGAAATTAAAGGTACTTGAATTTAAAGGTGCTAGAATTTAAATTGCTTGAATGTAAAGTGCCAAATCAACTCAAAAAATTAAGCATAAGAACCTAAGCTCTGATACCACATGATGTTAGTTGATTTTATGATTTAGCATTTTATGGTGGCACTTTAATTAGGATTGAGATTTTAGGATGATTAAGATGAGAACCTAAGGAAAATCCCTACTGGACATTAACTTAACCAAGTGGTTAAGTAGATGTGAAGGTTCATTTCACAAAGGCAAAAGGAAAACACAATTATAAGGTGAAGATGATGACAAGTAAAGGTGCTGAAATTAAAGAGAGGAAAATAAACATAATGAAGGAAACCGAATAGGAAACAAAACATTAAAACAAGAACAAGACATAGATTTTAGAATTGAAATTTGGAATGGAAATGGAATGGAAAAAGATGAGTGAAAGGAAACTTAGGAGAATGAAGGTAGAGAAGTGATCACGCCACTTGGATGGTGGTTTGCTCCAAGATGAGTGAAGAATGCCGCCACTTGAGAGCTATCTAATTCTCACAAGATAAGACAATGGTGTAAGGAGACAAAGCTCACAAACTCTAACAGAAATTGTGTATAGTAACTTTACTCTAAATTCAACATGAAAATACATAAGGTAGGCCTCCTTATTTATAGGTGAAGGAGCCTTGGAGAGCAAGCATAAGGGGTAGGATGGGAAGAGTGAAAAAATGGGCAGCCTTAGGGTTTGACTAAGTCAAACCCGCATCCTAGACTTGTCCTTCTAGAAACTAGGTCAAAAAGCCTTCCAAAAGGGTCAAGAACATCCTAAAATGCTAACTACACCCCCTATTATACTAAAGGCAACTTATTCTAGCCTATATTTGCTATTTGGATCCCCAAAGTGAGCCCAAATTATTTACAATATTTTCTAATCATTAAGAAGACCAGCAGGAAGAAGTTTAGGTGCTTTGATCTTTGTCCCATTCTCCATCTGGTGAGGTCTCTACTTTGAGGTGACTTCTCTTTATATTCTTTAGCGTCCTTGATCATCACCTTGTGGGCTTGGTTTGCATCACCTTTGCCTTTGTTCCTCTTTGAATTAGGTCAATAAAATCTTCAATCCAGCACCTATTAAGCAAGCTAGACTCCCCTCAAGTCAAATTCCCACTCAACAAGTACCAATTGATATTTAATCCACCAACAAGCTTAGAGGCCAAAGAAAGAAAGCAAGAAACAAATTAATTTGAAAAACAGTACCACACAAATGGAATTAAATGTGACACAACTAGAAAGAGTTCAAATGAAATTAGACAAGCAAATAAAAGGTACTCAAATAATGGATGGCACACAAAAAGGAACCTAGGAATAGCACTAGATTTGATTTAAAAACCAAAAAACAGCACCACAGAAAAGCACATATTGTTGTGGTCCAGAAAGCGTATCTTTAAAAGATTTATGCTGAGCTGACCCTTTTGTATTTGCTTCTAAAAATTGAGACACAATCAGAACAAGATAAAATCAAAACTTTTGGCGTTGGTTTCACTCCAAACGTATATACCAATTAATTTTGGTAAATTTTATAAAATCAGTGCTCATAGCTGCCAGCTGGAACGTCAGGATTGCACACTTTTTTTGTAATATTTATCTTTTTTTTCTATTTCTTTTTTTCAGATGTTTCTTTTTTTGTCCTTTTGCTAACACCTCAAATTTGTGAAATCCAGAGGCTCAAAATTTTTTGATGATGTATGTAATTTTCATAAAACAAAACAGTCAGCACAGAAATGTGAAAACAAGGGTTCTGAAAACTGGAATCAAAAACAGAATGATATACCTCAAAAACACAATGGAGTTAATATGATGGAATTTATGTGGATCTAACACACAAATAAGAACTCAAACTAAAATTAAAAATGCACCAAAGGATCAACACAAAACAGATTTCAGATCAAACATTCAGACCAAAAACAAGAAACAAATAAATCAAAAAGAGTACTACTAGGATTTGATGACAAATATGGAAACACATGACTTAGACAAAACTTATGGATTCATAAATGAAAAGACTCAAGAACATCATATGACCCAAATGAAATTTCAAGCAAGACTCAAATACCTAAAAATAAAAACAGCAACACAAATATATCAAGAATCCTACACAAAATTGAAAATAGATGTTCAAGCACAAGTTTGAACAAACCCACCAAATGAAATGAATAAACAAGCATTCAAATCATATTAAAACACAAAAAAGAGCAAGACAACTTGGAATAAAGATAAACAACTTGGAGAAAAGAAGAACTTAAAAAGAAAATGAAAAGAGATACTCATCTTTGAAGAACCATAGCTCTAGATACCAAATGATGCCATTCCTATGAGCTCTTCTTTGGATTTTGGAGTTCCTTGGTGATGATGGATGCGGAAGCTTATGGAGGAGGTGAGCAAGGCCTTCCTAGGAAGCATGGGTGCCTTGAAGGTGCATGAAGAGTGAGGAAATGGGGAGGTTTGGCCAGCCCCTTTGGTAGTGATGAATTGAAGACTAAAACCTAAGTGTTAGGCAATGAGTAGTGTATGGCACAATTTGGGCAGCATAACAATACTTTATTTAATCTTCCAAATACAATAGGTTGGCTCCTCCTTTTATAGGCTAAGGAGGATCATAAAGGTTAACCTAATGCTAAGCAAATATACTCAAAATGAAATGCAAATGCCAACACACATCACTCATGGCCGGCCCTAGTTTTAGGAATGCTTCTAGAAATGTAACAAAAGCTAGGGGAAACCCTCATGGAATCAAGTTTGTGCTATTTACACCACAACTAAAACTAAGCTACTCTTGATGGGCCTTCATGTAATATGTACAAATATCTTTCTCTCCCATCCTTAGCTAGGTCAACGTCTTCATGTAGTCTTTTGGCCATGGACCTAGTAAATGGTCCTAGACGTTCTTCCCATGGCCCTAGACACTACTTCCATGGCCCTAGACGCTCCTCTTCTTGCCCTAGACGCTCTTGGTTTGGCTTTGGATGCTCTTGTCTTGGCTCTTGTGCGGTTGTGCTTGGCCCTCTTCCATCAAGTGTTATGGCTAGTTGACTCTCTCGTTGGTTGATCTTGGTTGAACGCTTCTCTTTAAATCTGTTTTTCCGGGATACTGCTTCACTCTTTCTTGTTGCACTGGAATGTTGCTCCGTTGACGCCCTACCTGTTGATGAAACTCTGATGATCAAGTCAGTTAGGGCTTATAGAAAAAGTATATTGTTTCAGTTTAGTATGCAAAAAACACGTACTTCACCTCAGGTCTCATCCCCCTTTTATACTATTCTTGTAATAGCTTTCCCACAAGAGAATATAATCTCAACTGAAAGCATAACTAAAGAGCATTTAATCACAACAGAAAAACCACCTATCACAGGCACCACTTACATTCAAGTGCTAACCACAGGCCAAGTTCTGTTTTACGGGTGCACCCTTATCTTTTAGGGTTATTCTCAACAATCGATAATTATTATGTAACAAATAACAAACATGCACACATAACAAACACGTGCACATAACAACCACATGCGCGTACTTATCTATAAGTATATACAATGGCCCCCCTCATTTGGCAGACTCATTATAGTTACACCATATTGGGTTTACCAATAAAACTGGGCCAAACTTATGACCCGCACCCTAGGTCCAATAGTCGAGCTGACCACCCATCAGCCCAAATCGAAGACCGAGTTACCACCAGCCCAAATCGAGGACCGAGCACTTCTGCCCAATATAGGTAGTAATTTTTCTGTTATTACCCTAATTCCTAAAGTGGAAAACCCCTAAGACCTTAATGAATATTACCAATATCTTTTGTATGATGTCTTTATAAAATTATCACAAAGTTCTTGGTTGGAATGATAAAGAAAGTACTTAGGAAGGTGATCGGTGAGACCCAATCAGATTTTCTTGTAGGGATAAAATTTTTAGATAGTGTGTTGGTTACTAATGAGGTAGTGGATGAGATTAAAAGAAAAAAAAAAGAAAAGGTTCTTAATAATAAAAGTGGTTTACGAAAAGGCATATGATTCAGTCAATTGGAAATTCCTAACCTTTATGATGGCTTCAATAATAATGGATAAAATGGATTATAGGATGTCTATAATTTCCAACGGTATCAGTGCTTATGAATGGTAGCCCTAAAAGGAATTCAAACCACAAAGAAGAATTAGGCTGGGTGACCCATTGACACCGTGTTCTTGTTCCTCATAGATGACAGAAGGGTTAGTTGGTATAGTTAGACAAGCAACAATAGCACACAATAGGTAAAAATAAAATTGAGTCTACATGGTGGCAGAATATTAAAAAGATTTATGAAGCTAGGTGATGTGAGTTGATTTTATGATTGTTCATTTTTATGGTGACACTTTACTTAGGATTGGATTTTATGAGACAAGTATGGTGAGAACCTAAGAAAAATCTCCACTGGACATTAACTTAACCAAGTGGTTAAGTAGATGTGAAAGTTCATTTCACAAAGACAAAAGGAAAACACAATTATAAGGTGATGATGATGGCAAGTTATGGTGTGGAATTACATAAGGAAAACAAGAGCAACATATGAAAATCGAATAGACATAATGAAGCAAAATAAGAACATGTTTATGAATAGATGGAATGATAATGGAAGGAAAAGATGAAGGAAAATGAAACTTATGAGAAATGGAATTGAGAATGGTTGCACGCCACTTGGATGGTGAAATGACTCCAAGATAAGTGAAGGATGCCGCCACTTGAGAGCTCTAAAAACTCACAAGATAAGACCAAGAGAGGAGGAATTTCACTCACTCACAAATCACACAAAAATTGTGTATAGTTTCTTTACTCTAATTTTCAACTTATGAATACATGAGGTAGGCCTCCCTATTTATAGATTTAGGAGCCTTGGAAAGCAAGCTTAAAGGGTAGAATGGGAAAAGGGAAAAAAGTGAGCAGCCATAGGGTTTGACTAAGTCAATCCCGTATTCTTGGCTTATCCTTCTAGAAATTAGGTCAAAATGCCTTCAAATGGGCTAAGAACAAGCAAGAATGCTACCCACACCCCCTACTATGCTAAAGGAACTTTATTCTAACTTATTTCTACTGTTTGGACCCCTCATTTGAGCCCAATTTATTTATAACATTTTTCTAAATATTTAAGAAGACTAATAGGAAGAACTTCAAGTGCTCTGGACCTTGTCCCTTCCTCCTATTGAAGAGGTCTTCCTTTGCTTGTTGAGATGACCCTTTATAGTTGGCATTCTTGGTCATCTTCTTGTGGACTTGGTTTTGGAGTCTTTGTGGGTTTGTATCATGCTCCCCAGGTTCGAAAGAATTCGTCCACGAATTTAGTAGTCCTACACAGAACACAGTAAGTTTGTTCACATTAGATGGATATGGTAGGGGTGAAGCAAACTTATGGTGATTAATGTTAGGGAGATGATTTGTGGGAATTCTAGCTACAAGACATGTTTGAAAAGAATATTTGGGGATGAAATGTTTTGTGAAAAATCCTCTTATAAGGTGATAACCTTTAGGAGGGTTTGGAATATCATCCCTAAACTTCCTAAGCAAAAATATCAAGTATTTAGAATTTTTAGGTAATGAAAAAGAGAAGGAACTTGGAGGTGAAGGGATGAAACCCATGGTATCTTGGCCTTCTTTTTCGCTTTCATTTTCACTTTTGGATTTTGTTTTTAGTTGGTCTGGTTTTACCTTGTGTAACATTATGGTTCGTTTATCTGGACAATTGGCAGCTATGTGCCCAAAACTTAAACATATAAAACATTTTATTTTTGAAGTTTTGGTGGGTGACTTAGGTGGAGATGTAGAAGGAGTATGTTTAGAAATTTTGTGGGTAGAAGTGGGTTTGTTTGAAAAATTGGAAGGAGAAATATTTGTAGAAATTTTGTTTGTATCCTTCCAAGAAGATTTGTAGAAACCATCACTATGAGTATGTTTGAAAGTTGTTTTCTTCAAAAGGTGTGATTCTACCTTGATGGCTAGGTGAACCACTTTCGTTAAAGAGGAGTACTCACTTAATTCTACAAGATCTTTAATTTCTTTTCGCAAACCACTTACAAACCTTTTTATCTTTGACTCTTCATTATCATGCATATTCATTTTAGTCAAAGATGTTTCGAAATCTTTAAAATATTCATCTACCATCCTATGTCTTTGATGAAGCCTTTGGAACTTCAACAGGTGTTCCTTCCTATAAGGAGGAGGAACAAACCTCGCGCGCATGCATGCCTTTACTTCATACCAAGAGACCACGGTTGGCCTCTTGTTTAGCCCAATGCCCATTACAAGTTTGTGCCACCATTGGTTGGCATAGTCTAAGAAAACTAAGGAAGCTAACCTAACCTTTTGGTCCTCAGTGACCTTATACACATGAAAGAGATGTTCAACCTTAGCTTCCCAATCTAAATACAAAGAAGGGTCATTGGACCCACTAAAACTAGGTAACTTTACAAAATTTAAAGAATGTTGTGGTTGGTGTTGATGGTGCCTTTTGGAAAAATTGTGCAAACTCCATTTGCCCTCATCATGTTGATTTTGCCTTGCTTGAGCTTCTTCTAGTCTTTGTAATCTTTTGACAAATTGGCTAAGTTTTTCCTCTTTGTGGACAAGTTGTTTCTCGAAGGCACAAAACCTATCTTTTGGTATCTAGAGCCAAGGTTCTTCAAGAGATAAGTGTTCTCTTCATTTTATTTTTGAGTCTTCTTCATTTCCATGTTGTCATATGTTGTTTGGTTGTCTTGTTGTATTAATTTTGTTTTTAGTTCATATTGTTGTACGGTTTTATTTTGGTTCAAATTGTTCTTGAGCTTCCAAACTGTTTTACGTTCCTTTGAGTTTTTGTGTTGGCTGTTTTGTTTTTAATTTTAGTCATGTTCATCCTACAATGCCATAAATTCCAAGTGGTGCCTTTTATTGTTGATTTGGTTGCTTGATTTTGATTTTGAGTGTAGTTTATATTTCTATTTTTGAAGCTTTGTTCCCTTTTATATTTTCATATTTTGAGTTCATACTTGTGTGTTAGTTCCATACAAGTTTTTTTCCAATCATTTCCATTGTGTTTTTGAAGTTTCCTTGACGTTTTCTAATTCCAAGTTAGGATTTCTCTATTTTCACTGTTACTGTGCTGGCTAGAATCTTTCCCAAAAATTAATTTTGTGGGTGAAAATTTCTGAAATTTTGGATTTGAGTAGTTTTATGTGTTGAGAAAAAGTAAAAAAAAAAGTACATCAAAATTCAATATACAAAAAAAATGATAAATGAAATACGAATAGAGTGCAAAAATTCTGACTCTGGAAAAACAGTGATGTGGCAGTGATCTTGAAAAAATTATTACAATTATTTGGCTCACTGTTATGGAGTACACTCATCTTGGAGGAAACCATACTCCAAGTGGCATGTCCCTTCTCAATTCACACCATAAGTAATCTTCTTCCATCCTTTTCCTTCATTTCCATTACGCCACTTTATCTTTGTGTTATTATACTTGTTTCAATTCGGTTTTCCTTGTGTTCTTGTGTTGTTCTTCCATATAGCATTCGGCCATGGCCATCTTAATTCTTTCCTTTCATGTCTTTCATTTTCCGTAATGCATCATCACTATCACCTTATCTTGATTTTCCTTTTTGCCTTTGGAAATGAACCTTCACACTTACTTAACCACTTGGTTAAGTTCATGTTCAATGGGAATCTTCCCTAGGTCTCACCAATAATTTGCTAAAATCTCAATCATAAGTAAAGTCTCACCTCTAAAATAGAACAATCTAAAATCCACTCACGTCATGTGGTATCAGAGCTTTGGTTCTTTTAGCATTTGTTTTGATTTGATCTGGCACTTTACCTTCTTGCACCTTTAAATTCAGCCTTTACTTTCTTGTCTTTATATTTCGGCATTTTTATTCATTAACACTTCCTTTTTCTCTTTTGAATGTTTATTTTGTGCCCTTTTTGTTCTTGCCTCTTTTTGCTTGAGTCATATGATCTTATTGTTTCTAGGAGTCCTTATTTGCTTCTACTTATTTTGCTTTTGATTGTGAAGGTATAAAAGTAACTAGAAATTTGTTTTAGTAGAAGTAGATTAAGTTCCAAAGATAGATTTCAAGTGTTCATATAATTTGAATCCCAAAATTTTTGTGACAATTGGAAGTGAATGAAAATAGGTGTTACAAGATTATGGACATCTTAACTCCATAAACCAAAAACAAGGATAAAAAAAAAAGTTTGCGCCATTTTCACTCTCTTTTTTGTTTGTCAAGTTCAACATTCTAAAAAGAGGATTCATTTTATTTGGCAAATTGATTTCATCATTGTGGAATCTGATCCTTTTGTTTTTACAATTTCTAACAAAATTAAAACTTCATAGTTAAAGGTAGGTATGCCATCATCATGCATTAGTTGCACCAAATATTGCATTACACCATTTTTTACCTTAAACAACGCCTAAAAAGTGTTGCCTAAATAAGGTAGTTGTGCCTTCATCCGTGAGCTTGATTTTGAGATTGGAAGTGGTAGGCGAAAGCATTCATGGATTGAAACGTGCAAGGCACTCCTAGGAGTTGCGAAAACCTTGAAGGTGAAGTGTTAGGTGTGGAGAGTGAGTGGTGAGGCCATCTCACTTGAGCTAGGGAGAATGTGAAGACTAAAGGTCTATCCTAGAGGTAGGAGACAAGAGTGAACAATTGGCACAATTTTGGCAGCAATTTCACTCACATTAATCTTGAGAATTACATGAGCTAAGCACCTCCTTTTATAGCAATGGAGGGCTGAAATTACAAGCTAAATTCAAATTAAGGCAAATTGACACCTAATGAGAGCACACATGGAAGGTGTGACTAAGGAGATGTGATTAGTATTTATGCACTCCTCCATGGCCTTTTCATGACCGGCCTAGACTAAATTACGTGTTTTAGAAACCCTAATTTAATCTAGGTTGGTAATTAGGTACCAAAATTTTTTATAAGAAAAATTACAAATAAAATTTCCTATTCTATTTTGACAAAAATTAAATTCTACCCTACACTAAACTTATGGAATTTTTAAACATATAGAGGAAAGTTTCTCCGCCATCAATAGTAGTGTCCCAATCCTCTTGAATTCTTCTTGCCATAGCTCTTGTAGTTGGCCCATATCTTCTATTTGGTGGGCTTGGGCTTGACCTTTGACTTGGACTTGGGCTTGAACTTGGGCCTCTTCCATCATCCCCTCCCTCTTGAGAAGGATTTGTCCTCAAATCCAATGCTTCATCTTCTTCATTACTTCCTGCAAAAGAGATTAGGTCCATAACATTGAAAGTATTATGAACTTCACATTCTTCATGTAAATCCAGAATGTATGCATTGTCATTGATTCTCTTGAGAACTTGGAAAGGTCCATCTCCCCGGGGGCTAAGCTTAGATTTTCTTCTAGTGGGACATCTATCCTTTCTAAGATGCAGCCAAACCCAATCTCCTTCCTCAAAAATTATCTCTCGCTTCCCCTTATTGCCATGCTTTATATATTTCTCTGTTTGCCATTGTATTTGTTTTTTAATGCTCTCATGCATTTTCTTAACAAATTCAGCTTTTGCTACTCCTTCCTTATGCACAAATTCTTGTGGATTAGGAAGAGGATTAAACCCATATACAACTTCAAATGGAGAAATATTGGTAGCTTTATGGACTAACCTGTTATATGCAAAATCAATATGGGGAAGGTACTCATCCCAAGATTTGTGGTTGCCTTTCATAACTGTCCTAAGCATAGTTGAAAGAGATCTATTTATTACTTCAGTTTGTCCATCCATTTGAGGATGACAAGAAGTTGAAAATTTCAGTTTAGTTCCAAGCCTTCCCCAGAGAGTTCTCCAGAAATGACGTATAAATTTTGGAAATCTATCAGACACTATAAAAATAGAATCAAAACCTCTTGCAGTCTTAGGAAGTCCTAAAATAAATTCCATGCTAATGTCTTCCCATGGAGCATTTACAACAGGCAAAGGAGTATACAGTCCATGAGGCATTATTTTAGATTTAGCTTTTAAACATGAAATGCATCTAAAACTATGTCTCTAAACATCTTTTCTCATGTGTGGCCAAAAGAATTTTCCTTTTAAAAGCTTTAGAGTTTTATCAACTCCAAAATGGCCCATGAGACCTCCTTCATGTGTTTCTTTTACAAGAAGCTTTCTATGTGTTCCTTGGGGTATACAGAGTTTTCCTTCTTTAAAAAGATACCCCTCAGACACATAAAATCCTCCTTGTGCTCTATGTTCACATTTAACAAAAGTGGATGCAAAATCTCGATCTTCTTTGTACAGTTCAGGTATGTTTTCAAATCCAAGAATCTGGGCACCAAGTTTGAAAAGAAGGTATGTCTCCTGGAGAGAGCATAAACCACAATATTAGTACTACCCTTCTTGTATTTGATAACATAAAGGAATTGTTCAAGAAATTCCATCCATTTTGCATGGCATTTATTCAACTTATGCTGACACTTCAAGTATTTTAAAGACTCATGATCACTATGAATTAAAATTCTTTGGATACTAGATAGTGCTCCCAAGTCTTCAGGGCCCTCACAAGTGCATAGAGCTCCTTATCATAGGTGGGGTAGTTGAGGGTGGCACCATGAAGTTTTTCACTAAAATAAGCAATTGGGTGTCCACCTTGCAACAATATCGCACCTATGCCTACTCCTGATGCATCACATTCTACCTCAAAAGTTTTTGCAAAATTTGGTAGAGCTAAAACGAGTGCATTAGTGAGCAAAGCTTTAAGCCTTTGGAAGGCTTGATCTTGCTTCTCTGTCCAACAGAATGGAGTGTCTTTCTTCACTAACTCATTGAGTGGTGAAGCTAGACTTGAGAAGTTAGGCACAAATCTTCTGTAAAAGCTAGCAAGACCATGAAAAGTCCTAACCTCTCCCACATTTTGTGGAACTGGCCACTCTCAGATGGCTTTGATTTTTTCGGGGTTAACATGTACCCCATTTTTGCTAACTATAAAACCTAAAAACACTATGCTATCAACACAAAAGGTAGACTTATCAATATTAGCAAAAAGATAATTTTTTATAAGCACTAAAAGAACTTCCCTAAGGTGACGTAGGTGGTTTTCTAGGCTTTGGCTATACACTAGGATATCATCAAAAATAAACTACTACGTATTTACCTATACAATCTCTCAAGAAATGATTCATTAGCCCATGAATGTGCTAGGTGCATTAGTGAGACCAAAAGGCATCACTAACCACTCATATAGTCCAAATTTGGTTTTAAAAGCGGTTTTCCACTCATCACCTTCTTTAATTCGTATTTGATGATATCCACTCTTAAGATCAATTTTGGAAAATATAGTGGACCCATGCAATTCATCAAGCATGTCATCTAGTCTTGGGATTGGATGCCTGTACTTGATGGTAATATTATTGATGGCCCTATAGTCACAGCACATTCTCCACTTGCCATCTTTTTTTGGTACCAACAAGACAGGTACAACACAAGGACTGAGGCTCCTTTGAACTCAACCCTTCTCCAACAAATCCAGAACTTGTAATTCTATTTCCTTGGTTTCCTCATGATTAGTTCTATAAGCTGGCATATTAGTAATCCGGTCGGTCATCGGTAGTCGATGACGTCAGCAGCAGATGACCACGTGGACCACTCACAGGGTGACACGTGGAATAAGATAGCAGGTGAATCAGGGAGGAGATCACTCAAAACGGTGATCGGTGGTCAGTTGCTAAGTGACCGCCACCAACAGATCAGTGCCCAGATGAGTGCCTGGAAGGAGAGCGCGAGAAGTAAAGAAGCACTGATCAGTCATCGGTGCATGGTCATCAAGGTCTCTTGTTAACACGCAGTTAAGCTGGGACCCAAGCTCCCAGCGAGAGCGTTACGCTAGAAGCACTGATCCGTCATCGGTGCATGGTCATCGGGGTTTCTTGTTAACACGCAGTTAAGCTGGGACCCAAGCTCCCAGCGAGAGCGTTAAGCAAGAAGCACTGATCCATCATCAGTGCATGGTCATCGGGGTTTCTTGTTAACACGCAGTTAAGTTGGGACCCAGGCTCCCAGCGAAAGCGTTACGCAAGAAGCACAGATCATTCATCGGGGTTCTTGCTAACACGCAGTTAAGCTGGGACCCAGGCTCCCAGCGAGAGCGTTACGCATGCACCTCGCATGATTCCAAACCAGAAGAAGAAGAGCTGCTCGCCAGTAGGGTCGTGCATGAGGATGGCATAAGAGAGCTAGTAAGCAGGTCAGTCATCAGTGACTCTCTTAACCCATTACGTGCATGGCACTGTGCAGTGAGACCATGCATGCAGGATGCAGTGCCTGGTGAGTGTTGTAGTGGCCAGGCGCCGGCCAAGAGCTGAGAGGTCGGCACAAGAGAGGTCGGTATGGTGGGCCCAATAGGACATGGAGAACTGATGATGTCACCGAGCCACGTCAGCTGGGTCCTACAGTGTGGGTCAGAGCTATGTGGGGGTGATACCACAGACGTGGAGCAGTGGGTCGATGAACCCTCAGTAGGGTCGATCACCAGAGCGAGGCAATGTGTCCCCGTCACACAACAGGGCAATGAGAGATACATCGGTCATCGGTCAGGATGAGGGACACATCGGTCGACAGGGTGTGACGAGGTGACATCGGCCAGGGTGAATTGAACAACGTGACCAGAACAGTTGAGATTGATTCCCCGAAGGGACCAGTGATCAGTAAAGTGCCCAAAGCCAGGGAGAGGCCTTAGTCACGAAACGTCCATGCATGAGGCGGGGGAAGCACAGCTACGTACAGAGCCTTGAGGGGTAGAGAACCCATCAAGATTAGAGTCTCCCAATGAGGTTGCCTGCATGGCACGCGGACCGTGAAGGCATTCCTAGAGCAGTTGGCGCCAGTGATTAGGTAGGGCAGGTGGGCACAGAAATTGAGGGTATACAGAAGTACCCACGTGGCCTTCCCTGTCAGACTTTGCACTCAAGTAGGAGAAACCTGCACACAAGATTGTCCTCAGAGTGGGTGATGGTAGCGCAAGAGCAATCAAGTGAGCCTAGACGTAGCCAGTAAACCTCAAGACTATATGAGGGGCAGAGAAGCACTGAACCAGGTACAAAACGCAATACGCAATTTCGAACTAGAAATTACACAGAGAGATTTTCGGTGTTCCTGTTGTCTGACTTGAGCGTCGGAGCTACAACAGCCGCTAGAGGCGCCGTCTGTGTTGTTTTGCAGGCATCGTTTGGAGTTCTAGAGGGATTCTTGGAGCGTTCTTGCAGAGCACGCAGTTGCAGGAGGCTAGACGAAGGAGTGACGAGGCATATCCTCCACGTTCGAGTCACCGACGGGATCAATTAGGAAGACTAGCTCCTGGAACTAAATCTATTTGATGTTCTATTCCTCTAAAAGGGGGAAGTCCCAATGGTCCTTCCTTAGAGAATAAATCATCAAACTCTTTCAAAAGTTCTTTTACCTGAGGAGGTAGAATACTAACTTCAGAAGATGTGGCAGTGCATGTAAGTGTTGCTTTACACAGCATGAGGCCAGTAGGTTGTTCAGAAAGAAGTATTTTTTAAACTTTGTTTTCAACTTTTTCTTCCTTCTGAATGACCTTGTGGGAAGGAACACTCTTCTCCCATGCCTCTTTTTTCCTAAGGGCTTTTTCTTGGTTCTCTATTTTTTTTTCTTCCTCTCTTTTGATTTTCATTTGTACTTGATCCTTTATCACCTATGAATGTGATAAGGGATAGAGTACAAACTTTTTATCACTGTGAATGAATGTAATCTCATTGGTAAGACCATTGTGCATGGTTTTCTTATCAAATTGCCACGGTCTACCCTATAAAATATGACAAGCTTCCATGGGAACTACATTACATAAAACTTTGTCTTTATAGTTTCCCACAGAGAACTCAACTTTCACTTGCTTATCTATAGTTAATTCCCCATTTTCATTTATCCACTGAAGTTTATAAGGTTTAGGATGAGGTATTACCTGTAGATTCAGCTTCTCAACCATCCTAGAGCTACAGCAGTTGCAGCCGGAACCACTGTCCACAATGAGAGAATATACATTTTCAAAAACTTTACATCTTGTGTGAAAGATGTTCTCTCTTTATGACTCTTGGTCCACACTAGGTTGGTTGTTGAGGGTTCTACGGATCATCATTAACTCCCCCTCACATGGATACACTTCCTCACTATTTACTTTCTCCTTTTCCCCGCTAGCTTCTTCACTTTGACTACTATATTCATCCCTCCCTCTTAAGAGTATGGTTCTCTTGTTTGGGCACTGGGCAGCTATATGACCTCTACTAAAGCACTTAAAACATTTAGTGTCTCTGCTACGGGGTTGTGAGCTAAAAGTATCTATTTCTGTTTTCTTGGGAGTTTCTTTTGGTTTTTCTTTTATGGGTTCCTCCCTTTTATACTCTCTCTTGGGATAGGAGTTAGAATATGAACGTTCCCTACGACTTGAAGTTTTTCTCAAATTTTGTTGTTCAACTTTGATGCAAAGTTGAATTAAATCATTTAAGTCAATATAAGGCAAAAGTTCAACTATATCTCTTATCTCTAGATTGAGCCCACTTAAAAACCTTGTTATGGTGGTGGTCTCTCCCTCCCTGATGGAGGTTCTCATCATGTATAGTTCCATCTTCTGCCTATATTCTTCCCCACTCATAGATTTCTGTTGGAGTCTCTAGAGCTTGTCCATTAACTCCCTATTATAGTAGGAAGGAGTATGACGGCGTCTTAAGGCTCCCCTAAGATCATTCCATTATTCTATGGGAGGGTCCTTATGAAGGTGCTTGTCTCTCTCTAAGGCAGTCCACCAATACATAGCATTTCCCTGAAAGCTAAGGGTAGCTAGGGGTACCTTTCGTTCATCGCTTACTCTATGGCAAGAAAATAATTGTTCTAACTTCATTTCCCAATCTAGGTAAGCTTCTACATTTTCTTTCTCGTGGAAATAAGGTAAGTCTACCCTAACCTCCTTACTGCTTTCTTTTCTTTCTTTTCTAGCTCTTCTAGGGGGTGGTTGATAGTATTCATTAATCCTAAGGCTTTGTTCACCAAGAGAATCACTACCCCTAGAGCTAGAGGCATGTGAACTTCTTTTTGTTTTATGGGTGTATTCATCTTTTTCTTTAACCATCCTCAACTCCTTCTCCAACAAAGCAAAATGAGCATCCCTCTCTTTGAGTTGGGCCTCTTGTTGTAATTGTCTAAATGAAAGCGATTGAAAGTCTTGTGCAAGTTGTTTTAAAAGAGATTTGATTGAATTTTGATCATCTTCACTAGAGTTATGAGAATGAGTATACATGATTCAAGCTATGTGATAAAAGCAATTTACCATAAGAAAGATAGGTGGAGTAATGTAGGTAGATTCCCAAGAAAGGGAGGTGGATCACTTAAAGTACCAAGCCTTTCCTAGCCAAATTTTATCCTTCAAGACTTTCACAAACCTTTCTCTAAGTAATTCACTTAGAGCACAATCAAGAATGAAAACACAATTTTATAAAAGAAAATAAATAGGCTAAAACAATTAAACACAAATGAATTAATTCTAACTAGAAAGCTTTAAACTAGTCGAATAACTAATGATGAGGCTTGTTGGCACTTGTGAACCTTCAAGACACACTCATCGACAAATTATGTGATTAATCCACTAATTGTTCAAGGTTTAACAAATTACAACTCAAGAAAATACAATGGAAATTGGATTAACAAAAGTTTTAAATCCTAATCTATGCACTTCTTCCTTTTGGCACTCTTTCTCTTGTTTTGCACCTTTTCTATTTGCACTCCCCCTCTTTGTGTATATTTGTGTATAACCTTGTTACTGCGCTCTTGCTATACCTCTTTTAGGATAGTCACTTGAAGTAATCAATTCAGCACCTACTAAGTGATAATGGCACTCACCACAAAGGTTAGCTTCAAACTTAACAAGCACCTTTTGAAAACTTCCACCACATAAGAGGTCAACAAAATTAAAGTAATAAAAGCTCAATTTGAATGTGGACAACAGCAAAGAGAATTAATATGTGATAAAACTCGAAGGAATATTGAAGAAAAATTGACAATCAAGCAAAATAAGGCAATCAACAAAGCTAGCACACAGAGTGAACCTAGGGAAAGGTACTAGAATTGGATTACAAAAACCAAAACTGAACTACAGAAAATTGAGGTATAAAATGCTTGACATATAAACTTTCTGCTCATTTGTATTTTTCAAATTTGAATTTGAATTTTTAAACACAGATACTTCTAGATGTCAGCTAACTTTTGGCACTTAAATCACACAAAACACATGCACCAATTAATTACAATAAAATTTTCAAATCTAGCACCAGATTACCATTTTTTTTTCGCGCCAATTTTGAACACTGATTTTGTTTGATTTCTCATTTTTTTTTCTCTTCGAATTTTGATTCACTTTTTTTTCTAAGACATCAAACTTCTCAAATCCAGATTTCCAAAAATTTTTCTCTACCGAAATCAAATTTCACAATGAAAAACAGCCAACACAGTTTTAGAAATCCTAATCTGGAATTAAAAATAGTAATAAGAAACTTCAAGAACACAAAGGAAATTGATGTATATGAAATTGTGTGGATCTAACACACAATTATGAACTCAAAACTAAAAGTAAAAATGCACCAAAGGATCAATTCAACACATATTAGATTTGGACTCAAAAATCAAATCAAGAAACCAAAGAATCACTACAAAAAATTGTGTATAAAGTGGTGGTTTTAATATGGCGGTTATTAAGAACCACCACAATTTGCTGTATAATACGATATTTTACTAACCACCAGAATTTTCATTTAGAATACGTCATTTTTAACTGTCACAATTATCCATCAGAATAAAACTCCCGCATTTGCTTTCCCTCCCTACACCATTCCATTATTCCTTTTTTTTTGAAAACTTGCTTTCACTTGAAAATTGATTTTTTTTTTTTTGAAAACTTACTTTCACTTGGAAAATGAATTTTTTTTGAAAACTTGCTTTCATGGAAACTAGAACATGTCTTCACTCTCGTCCCTCTCTCTCCCTCTCTCTGCTAACGAAACCAAAACCTGTCTTCACTCTCGTCCCTCTCTTTGCTCCACATGAAACCCTAACACCTCTTCCCTCTCTCTGCTCCACACGAAACCCTAATGCCTCTTCCCTCTCTCTACTAATGAAACCAAAAATCCCTAACGTTGCCTCCACACGACACCCTACTCTGACCTTCACGAAACCTTGCTCCGACCTTCACGAAACCCTCTGTGCTTCACGAAACATTCACTCTTCCCTTCAATAAAGCTCGCCTTCCTAACGTTCATTCTCGCCTTCCTAACACTCACTCTCGCGTCCGCCATTGCCACCTCCGCGCAAGGATTCAATACAATCAATCATTTGATCAGGTTTGTGTAAGGACCTGTAAAATTGAATTGGAATAAAAAGGGTTATATATTAAAAGAATTCTATGTATGTTTTATTTAAAATAAAAAGGGAGGAAAAGTTAAGTTAGAAGGCTATGAGATCGCCGGTCGCCTGCTACACATGAGCGCCAGGTGGACGTCGCCAGGGCGCGAGGCATGCGGGCATCGCGCGGGCGCGAGGCATGCGGGCATTGCCAGAGCGCGAGGCACGTGGACGTGGCCAAGGCGCGAGAGGCATGCGGGCTTTGCCAGGGGGAGACATCGGTCGTCCACCAGGAGATGTCATCGGTGGATAGCCTTCGCGCGAGAGGTCATCGGTGGATAGTCTTCGCGCGAGAGGTCATCGGTGGATAGTCTTCGCGCGAGAGGTCATCGGTGGATAGTCTTCGCGCGAGAGGTCATCGGTGGATAGCCTTCGCGCGAGAGGTCATCGGTGGATAGTCTTCGCGCGAGATGTCATTCGGTGGATTGTTTTCGCGCGAGGGGTCATCGACGAAAGATTATCGCGCGATGTCGAGTTGCACACAGAGGGGGTAAGACCCAGACTCCCAGCAGGAAGCGTAGTGCACGCACGCCACGTAGACAAAAAGGGTGGTTCAGAATAGTGACATCAGAATGTTGGCATGCGCAGGGGACACTCGCGGTCGTACTGTTCAGAGCAGTGGCTGGCATGCACAAGCGACAACAGTGGCAGTACTGTTCAGAGCAGTGGTTGGCATGCACCAGAGACAACAGTGGTCGTACTGTTCAGGGCAGTGGTTCTCAGACTTCTCTGCAGAGTGGGTGGTGGCAGCTGCTTTTGGTGGATAAGTTGGTTTAAGATGCAGAAAACCCACTGCTGAGAGGAAGAAACGTTGCAGCCTTCAAAGAGAGAAAGAGTGAGTTACCTCCCTTCTCCCCCAGTTGCCTCCTTCGCGCTGCGATTCTAGCACCTTCACACGAGAGTACGACGAGCGACAGTCACCATTAGAGCACCTGGGCAGTTCTCTGCAAGTCCTTCGACCAGACGCAAAAACAGAGCCAAGGCGTTCTTCAAGCTTTGTTGGGTTTCGGAACTCTAGGTGTTTGCGCAAGTCCAGGTAAGGGAAGCTAGACTTCATTTTCAATACAAGCCATAGTTTAGCTATTTCTGAAGTGAGGGCGACGTGGTCGCCGGTTTTCGTTTCATCTTTGTAAAATGCTCTGTTCTTATGTGTTTGGGCGACGTGGTCGCCGGTTTTATATACAGACTTCGAAATACCTTGTTTTTGAACCAGATCGCCGGTTTTGGCGTCGTTTGCGAAACTCCCTGTTTTTGATGTTGCTTTGAACTGTTGAAGCTTAAATGTGATCTTCGAAAATCTGAATCTTTGAAACGAACATTGCTGTGACTTGAATCATTTATTTAAGGGCGGTATGATGTGTTGAATGTTGTGAATGTGGATCGAGGCATAGTATTTTCAGGAAAGAAAATACCGTGTAAGATCGTGTAGGATGTGCATTGATCGGTGATTCCTAAGGGGATATCCTGACTCTGCTGAGATAATGGAATCACATAGAGGAAGTTACTCAGTTGGTGAGAGTCGAAGGAGGTTCATATGAATGGGCGTCTCGTGTGAAAAAGAACGAGCTCCGCCTGTTCTATGGATTAACCCTGTCATACCGGGAGAACTATTGACATTGAGATTATATATACGCATGCTGTGTGGATTCACAGCGACCCTGTGTGGATTTCACAGTGGTATGGTATGACAGGTGCAGATCTCTGAGTCTAATCAATGCATGAGTCTTCCGGAAGTAGTGTCAAGTGTCTTGTGTGTTGAGTCAGTGGTGGTCTGACGTGAGAAATGAGAAACATTGAATTGATAGACACTTGATGCAGTTTTGTGAAATAGAATGACTCTTGAGAATATTGTGAAATGTGTGATTTCTGGGTGATCAGGTGAAGAGTAGGAGAAACTTGATAACTTTACGTGAATATCTTGAAATTGTTTACCTTGATTTTATTTTAAGTATCCTTATTTAAACTCTTTTTAAATGTCTAGCTTACCCTGTGTTTTCGTTTGTGTTGTGGCCTTTTCTTAAACCTGTAATGATCGTGTATAATTTACACGGGAGCAGATGATGTTGCAGGAAGTAGAGCTCTTTAGAAAATTGTCGCTGGAAGGAGATCGCCTGTTTTCTTTTCTGTTGGGTGATCGCCCCTCTTGCTGCTTTATAATAGGAGATCGCCTTTATGAAAGGAGATCGCCCTTCTTATAGGAGATCGCCCTTTTTGCCAGGAGATCGCCTATCTGTCTTTTGTATTGTATTTCGTTTACGTTTTTAATGGAGAAGTGATCGTTTGTATTAAACTCCCTGTGAGGAGAAACTTATTTATTTTATATAAAGATTTTGCTCACTTCAATCTATTTGTCACTTTATTTTCGTTTTATATTTATTTTCAAAGAAATTTGGCGGGATGTTACAGTTTGTGCTTGTGTGCCCTAAACTATTTCTTCGAAATCTATTGTTCGAAACCGTGTGCAATCTATCGTTGTTCTTAATTTGTGAAACAAACATTATGTATGATTTTGCTGCTTTGATAAATTTAATTTAAGGTTTGTGATCTAATGTTATTGTCTGATCTGCTTGAGTGTTGTTGCTATTCACTTTGATTTCAATATACTGAAGTAAGACCAGTTTGATTTCACTATAGTCATATTGTATCACCTTATATATGTATGACCTTAACTTGTTTGTTAGTTGAAGAAGCTGATAGTAGGTTTCATATCAAGGAATGTGACTATGTTCTCTAATCAACTCATTAGAGGGAGGAGGAGGTAGTTGTTAGTGTTTGTTCTGTAGTTAGAAATCTAATGGGGAGTGGAATGGAGGGGAATAGAGTTATTATCTAATTGTTTGGATATTTTTACTATGCAATTGGAGGGGAGGAAAAAGAGATCTTGGAGATTCATTGGATGGAAAAGAATTGCAGTGTCTCTAAAATGTTTCATGATGCTTTTGTGATTGATAATGGTTCAAAATAGCCCAGTATGACTGTGTACAAGTTTTCCAATATCACTAGCACCCCTATACCATATGTAGGTTGAAATGCCTATTGTATGAAATGAAGACAGCAAAAGGAACACAAGTAGACGCATGTTTGAAACAAATCTTGCAACATTTCATTTTTCAGTTAAGGAGGACAACAAACCTTAATTAAATCAAGTCAGAGCAGAAAAACTTTCATTTTTTAGTGGTTGCTGCATAATGCAGCAGTTTACTCCAGCAGGGTCTGTTTTTGCGCCAGTACCTCTGGAGGTTTAAGCAGGGCGGTTCCTTTTTGGTGGGACCAGATGATCATTTGTAGCACAATGGAGGAGTATAGGCATCGGTGGTTCCTTAGAGCAACTGCTGCAGATGTGAAACAGAACCGGAAAGTAGCATCCTTGTGTGCCTTACATGTGAATACTAGGTTATCAATGGACATCTGAATGAAGGCAGAATGTAGCAACTGTTGGTATGGTTTATGCAACATACCTAGTTAGTGCAAAGATTTTGCTTTTGTGGCTGATGAAGGGCAACACTGCTAAGGAGTCCCTACACTGGAGAGTGGGGTCGGAAAGTCAAGATGTTTTTCAGAAACATGAATGTTTGATAATGTTTCACTTCCACTGCACAAGGAGTTAGAGTGCCTTTACGTATTGGAGACACAAGGAGTTAGAGTGCCTTT
Source organism: Phaseolus lunatus (assembly GCA_013389735.1). Taxonomy (NCBI): domain Eukaryota; kingdom Viridiplantae; phylum Streptophyta; class Magnoliopsida; order Fabales; family Fabaceae; genus Phaseolus; species Phaseolus lunatus. Next base: position 38,660,088 of record CM023866.1, read on the forward strand.
ACGTATTGGAGATGGCAACCACATATTTGTAATTTGAAGAGGTGGAATGGGAATGATATGTGGAAAAATTTGAGTGATAAAAGGTTAATGTTTATTTTCTTGTAAGTACTAAATCTGTTAGAAAAGGTAGGAAATCACATGAAGGGATGGTGATGCTAGAAGCACTCAATTGGTGAGAAGATTGGGTGCATTCATACTCTTAGCAGGTTCAAGAATGTGGACCAGCATAGTGCAAAGGGTAAGTTTCATGAATTGTCCTTTGGGTTAATTCACAACTTTGTAGGCTCAATGCATGGGAAGTTTGGTAAGATTTGATAATGGTATTAAACGCTGCACAAGAGCACCACCGTGAAGTTCAAGCTAATTCCAAATTTTTAATGCACCAATATTCTTTTCACAACTTCTTTGCTGCATAATTATGCAACAATCTTGATTTTGAATTTTGCAGCTGGTGCAGAATTAATTTAGCACCTATAGCAAGATAAAGAAGGTTCTAAAATGCAAAAATATCATGCTTTCCAGATAAGACACTATCAAGGTTTGACATGGTTCAAATCATGTTCAATTTTGTTTTGGCTGCAGTGCTGTAAGTAACATGAATGGGATTAAAGTTAAGCACTTGGAGCAGCTTGCTTTTCTTTGTCATGGTTATGTGAACCAAGGAAAGACCAAGATGAATAATAAAAAAAGATACAACCGATACAATATATACATTAAGATGTCATCACAATTTTTCTTAAACTTATCTTATCACTCTTATTATGAAAATTTTTTCTTTCTATAGAAAGGTTGAATTTTTAGTAGGATAAAGTGTAAAAATCTTAAGTCAATTAAAAATATAATCAAATAAAAATATATAACTAAACTTTATTTCATAAATTGATTTTGTGTTACTCAAGGTTTAAGTTACAAAAGGGTTTAAATTACAAGATTAATGTTTCTTTTTTTCTCTTTCTATTACAGTAATTTCTATTATAATATAATTTAAAGAATAATCTCCTTGGCATTGTGACTAAAGTTAATCATTCACAATTTAGAACTGTTGCATGGTTATTTCTTTGTTATTTCTTGGTGTGGGTGAGTCCACCGTGAAATTGGTTTTCATTATTGCTTTATATATTTGCCAAATTTAATACTTATGGGGAGTTTTTTAGGTTTAAAACAATTCCATTTCAGTCCGTGATGTTTTTATGTTTGTGAGACACTCAATCTTAAAATAATACATGTGAGGTTCATATTTTTATTGCCCGTAAATTACTATTTAGTGCCTATTTGTAATTTGAAATTTTAAGTGAAAATATGAAATTTGTTTCACATTAATAAAAATTCTAGGTTTAGAATATACAAGTGCGCATGTCATTAATGTATTTAGGTGTTGCATGACCATCTACAATTGTGTTAAAATTGCTATTTGATTCTTGTTTGTAAGTTGAAATTGTTGAAGTGTAACTTTGGACTGTTTCGAGTACAAATGCTGTTATTTATACAATATATTGGCTTCAAAATATTTATCATTATTTTTAATTTTATCTAGGAAAAAATTGATGAGCTAATGCTAATTATATATTGATCATCAGGAACATCAATGATGTATTAGTATACTTAAGCCTATATATTGCTTCAAGAAAAGATGTTCCAAAATATTTTGCTGCAATGGCAGCTAATTTGGTTCATGCATCCATCAATGAGGTATGTATATATTTAAATATTTATTGGTGTCTTTTATTTTATAATTATAAACATTAACTTAAAATTATTTATTTCAGGTATCAGATACTGGAAGTGGCGCTCCATCACCTAATCAAATAATATGATCAAGTGTTGGAAGCAAAACTGATTAGGGATGTGTGTTTTAATTCTAAACTTGATTAGGGATGTATGAACTTTTGAACCATTATATTTTTTCATTTTCAATTATGTATCAACTTTTGAACAATATTATGTGTGTTTTAATTTTCAATGAAATGAGTGGATGCTTATAAGTTTTATACATTATTTCATTTTATTGGTATATTTTATTTTTATATTATGAAAATATATTATGTTTAGTTAATTGCGCAAAATAGATTATAAAAAATATTATAATAAAGATTATAAAAAAATGAAATATATATATAAAAAAAGGATAAAAAAAAGGTGGTTAAAATTTATTTATTTAGAATTAAAATTACGACACTTAAAAATGCCACATTATACCCTACATAATGACACCAGAATCTTCTTCAATGAATTAAATTGTGTCAGTTATAACTAACACTATTTACATATAAAAACCACCACTTTAAATGTAGTGTTAAAGTGGCGGGTGTTGCGGCAGGTAGTGTGAAACCGCCACATTAAACTTTGTGGCGGCCAGTTCTATGGCACACGCGTATATTGTGGCGGTTATAAACGCCACTTTATACAAAAAAAAAAAAAAACCGCCACAATATACACTATTTTTTGTAGTGAATCAACAATAGGTACTACTTGGAAGTGATAACAATTTTGGATTCACATGACTATGACAAAACTAGTATAGATTCATAAAATCAAAATGACTCAAATCTAAGCAAATTGAACCGATTGAATTGGCAAAAAAGACTCAAATCTTAGTAAACTGAAAATAGCACACCAAAACACACAAGAATCCTACATAAAATTGCACAAGAAATGCTCAAGAACAACTAAGCACAATTCTACCAATTGGATTCATCCAAACAACATTCAAATCAAAATTAAAATGCAAAAAACAGCATGACAATGTGGAAACAGTAGGAACAATACTGATTTAAGATGAAAACAGAAACAAAAATGAAAAGAAGAAGGCACACTTAGCTCTTGAAGAACCTAGGCTCATGATACCACTTGATGTAGTTGTGCCTTCATTCGTTAGCTTGATTTTGAGATTTGAAGTGGTAGGTGGAAGCATTCATGGATTGAAAGGTGCAAGGCACTCCTAGGAGCTGCGGAAACCTTGAAGGTGAAGTGTTAGGTGTGAAGAGTGAGTGGTGAGGCCTTCTCACTTGAGCTAGGGAGAATGTGAAGACTAAAGGTCTATCCTAGAGGTAGGAGACAAGAGTGAACAATTGGCACAATTTTGACAGCAATTTCACTCACATTAATCTTGAGAATTACATAAGCCAACCTCCTTTTATAGCAATGGAGGGCTGAAATTACAAGCTAAATTCAAAAGAAATGTAAGGCAAATTGGCGCCTAATGAGAGCACACATGGAAGATGTGACTAAGGTGGTGTGATTAGCGTTTATGCACTCCTCCATGGCCTTCTCATGACCGTCCTAGATTAAATTAGGTGTTTTAGAAACCCTAATTTAATCTAGGTTGATAATTAGGTGCCAAAATTAATTATAAGAAAAATTACAAATAAAATTTTGAATTCTATTTTGACAAAAATTAAATTCTACCCTACACTAAACTTATGGCATTTTTAAACATATAGAGGAAAGTTTCTCTGCCATCAGTAGCAGTGTCCCAATCCTCTTGGATTCTTCTTTCCATAGCTCTTGTAGTTGGCCCATATCTTCTATTTGGTGGGCTTGGGCTTGACCTTTGACTTGGACTTGGGCTTGGACTTGGGCCTCTTCCATCATCCCCTCCCTCTTGAGAAGGATTTGTCCTCAAATCCAATGCTTCATCTTCTTCATTACTTCCTGCAAAAGAGATTAGGTCCATAACATTGAAAGTATTATGAACTTCACATTCTTCATGTAAATCCAGAATGTATGCATTGTCATTGATTCTCTTGAGAACTTGGAAAGGTCCATCTCCCGGGGGCTAAGCTTAGATTTTCTTCTAGTGGGACATCTATCCTTTCTAAGATGCAGCCAAACCCAATCTCCTTCCTCAAAAATTATCTCTCGCTTCCCCTTATTGCCATGCTTTATATATTTCTCTGTTTGCCATTGTATTTGTTTTTTAATGCTCTCATGCATTTTCTTAACAAATTCAGCTTTTGCTACTCCTTCCTTATGCACAAATTCTTGTGGATTAGGAAGAGGATTAAACCCATATACAACTTCAAATGGAGAAATATTGGTAGCTTTATGGACTAACCTGTTATATGCAAAATCAATATGGGGAAGGTACTCATCCCAAGATTTGTGGTTGCCTTTCATAACTGTCCTAAGCATAGTTGAAAGAGATCTATTTATTACTTCAGTTTGTCCATCCATTTGAGGATGACAAGAAGTTGAAAATTTCAGTTTAGTTCCAAGCCTTCCCCAGAGAGTTCTCCAGAAATGACGTATAAATTTTGGAAATCTATCAGACACTATAAAAATAGAATCAAAACCTCTTGCAGTCTTAGGAAGTCCTAAAATAAATTCCATGCTAATGTCTTCCCATGGAGCATTTACAACAGGCAAAGGAGTATACAGTCCATGAGGCATTATTTTAGATTTAGCTTTTAAACATGAAATGCATCTAAAACTATGTCTCTAAACATCTTTTCTCATGTGTGGCCAAAAGAATTTTCCTTTTAAAAGCTTTAGAGTTTTATCAACTCCAAAATGGCCCATGAGACCTCCTTCATGTGTTTCTTTTACAAGAAGCTTTCTATGTGTTCCTTGGGGTATACAGAGTTTTCCTTCTTTAAAAAGATACCCCTCAGACACATAAAATCCTCCTTGTGCTCTATGTTCACATTTAACAAAAGTGGATGCAAAATCTCGATCTTCTTTGTACAGTTCAGGTATGTTTTCAAATCCAAGAATCTGGGCACCAAGTTTGAAAAGAAGGTATGTCTCCTGGAGAGAGCATAAACCACAATATTAGTACTACCCTTCTTGTATTTGATAACATAAAGGAATTGTTCAAGAAATTCCATCCATTTTGCATGGCATTTATTCAACTTATGCTGACACTTCAAGTATTTTAAAGACTCATGATCACTATGAATTAAAATTCTTTGGATACTAGATAGTGCTCCCAAGTCTTCAGGGCCCTCACAAGTGCATAGAGCTCCTTATCATAGGTGGGGTAGTTGAGGGTGGCACCATGAAGTTTTTCACTAAAATAAGCAATTGGGTGTCCACCTTGCAACAATATCGCACCTATGCCTACTCCTGATGCATCACATTCTACCTCAAAAGTTTTTGCAAAATTTGGTAGAGCTAAAACGAGTGCATTAGTGAGCAAAGCTTTAAGCCTTTGGAAGGCTTGATCTTGCTTCTCTGTCCAACAGAATGGAGTGTCTTTCTTCACTAACTCATTGAGTGGTGAAGCTAGACTTGAGAAGTTAGGCACAAATCTTCTGTAAAAGCTAGCAAGACCATGAAAAGTCCTAACCTCTCCCACATTTTGTGGAACTGGCCACTCTCAGATGGCTTTGATTTTTTCGGGGTTAACATGTACCCCATTTTTGCTAACTATAAAACCTAAAAACACTATGCTATCAACACAAAAGGTAGACTTATCAATATTAGCAAAAAGATAATTTTTTATAAGCACTAAAAGAACTTCCCTAAGGTGACGTAGGTGGTTTTCTAGGCTTTGGCTATACACTAGGATATCATCAAAAATAAACTACTACGTATTTACCTATACAATCTCTCAAGAAATGATTCATTAGCCCATGAATGTGCTAGGTGCATTAGTGAGACCAAAAGGCATCACTAACCACTCATATAGTCCAAATTTGGTTTTAAAAGCGGTTTTCCACTCATCACCTTCTTTAATTCGTATTTGATGATATCCACTCTTAAGATCAATTTTGGAAAATATAGTGGACCCATGCAATTCATCAAGCATGTCATCTAGTCTTGGGATTGGATGCCTGTACTTGATGGTAATATTATTGATGGCCCTATAGTCACAGCACATTCTCCACTTGCCATCTTTTTTTGGTACCAACAAGACAGGTACAACACAAGGACTGAGGCTCCTTTGAACTCAACCCTTCTCCAACAAATCCAGAACTTGTAATTCTATTTCCTTGGTTTCCTCATGATTAGTTCTATAAGCTGGCATATTAGTAATCCGGTCGGTCATCGGTAGTCGATGACGTCAGCAGCAGATGACCACGTGGACCACTCACAGGGTGACACGTGGAATAAGATAGCAGGTGAATCAGGGAGGAGATCACTCAAAACGGTGATCGGTGGTCAGTTGCTAAGTGACCGCCACCAACAGATCAGTGCCCAGATGAGTGCCTGGAAGGAGAGCGCGAGAAGTAAAGAAGCACTGATCAGTCATCGGTGCATGGTCATCAAGGTCTCTTGTTAACACGCAGTTAAGCTGGGACCCAAGCTCCCAGCGAGAGCGTTACGCTAGAAGCACTGATCCGTCATCGGTGCATGGTCATCGGGGTTTCTTGTTAACACGCAGTTAAGCTGGGACCCAAGCTCCCAGCGAGAGCGTTAAGCAAGAAGCACTGATCCATCATCAGTGCATGGTCATCGGGGTTTCTTGTTAACACGCAGTTAAGTTGGGACCCAGGCTCCCAGCGAAAGCGTTACGCAAGAAGCACAGATCATTCATCGGGGTTCTTGCTAACACGCAGTTAAGCTGGGACCCAGGCTCCCAGCGAGAGCGTTACGCATGCACCTCGCATGATTCCAAACCAGAAGAAGAAGAGCTGCTCGCCAGTAGGGTCGTGCATGAGGATGGCATAAGAGAGCTAGTAAGCAGGTCAGTCATCAGTGACTCTCTTAACCCATTACGTGCATGGCACTGTGCAGTGAGACCATGCATGCAGGATGCAGTGCCTGGTGAGTGTTGTAGTGGCCAGGCGCCGGCCAAGAGCTGAGAGGTCGGCACAAGAGAGGTCGGTATGGTGGGCCCAATAGGACATGGAGAACTGATGATGTCACCGAGCCACGTCAGCTGGGTCCTACAGTGTGGGTCAGAGCTATGTGGGGGTGATACCACAGACGTGGAGCAGTGGGTCGATGAACCCTCAGTAGGGTCGATCACCAGAGCGAGGCAATGTGTCCCCGTCACACAACAGGGCAATGAGAGATACATCGGTCATCGGTCAGGATGAGGGACACATCGGTCGACAGGGTGTGACGAGGTGACATCGGCCAGGGTGAATTGAACAACGTGACCAGAACAGTTGAGATTGATTCCCCGAAGGGACCAGTGATCAGTAAAGTGCCCAAAGCCAGGGAGAGGCCTTAGTCACGAAACGTCCATGCATGAGGCGGGGGAAGCACAGCTACGTACAGAGCCTTGAGGGGTAGAGAACCCATCAAGATTAGAGTCTCCCAATGAGGTTGCCTGCATGGCACGCGGACCGTGAAGGCATTCCTAGAGCAGTTGGCGCCAGTGATTAGGTAGGGCAGGTGGGCACAGAAATTGAGGGTATACAGAAGTACCCACGTGGCCTTCCCTGTCAGACTTTGCACTCAAGTAGGAGAAACCTGCACACAAGATTGTCCTCAGAGTGGGTGATGGTAGCGCAAGAGCAATCAAGTGAGCCTAGACGTAGCCAGTAAACCTCAAGACTATATGAGGGGCAGAGAAGCACTGAACCAGGTACAAAACGCAATACGCAATTTCGAACTAGAAATTACACAGAGAGATTTTCGGTGTTCCTGTTGTCTGACTTGAGCGTCGGAGCTACAACAGCCGCTAGAGGCGCCGTCTGTGTTGTTTTGCAGGCATCGTTTGGAGTTCTAGAGGGATTCTTGGAGCGTTCTTGCAGAGCACGCAGTTGCAGGAGGCTAGACGAAGGAGTGACGAGGCATATCCTCCACGTTCGAGTCACCGACGGGATCAATTAGGAAGACTAGCTCCTGGAACTAAATCTATTTGATGTTCTATTCCTCTAAAAGGGGGAAGTCCCAATGGTCCTTCCTTAGAGAATAAATCATCAAACTCTTTCAAAAGTTCTTTTACCTGAGGAGGTAGAATACTAACTTCAGAAGATGTGGCAGTGCATGTAAGTGTTGCTTTACACAGCATGAGGCCAGTAGGTTGTTCAGAAAGAAGTATTTTTTAAACTTTGTTTTCAACTTTTTCTTCCTTCTGAATGACCTTGTGGGAAGGAACACTCTTCTCCCATGCCTCTTTTTTCCTAAGGGCTTTTTCTTGGTTCTCTATTTTTTTTTCTTCCTCTCTTTTGATTTTCATTTGTACTTGATCCTTTATCACCTATGAATGTGATAAGGGATAGAGTACAAACTTTTTATCACTGTGAATGAATGTAATCTCATTGGTAAGACCATTGTGCATGGTTTTCTTATCAAATTGCCACGGTCTACCCTATAAAATATGACAAGCTTCCATGGGAACTACATTACATAAAACTTTGTCTTTATAGTTTCCCACAGAGAACTCAACTTTCACTTGCTTATCTATAGTTAATTCCCCATTTTCATTTATCCACTGAAGTTTATAAGGTTTAGGATGAGGTATTACCTGTAGATTCAGCTTCTCAACCATCCTAGAGCTACAGCAGTTGCAGCCGGAACCACTGTCCACAATGAGAGAATATACATTTTCAAAAACTTTACATCTTGTGTGAAAGATGTTCTCTCTTTATGACTCTTGGTCCACACTAGGTTGGTTGTTGAGGGTTCTACGGATCATCATTAACTCCCCCTCACATGGATACACTTCCTCACTATTTACTTTCTCCTTTTCCCCGCTAGCTTCTTCACTTTGACTACTATATTCATCCCTCCCTCTTAAGAGTATGGTTCTCTTGTTTGGGCACTGGGCAGCTATATGACCTCTACTAAAGCACTTAAAACATTTAGTGTCTCTGCTACGGGGTTGTGAGCTAAAAGTATCTATTTCTGTTTTCTTGGGAGTTTCTTTTGGTTTTTCTTTTATGGGTTCCTCCCTTTTATACTCTCTCTTGGGATAGGAGTTAGAATATGAACGTTCCCTACGACTTGAAGTTTTTCTCAAATTTTGTTGTTCAACTTTGATGCAAAGTTGAATTAAATCATTTAAGTCAATATAAGGCAAAAGTTCAACTATATCTCTTATCTCTAGATTGAGCCCACTTAAAAACCTTGTTATGGTGGTGGTCTCTCCCTCCCTGATGGAGGTTCTCATCATGTATAGTTCCATCTTCTGCCTATATTCTTCCCCACTCATAGATTTCTGTTGGAGTCTCTAGAGCTTGTCCATTAACTCCCTATTATAGTAGGAAGGAGTATGACGGCGTCTTAAGGCTCCCCTAAGATCATTCCATTATTCTATGGGAGGGTCCTTATGAAGGTGCTTGTCTCTCTCTAAGGCAGTCCACCAATACATAGCATTTCCCTGAAAGCTAAGGGTAGCTAGGGGTACCTTTCGTTCATCGCTTACTCTATGGCAAGAAAATAATTGTTCTAACTTCATTTCCCAATCTAGGTAAGCTTCTACATTTTCTTTCTCGTGGAAATAAGGTAAGTCTACCCTAACCTCCTTACTGCTTTCTTTTCTTTCTTTTCTAGCTCTTCTAGGGGGTGGTTGATAGTATTCATTAATCCTAAGGCTTTGTTCACCAAGAGAATCACTACCCCTAGAGCTAGAGGCATGTGAACTTCTTTTTGTTTTATGGGTGTATTCATCTTTTTCTTTAACCATCCTCAACTCCTTCTCCAACAAAGCAAAATGAGCATCCCTCTCTTTGAGTTGGGCCTCTTGTTGTAATTGTCTAAATGAAAGCGATTGAAAGTCTTGTGCAAGTTGTTTTAAAAGAGATTTGATTGAATTTTGATCATCTTCACTAGAGTTATGAGAATGAGTATACATGATTCAAGCTATGTGATAAAAGCAATTTACCATAAGAAAGATAGGTGGAGTAATGTAGGTAGATTCCCAAGAAAGGGAGGTGGATCACTTAAAGTACCAAGCCTTTCCTAGCCAAATTTTATCCTTCAAGACTTTCACAAACCTTTCTCTAAGTAATTCACTTAGAGCACAATCAAGAATGAAAACACAATTTTATAAAAGAAAATAAATAGGCTAAAACAATTAAACACAAATGAATTAATTCTAACTAGAAAGCTTTAAACTAGTCGAATAACTAATGATGAGGCTTGTTGGCACTTGTGAACCTTCAAGACACACTCATCGACAAATTATGTGATTAATCCACTAATTGTTCAAGGTTTAACAAATTACAACTCAAGAAAATACAATGGAAATTGGATTAACAAAAGTTTTAAATCCTAATCTATGCACTTCTTCCTTTTGGCACTCTTTCTCTTGTTTTGCACCTTTTCTATTTGCACTCCCCCTCTTTGTGTATATTTGTGTATAACCTTGTTACTGCGCTCTTGCTATACCTCTTTTAGGATAGTCACTTGAAGTAATCAATTCAGCACCTACTAAGTGATAATGGCACTCACCACAAAGGTTAGCTTCAAACTTAACAAGCACCTTTTGAAAACTTCCACCACATAAGAGGTCAACAAAATTAAAGTAATAAAAGCTCAATTTGAATGTGGACAACAGCAAAGAGAATTAATATGTGATAAAACTCGAAGGAATATTGAAGAAAAATTGACAATCAAGCAAAATAAGGCAATCAACAAAGCTAGCACACAGAGTGAACCTAGGGAAAGGTACTAGAATTGGATTACAAAAACCAAAACTGAACTACAGAAAATTGAGGTATAAAATGCTTGACATATAAACTTTCTGCTCATTTGTATTTTTCAAATTTGAATTTGAATTTTTAAACACAGATACTTCTAGATGTCAGCTAACTTTTGGCACTTAAATCACACAAAACACATGCACCAATTAATTACAATAAAATTTTCAAATCTAGCACCAGATTACCATTTTTTTTTCGCGCCAATTTTGAACACTGATTTTGTTTGATTTCTCATTTTTTTTTCTCTTCGAATTTTGATTCACTTTTTTTTCTAAGACATCAAACTTCTCAAATCCAGATTTCCAAAAATTTTTCTCTACCGAAATCAAATTTCACAATGAAAAACAGCCAACACAGTTTTAGAAATCCTAATCTGGAATTAAAAATAGTAATAAGAAACTTCAAGAACACAAAGGAAATTGATGTATATGAAATTGTGTGGATCTAACACACAATTATGAACTCAAAACTAAAAGTAAAAATGCACCAAAGGATCAATTCAACACATATTAGATTTGGACTCAAAAATCAAATCAAGAAACCAAAGAATCACTACAAAAAATTGTGTATAAAGTGGTGGTTTTAATATGGCGGTTATTAAGAACCACCACAATTTGCTGTATAATACGATATTTTACTAACCACCAGAATTTTCATTTAGAATACGTCATTTTTAACTGTCACAATTATCCATCAGAATAAAACTCCCGCATTTGCTTTCCCTCCCTACACCATTCCATTATTCCTTTTTTTTTGAAAACTTGCTTTCACTTGAAAATTGATTTTTTTTTTTTTGAAAACTTACTTTCACTTGGAAAATGAATTTTTTTTGAAAACTTGCTTTCATGGAAACTAGAACATGTCTTCACTCTCGTCCCTCTCTCTCCCTCTCTCTGCTAACGAAACCAAAACCTGTCTTCACTCTCGTCCCTCTCTTTGCTCCACATGAAACCCTAACACCTCTTCCCTCTCTCTGCTCCACACGAAACCCTAATGCCTCTTCCCTCTCTCTACTAATGAAACCAAAAATCCCTAACGTTGCCTCCACACGACACCCTACTCTGACCTTCACGAAACCTTGCTCCGACCTTCACGAAACCCTCTGTGCTTCACGAAACATTCACTCTTCCCTTCAATAAAGCTCGCCTTCCTAACGTTCATTCTCGCCTTCCTAACACTCACTCTCGCGTCCGCCATTGCCACCTCCGCGCAAGGATTCAATACAATCAATCATTTGATCAGGTTTGTGTAAGGACCTGTAAAATTGAATTGGAATAAAAAGGGTTATATATTAAAAGAATTCTATGTATGTTTTATTTAAAATAAAAAGGGAGGAAAAGTTAAGTTAGAAGGCTATGAGATCGCCGGTCGCCTGCTACACATGAGCGCCAGGTGGACGTCGCCAGGGCGCGAGGCATGCGGGCATCGCGCGGGCGCGAGGCATGCGGGCATTGCCAGAGCGCGAGGCACGTGGACGTGGCCAAGGCGCGAGAGGCATGCGAGCTTTGCCAGGGGGAGACATCGGTCGTCCACCAGGAGATGTCATCGGTGGATAGCCTTCGCGCGAGAGGTCATCGGTGGATAGTCTTCGCGCGAGAGGTCATCGGTGGATAGTCTTCGCGCGAGAGGTCATCGGTGGATAGTCTTCGCGCGAGAGGTCATCGGTGGATAGCCTTCGCGCGAGAGGTCATCGGTGGATAGTCTTCGCGCGAGATGTCATTCGGTGGATTGTTTTCGCGCGAGGGGTCATCGACGAAAGATTATCGCGCGATGTCGAGTTGCACACAGAGGGGGTAAGACCCAGACTCCCAGCAGGAAGCGTAGTGCACGCACGCCACGTAGACAAAAAGGGTGGTTCAGAATAGTGACATCAGAATGTTGGCATGCGCAGGGGACACTCGCGGTCGTACTGTTCAGAGCAGTGGCTGGCATGCACAAGCGACAACAGTGGCAGTACTGTTCAGAGCAGTGGTTGGCATGCACCAGAGACAACAGTGGTCGTACTGTTCAGGGCAGTGGTTCTCAGACTTCTCTGCAGAGTGGGTGGTGGCAGCTGCTTTTGGTGGATAAGTTGGTTTAAGATGCAGAAAACCCACTGCTGAGAGGAAGAAACGTTGCAGCCTTCAAAGAGAGAAAGAGTGAGTTACCTCCCTTCTCCCCCAGTTGCCTCCTTCGCGCTGCGATTCTAGCACCTTCACACGAGAGTACGACGAGCGACAGTCACCATTAGAGCACCTGGGCAGTTCTCTGCAAGTCCTTCGACCAGACGCAAAAACAGAGCCAAGGCGTTCTTCAAGCTTTGTTGGGTTTCGGAACTCTAGGTGTTTGCGCAAGTCCAGGTAAGGGAAGCTAGACTTCATTTTCAATACAAGCCATAGTTTAGCTATTTCTGAAGTGAGGGCGACGTGGTCGCCGGTTTTCGTTTCATCTTTGTAAAATGCTCTGTTCTTATGTGTTTGGGCGACGTGGTCGCCGGTTTTATATACAGACTTCGAAATACCTTGTTTTTGAACCAGATCGCCGGTTTTGGCGTCGTTTGCGAAACTCCCTGTTTTTGATGTTGCTTTGAACTGTTGAAGCTTAAATGTGATCTTCGAAAATCTGAATCTTTGAAACGAACATTGCTGTGACTTGAATCATTTATTTAAGGGCGGTATGATGTGTTGAATGTTGTGAATGTGGATCGAGGCATAGTATTTTCAGGAAAGAAAATACCGTGTAAGATCGTGTAGGATGTGCATTGATCGGTGATTCCTAAGGGGATATCCTGACTCTGCTGAGATAATGGAATCACATAGAGGAAGTTACTCAGTTGGTGAGAGTCGAAGGAGGTTCATATGAATGGGCGTCTCGTGTGAAAAAGAACGAGCTCCGCCTGTTCTATGGATTAACCCTGTCATACCGGGAGAACTATTGACATTGAGATTATATATACGCATGCTGTGTGGATTCACAGCGACCCTGTGTGGATTTCACAGTGGTATGGTATGACAGGTGCAGATCTCTGAGTCTAATCAATGCATGAGTCTTCCGGAAGTAGTGTCAAGTGTCTTGTGTGTTGAGTCAGTGGTGGTCTGACGTGAGAAATGAGAAACATTGAATTGATAGACACTTGATGCAGTTTTGTGAAATAGAATGACTCTTGAGAATATTGTGAAATGTGTGATTTCTGGGTGATCAGGTGAAGAGTAGGAGAAACTTGATAACTTTACGTGAATATCTTGAAATTGTTTACCTTGATTTTATTTTAAGTATCCTTATTTAAACTCTTTTTAAATGTCTAGCTTACCCTGTGTTTTCGTTTGTGTTGTGGCCTTTTCTTAAACCTGTAATGATCGTGTATAATTTACACGGGAGCAGATGATGTTGCAGGAAGTAGAGCTCTTTAGAAAATTGTCGCTGGAAGGAGATCGCCTGTTTTCTTTTCTGTTGGGTGATCGCCCCTCTTGCTGCTTTATAATAGGAGATCGCCTTTATGAAAGGAGATCGCCCTTCTTATAGGAGATCGCCCTTTTTGCCAGGAGATCGCCTATCTGTCTTTTGTATTGTATTTCGTTTACGTTTTTAATGGAGAAGTGATCGTTTGTATTAAACTCCCTGTGAGGAGAAACTTATTTATTTTATATAAAGATTTTGCTCACTTCAATCTATTTGTCACTTTATTTTCGTTTTATATTTATTTTCAAAGAAATTTGGCGGGATGTTACAGTTTGTGCTTGTGTGCCCTAAACTATTTCTTCGAAATCTATTGTTCGAAACCGTGTGCAATCTATCGTTGTTCTTAATTTGTGAAACAAACATTATGTATGATTTTGCTGCTTTGATAAATTTAATTTAAGGTTTGTGATCTAATGTTATTGTCTGATCTGCTTGAGTGTTGTTGCTATTCACTTTGATTTCAATATACTGAAGTAAGACCAGTTTGATTTCACTATAGTCATATTGTATCACCTTATATATGTATGACCTTAACTTGTTTGTTAGTTGAAGAAGCTGATAGTAGGTTTCATATCAAGGAATGTGACTATGTTCTCTAATCAACTCATTAGAGGGAGGAGGAGGTAGTTGTTAGTGTTTGTTCTGTAGTTAGAAATCTAATGGGGAGTGGAATGGAGGGGAATAGAGTTATTATCTAATTGTTTGGATATTTTTACTATGCAATTGGAGGGGAGGAAAAAGAGATCTTGGAGATTCATTGGATGGAAAAGAATTGCAGTGTCTCTAAAATGTTTCATGATGCTTTTGTGATTGATAATGGTTCAAAATAGCCCAGTATGACTGTGTACAAGTTTTCCAATATCACTAGCACCCCTATACCATATGTAGGTTGAAATGCCTATTGTATGAAATGAAGACAGCAAAAGGAACACAAGTAGACGCATGTTTGAAACAAATCTTGCAACATTTCATTTTTCAGTTAAGGAGGACAACAAACCTTAATTAAATCAAGTCAGAGCAGAAAAACTTTCATTTTTTAGTGGTTGCTGCATAATGCAGCAGTTTACTCCAGCAGGGTCTGTTTTTGCGCCAGTACCTCTGGAGGTTTAAGCAGGGCGGTTCCTTTTTGGTGGGACCAGATGATCATTTGTAGCACAATGGAGGAGTATAGGCATCGGTGGTTCCTTAGAGCAACTGCTGCAGATGTGAAACAGAACCGGAAAGTAGCATCCTTGTGTGCCTTACATGTGAATACTAGGTTATCAATGGACATCTGAATGAAGGCAGAATGTAGCAACTGTTGGTATGGTTTATGCAACATACCTAGTTAGTGCAAAGATTTTGCTTTTGTGGCTGATGAAGGGCAACACTGCTAAGGAGTCCCTACACTGGAGAGTGGGGTCGGAAAGTCAAGATGTTTTTCAGAAACATGAATGTTTGATAATGTTTCACTTCCACTGCACAAGGAGTTAGAGTGCCTTTACGTATTGGAGACACAAGGAGTTAGAGTGCCTTTACGTATTGGAGATGGCAACCACATATTTGTAATTTGAAGAGGTGGAATGGGAATGATATGTGGAAAAATTTGAGTGATAAAAGGTTAATGTTTATTTTCTTGTAAGTACTAAATCTGTTAGAAAAGGTAGGAAATCACATGAAGGGATGGTGATGCTAGAAGCACTCAATTGGTGAGAAGATTGGGTGCATTCATACTCTTAGCAGGTTCAAGAATGTGGACCAGCATAGTGCAAAGGGTAAGTTTCATGAATTGTCCTTTGGATTAATTCACAACTTTGTAGGCTCAATGCATGGGAAGTTTGGTAAGATTTGATAATGGTATTAAACGCTGCACAAGAGCACCACCGTGAAGTTCAAGCTAATTCCAAATTTTTAATGCACCAATATTCTTTTCACAACTTCTTTGCTGCATAATTATGCAACAATCTTGATTTTGAATTTTGCAGCTGGTGCAGAATTAATTTAGCACCTATAGCAAGATAAAGAAGGTTCTAAAATGCAAAAATATCATGCTTTCCAGATAAGACACTATCAAGGTTTGACATGGTTCAAATCATGTTCAATTTTGTTTTGGCTGCAGTGCTGTAAGTAACATGAATGGGATTAAAGTTAAGCACTTGGAGCAGCTTGCTTTTCTTTGTCATGGTTATGTGAACCAAGGAAAGACCAAGATGAATAATAAAAAAAGATACAACCGATACAATATATACATTAAGATGTCATCACAATTTTTCTTAAACTTATCTTATCACTCTTATTATGAAAATTTTTTCTTTCTATAGAAAGGTTGAATTTTTAGTAGGATAAAGTGTAAAAATCTTAAGTCAATTAAAAATATAATCAAATAAAAATATATAACTAAACTTTATTTCATAAATTGATTTTGTGTTACTCAAGGTTTAAGTTACAAAAGGGTTTAAATTACAAGATTAATGTTTCTTTTTTTCTCTTTCTATTACAGTAATTTCTATTATAATATAATTTAAAGAATAATCTCCTTGGCATTGTGACTAAAGTTAATCATTCACAATTTAGAACTGTTGCATGGTTATTTCTTTGTTATTTCTTGGTGTGGGTGAGTCCACCGTGAAATTGGTTTTCATTATTGCTTTATATATTTGCCAAATTTAATACTTATGGGGAGTTTTTTAGGTTTAAAACAATTCCATTTCAGTCCGTGATGTTTTTATGTTTGTGAGACACTCAATCTTAAAATAATACATGTGAGGTTCATATTTTTATTGCCCGTAAATTACTATTTAGTGCCTATTTGTAATTTGAAATTTTAAGTGAAAATATGAAATTTGTTTCACATTAATAAAAATTCTAGGTTTAGAATATACAAGTGCGCATGTCATTAATGTATTTAGGTGTTGCATGACCATCTACAATTGTGTTAAAATTGCTATTTGATTCTTGTTTGTAAGTTGAAATTGTTGAAGTGTAACTTTGGACTGTTTCGAGTACAAATGCTGTTATTTATACAATATATTGGCTTCAAAATATTTATCATTATTTTTAATTTTATCTAGGAAAAAATTGATGAGCTAATGCTAATTATATATTGATCATCAGGAACATCAATGATGTATTAGTATACTTAAGCCTATATATTGCTTCAAGAAAAGATGTTCCAAAATATTTTGCTGCAATGGCAGCTAATTTGGTTCATGCATCCATCAATGAGGTATGTATATATTTAAATATTTATTGGTGTCTTTTATTTTATAATTATAAACATTAACTTAAAATTATTTATTTCAGGTATCAGATACTGGAAGTGGCGCTCCATCACCTAATCAAATAATATGATCAAGTGTTGGAAGCAAAACTGATTAGGGATGTGTGTTTTAATTCTAAACTTGATTAGGGATGTATGAACTTTTGAACCATTATATTTTTTCATTTTCAATTATGTATCAACTTTTGAACAATATTATGTGTGTTTTAATTTTCAATGAAATGAGTGGATGCTTATAAGTTTTATACATTATTTCATTTTATTGGTATATTTTATTTTTATATTATGAAAATATATTATGTTTAGTTAATTGCGCAAAATAGATTATAAAAAATATTATAATAAAGATTATAAAAAAATGAAATATATATATAAAAAAAGGATAAAAAAAAGGTGGTTAAAATTTATTTATTTAGAATTAAAATTACGACACTTAAAAATGCCACATTATACCCTACATAATGACACCAGAATCTTCTTCAATGAATTAAATTGTGTCAGTTATAACTAACACTATTTACATATAAAAACCACCACTTTAAATGTAGTGTTAAAGTGGCGGGTGTTGCGGCAGGTAGTGTGAAACCGCCACATTAAACTTTGTGGCGGCCAGTTCTATGGCACACGCGTATATTGTGGCGGTTATAAACGCCACTTTATACAAAAAAAAAAAAAAACCGCCACAATATACACTATTTTTTGTAGTGAATCAACAATAGGTACTACTTGGAAGTGATAACAATTTTGGATTCACATGACTATGACAAAACTAGTATAGATTCATAAAATCAAAATGACTCAAATCTAAGCAAATTGAACCGATTGAATTGGCAAAAAAGACTCAAATCTTAGTAAACTGAAAATAGCACACCAAAACACACAAGAATCCTACATAAAATTGCACAAGAAATGCTCAAGAACAACTAAGCACAATTCTACCAATTGGATTCATCCAAACAACATTCAAATCAAAATTAAAATGCAAAAAACAGCATGACAATGTGGAAACAGTAGGAACAATACTGATTTAAGATGAAAACAGAAACAAAAATGAAAAGAAGAAGGCACACTTAGCTCTTGAAGAACCTAGGCTCATGATACCACTTGATGTAGTTGTGCCTTCATTCGTTAGCTTGATTTTGAGATTTGAAGTGGTAGGTGGAAGCATTCATGGATTGAAAGGTGCAAGGCACTCCTAGGAGCTGCGGAAACCTTGAAGGTGAAGTGTTAGGTGTGAAGAGTGAGTGGTGAGGCCTTCTCACTTGAGCTAGGGAGAATGTGAAGACTAAAGGTCTATCCTAGAGGTAGGAGACAAGAGTGAACAATTGGCACAATTTTGACAGCAATTTCACTCACATTAATCTTGAGAATTACATAAGCCAACCTCCTTTTATAGCAATGGAGGGCTGAAATTACAAGCTAAATTCAAAAGAAATGTAAGGCAAATTGGCGCCTAATGAGAGCACACATGGAAGATGTGACTAAGGTGGTGTGATTAGCGTTTATGCACTCCTCCATGGCCTTCTCATGACCGTCCTAGATTAAATTAGGTGTTTTAGAAACCCTAATTTAATCTAGGTTGATAATTAGGTGCCAAAATTAATTATAAGAAAAATTACAAATAAAATTTTGAATTCTATTTTGACAAAAATTAAATTCTACCCTACACTAAACTTATGGCATTTTTAAACATATAGAGGAAAGTTTCTCTGCCATCAGTAGCAGTGTCCCAATCCTCTTGGATTCTTCTTTCCATAGCTCTTGTAGTTGGCCCATATCTTCTATTTGGTGGGCTTGGGCTTGACCTTTGACTTGGACTTGGGCTTGGACTTGGGCCTCTTCCATCACTAAAGTAGGAAAATCGTTGCCTTAACTTTAAGGCAACACTTTGACAATGATTTTTCAGGAGTGGAGTATGCAGCCGTGGGCTTAGGTTTAGGCAACGCTTTTTTGCAGTCGTTGCCTTATACTGGTAGAATTGGCAATGTTTTTTGGAAAAAATTTTAGGCAACGCTTTTTCTCATTATGTTTAGGCAACACATTTTCAGTGTTGCCTATTATTTAGGTAACGTTTTTTTAAATGTTGTCATTGGTAAAGGCAACGCTTATTTACATGTTGTCTGTCTTTTTAGACTATACTTATTCGCATGTTGTCTATCTTTTAGGCAACGCATTTTCAGTGTTGCATATTGATAGAATAGGCAACGTTTTTTCGTAATGTTTAAGCTACGCTTATTTACATGTTAGTCTTTTTAGACAATATTTATTTACATGATGTCTATATTTTTAGACAACACTTTTTTAACATGAGAAATTATGAAATGTATCTTAATTTATAAAATTACGCAATAGGCAACATTTTCAAACTAATTTAAAACGTAACACATTTATAATTTTACATTTAGATCACATTTATAATTCAACTAAGAACAATGTATATAATATTAAATATTTCAAATGTGCAAGTTACATACTTCATTGTATACCAAAAGAGTAAAAGTTGTAATCATTACAACTAATTAGAGTTAGAAATTAACAAAGAGAAATTAATAAAGAAAATCTCTCAAAAAATTTTACGTTTCTTCCTCGTGTGTTTAGTATTAGTATTATCTTGACGTCCAACCTGGAACAATTAAACAAAATGTACAAACCTTTTAAAATATTATCAAGTTTGTAAATAAAATAATATATAAATGCAAAATACCTAGCCAACATTGAATGCAAATGATATGTCTATACCTAAACCAAGAAAAGGAACATGAGCGGAAGCATATGAACGTGTAGCAACTACGGTGTTTTCTTTCCCTAAAACCTGTACCGACCAGTCCTCGGACATGGAGAACAGATAGTAAAGGGTGAACCACGTCAGCTGGGTCCCACAGCATGGGCCAAAGCCACGTGGAATGGACCCCGCAGGCAGTTTGGATTAGCGGGTGATTAGTCATCAGCGTGTCCCCACAGAGAAGGGTGATTAGTCATCAGCGTGTCCCCACAGAGAAGGGTGATTACCAGAAGGGACTGATGTGTCCTCGTCGCTCTGCAGGTTGATCAGTCCTCGGCAACAGAGTGTGACGAGGTGACATCGGTATTGGGTGATTTGAACAACACAACCAGAACAGCTAAGGTTGGTTCCCAGAGTGGGCCAATGACCAGTTAAATACCCAGAAGTAGGGAGAGGCCTAAATCACGAAGAGCTTATGCGTGTGGCAGGGAAAGCACAGTTAGGTGCAGAGTCCTGAGGGGTCGAGTACTCATCAGAACTAGGGTTTCCCAGTAAAGGCTACATGCATGGCACGTGAACAATAAGGGCACTCCCTGAACAAGTGGCCCTAGAGACTAGGTGCACGAGGAGGCATCCAGGTGGTCATCCTGTAGTGTTTGCACTCCAGAAAAGGAAACCTTATGTGCTAGATTACCCTAAGACTGGGTGATAGCGGCGCGAGGGTATTCCAGTAAGCCCAGAATATGGCTAGCAGCGTAGTGAACCCTAATTAGGGCTAGCGACGCAGTAAACCCTAGACTATATAAGGGAAAGTGAGATACTTCACAAAGGTACGCAGTTTCTAGACCTAAACATAGAGAGACTCAATACACTTGGTTTTTTTTGCCCCATCTTGACTTGAGCGTCGGAGTGCAAACGGCCTCTAGGGCGCCCCTTTCTCTTTTGCAGGTGCAGATTGCTTCGAAAGAACCAAGCATTTATCAAGGTGAGGAAGGAGGCGTGTGAGTGTCGTAGAGTCAACCGACAGGAGAGTCAACCGGCAAGAACATTTGGCACCCACCGTGGGGCCGAAGTAAAACAGGGTCCCATACACGAGAGTGAGAGTAGAAACCACAGAATATGAGGAATACTAGACACGTATCCGTTCCACCAAATGGGGGCGAAAGCGTTACCATGCAACAACTCATGGAAACGATGCGCGCTCTTCAAGAGATGGTGGCAGAGTCCAGAGCACATCAGGCGCGTATGCAGGAGGACCTGGCCGCCTCACAGGCCAGGAATGAGGAGTTGCACAGAGTGAACGAGGAGCTACGCTTGAATCTGCAACACATGCAGCAAGCTGGAGACCGCGGGGGAGATGATCGAGCTCCACCAACGCCCCCGAGGGCCTTTCCAATGCCGTTCTCCCAAACGATTATGGACACGGTGGTCCCAGCCACATTTATGGGGCCTAAGACCGTGTTCACCAGAAAAGAAGACCCTGAAACACATCTCACCGCTTTCCACACGCAGATGATGCTGTCAGGCGGATCTGACACGGTGCATTGTAAGCTCTTCATGACCACGCTAGCAGGAACGGCGTTGGAATGGTTTGTGAGCTTGCCCGAGGGACATATCACGTCTTTTGCGCAATTCTCCACGCTATTCAGGGAGCAGTATCTAGTTAACAGGGCCCCTTCGCCAGTGTCTTATGATCTATTTAATGTAAGACAGCATCAGAGGGAGTCCCTTAAAGATTACCTCAACAGGTTTGGGGCAATGGTGGTGAGGTTGCACACCAAAGACGAAGATATGGTGGTGCATGCCTTCAGGAAGGGAGTCTTACCAGGTCCTTTCAGCGAGTCCCTGATACGAAATCGCCCCAAGACCTTCGGCGACATTAAGCGTCGTGCAGTTGCGCACATTGTTGCTGAAGGAGAGCTCAATGAGAAACGAGAAAGTGCAGTCTCATCGAGGCCCCGAGTGCCTAGTCGACCCCAACCCCTGCGGGTGCACGAGGCAACCACAGAAAAAAAGGCTCAAGGAAAACAGAAGCCCTATGAGCCCCAAAAGCCCCAAACTAGGGCACGCGCCAAAGATGATGTGCCCCCTAGGCATGAATTCCTGGTGGAGCTGAAGGAGCTAATCGCCATTCCCAATGTGGCAGAAAGGTTGAAGATGCCCCCAAAGACAGACAAGAGGCTGGGGCTGAACAAGAATGCCTGGTGCGAGTTCCATCAGGCCTATGGCCATCCCATTTGCAACTATCTGGCCTTGGGCCACCAGTTGGACAAGTTGGTTAAAACTGGGTTCCTCAGTGATAACTTGAAGGAGACGCAAGGGGGCGAGGTGGCGGTAGCCCCGAGAGCTGATCAGGGGCACGAAGTGCCCATACACAGTGAGATTCACACTATAGCAGGTGGATTCTCAGGAGGAGGGTGCACCTCATCGCAGCGCAAAAAATATGCGCGTTTGGTGATGGCAGTGGAGGCATGCGAGGAAGATCACTTCCCAAACATCGACCTCGTCTTCACAAAGGCTGACCGCCGAGATGTTGTACCCCACGACAATGATCCGGTGGTGATATCGGTTGTCACTGCAGGACGCAGGGTGCATCGAGTGCTGGTGGATCAAGGTAGTTCGGCCGATGTGATGTTCTGGTCGATCTTCAACAAATTGCAGTTGTCTCCTAACTAGTTGTGGCCTTACATCGGCTGCCTATATGGATTTGCAGGAGACCAAGTCGAAGTGCGATACATAGAGCTCAGGACCACCTTCACTGATGGAGTGGCCTCCCGCACAGAGAACATCAAATACCTCGTGGTGAACGCCCCATCTGCTTATAACATGTTGTTGGGTAGACCCGCCTTAAACAGGTTGGGGGCAGTGGCGTCCACAAGGCATATGAAAATGAAGTTGCCTTCGATGGAGGGGATGGTGATAACCATCAAATCAGACCAGAAAGAGGCTAAAAGGTGCTATGAGAATAGCCTCAAGACGAGAAGGGGAGTCTGCATGGTGACCACCCAACCTCCAAGTGGGAGTTACAATGACACTGATGCACCCCGAGGTGACATCGGGGTTACACAAGTAGAGGTCGCCCGGGCGAGGCGACCTGAACCGGCAGAGGAGGTGGTAGAGAAGGAGATCAGAGGCAGGATGTTTAAGCTTGGCAAATCCCTGCCTCAGGAGACTCAGGACCAGTTGGCAGGGGTGATAGAGCAGCACATGGACGCTTTCGCTTGGTCCGCTTCAGATATGCCGGGTATTGACCCAGATTTCTTATGTCATCGCCTTGCGTTGGATCCCCAGGCCAGGCCCGTAAGACAACGGAGGCGTAAATTTAACGAAGAAAGGAGGCAGGTGGTGCAACAGGAGACCCGCAAGCTTCTCGATGCAGGCCACATACGGGAGATTCAGTACCCTGAGTGGATGGCGAATGTGGTGTTGGTAAAGAAGGCCAATGGGAAGTGGAGGATGTGTGTAGACTTCACTGATCTCAACAAGGCATGCCCAAAGGATTCTTACCCCTTACCCAACATTGATGCCCTAGTAGACAACGCCTCGGGGTGCAGGTTGCTCAGCTTCTTGGACGCCTTCTCTGGGTACAATCAGATAAAGATGCACCCGAGAGACGAAAGCAAGACAACATTCATGACCAAGTTGTCCTGCTATTGTTACACAGTAATGCCATTCGGCTTGAAGAATGCGGGTGCCACTTATCAAAGGCTAATGGACAAAGTCCTTGCCCCTATGCTGGGGCGCAACATACAAGCTTATGTAGATGACATAGTAGTGACCTCCCCGGCGCGAGATCAGCATGTTGCTGACTTGGAAGAGCTGTTTAATACAATAGCTAAGTATAGGCTGAAGCTGAATCCAGAGAAATGCGTCTTTGGGGTAGAAGTAGGCAAGTTCCTTAGTTTCCTACTTACGAAACAAGGGATTGTGGCCAACCCGAACAAGTGTGCGGCGATCATAGCCATGAGAAGCCCGACGTCGATCAAGGAAGTGCAGTAGTTGAATGGTTGGATGGCTGCTCTCTCCAGATTTGTGTCGGCTGGAGGAGACAAGGGTCACCCCTATTTCCAATGCTTGAGGAGGAATAGCAGATTCTCGTGGACCTCGGAGTGCGAACAGACATTCCTTAAGCTCAAGGAATACTTGGCTAGCCCGCCAATATTGTGTAAGCCCCAGCTCGGCACCCCGCTACGCCTGTACTTCGCAGTCACGGAGAAGGTGGTGAGTTCTGTGTTGGTTCAGGAACAGGAGCATAGCCAGAAGCCTATCTACTTTGTCAGCAAAGTGTTACAAGGGCCGGAGGCCAGATACCAAGCCATCGAGAAGGCGGCTTTGGCGGTTGTGTTCTCAGCCAGGAGACTCCGTCACTACTTTCAGAGCTTCACAGTGGTGGTGATGACTGATCTACCAATACGCAAGGTCCTGCAGAAACCAGACGTGGCGGGGAGAATGGTGCGATGGGCGGTCAAGTTATCAGAGTTCGACATCCAATATGAACCCAGAGGCCCGATCAAAGGATAGGTCTACGCCGATTTTGTGGCCGAGATGTGCTCGGCGGAGACCCAGCAGGAAGAACCTAGCTTCAAGTGGGTCTTGTCGGTAGATGGGTCCTCAAATCAGCAAGGTAGCGGAGCGGGGGTGATCCTTGAAGGACCCAAGGGATTATTGATAGAGCAGGCGCTGCGGTTCGCCTTCAAAGCCAGCAATAACCAGGCAGAATATGAAGCTCTGATTGTTGGGATGCTGTTGGTTAAGGAGATGGGAGCGCGGAACCTCATAGCAAAAAGTGACTCACTATTGGTCACTAGCCAAGTGGGGGGAGAGTACCAGGCCAAAGACCCTCAGATGGCCTCCTACTTGGAGTATGTTCAGTAGTTGAAGAGTTCGTTTGAAACATTCGAGCTAGTGCACGTGCCCAGGGAGCAGAATGCCAGAGCTGACTTGTTGGCCAAACTCGCCAGCTCAGGCAAGGGGGGCAGGCAGAGGACAGTCATCCAGGAGACCTTGAAGGCGCCTTGTACTCATACAGCTGACAACTTTGTGGGAGTCCATCAGATCAGTCAATCGCGCAGTGAGAAGAGGAGTCATCGTTCGTTGACGCAAGAAACTCTGAAGCAGCCACGGGTCAACGCCTGCAGGCTAATGGGGGAGGGGTCATCGCAAGTCTGCCTGTTACAGAGTGGAGAGACATGAATGACGCCCTATAAGCGTTACATAGCCGATGGGATGCTCCCAATAGAACCGATGGAAGCAAGGAGGATAAAGAAGAACTCGACTAAGTACACACTCATTGATGGCGAGCTATACAGACATGGGTTTACCCACCCCATCCTAGTGTGCGTACATGGCGAGCAGTGTGTAAGAATAATGGCAGAGCTCCATGAAGGCATATGTGGTAGCTACATCGGAGGTCGGGCTTTGGTGTCTAAGGCCATTCGAGCAGGGTACTACTGGCCGACAATGAGGGAGGATTGCACTAGGTATGTGCAGCAATGCAAGCAGTGCCAATTGCATGCTGATTGGCATAAGGCGCCACCAGAAGAGCTCAGGTCGATATACAGCCCTTGGCCATTCCACACCTGGGGAATCGACATCCTGGGGCCTTTCCCTTTGGCAGTACGACAGATGAAGTACCTCGTGGTCGCCATAGAATATTTCACGAAGTGGATCGAGGCTGAGCCAGTAGCCCAGATCACAGCCCAGAAGATCCAACACTTCGTGTGGAAGAATATAGTGTGCCGATTCAGGGTACCTAAGCGTTTGGTGTCTGATAATGGCACCTAGTTTGCAAGCCAATAGTTGGGGAAGCTATGTACAGAGTTGGGGATCAAGCAAGTGTTTGCATCGGTCGAGCACCCACAAACCAATGGGCAGGTTGAGTCGGCCAATCGAGTCCTACTCAGGGGACTGAAGAGAAGGCTGGAGAAAGCAAAGGGAAGGTGGGCCGAGGAGGTACCCAGAATTGTATGGGCTTACCACACTATTCCCCAGTCCACTACCAAGGAGACCCCCTTCAGCTTGGTGTATGGTTTAGATGCCATGATCCCTGTGGAGATCCAGGAGAGCTCGCCACGTTTCCAGAACTTTGTGGCTGAGGAGTCCAATGAAGAAAGGAAGGTGAATCTCGACCTCTTGGATGAAGTTAGGGAAGAGGCAGGAATCAAGGCCGAGGCGTTGAAGAGGAGAGTCGAACTCAAGCACAATTCTAAACTGAGAGTCCGGCAGTTCCAGGTGGCCGACCTAGTTATGCGAAAGGCGTCTCCCTACCAGATAGAGAACAAGCTATCCCCTAAGTGGATTGGTCCTTTCAGAGTGACAGAGGCCCTAGGGAATGGAGCGTATAGGCTTGAGACTTTAGAAGGTGGTCCGATTCCTCGAACATGGAATGCGACTCACTTGAAGTTTTATTTCAGTTAATGCCATGTAATGTTGTACACAATGCAGGGGACACTCTTTTTTCCCTTTTTCAAGGGTTTTTAATGAGGTCACCCAATAAAAAATTTCAGTTAAAGATATATCTCAGAATGTGTGTGTGTACAATACAGGTAGAACCTGTCACTTGGGGTTAGAAGTCTCGTGAGCGGGAAGGTAGGTTCTTGAGAACACCTCCCATTCGAGTGAGAACTCCCAACGTGAACAGAAGGGTTCGCCCAGTTAAATCCTCCCTCGCCTATGAGCGATGTAAGGTCAATTCGAACCTGTCACTTGGGGTTAGAAGTCTCGTGAGCGGGAAGGTAGGTTCGTGGGAACACCTCCCCTTCGAGTAAGAACTCCCAACGTGAACAGAAAGGTTCACCCAGTTAAATCCTCCCTCGCCTATGAGCGATGTGAGGTCAGCTCAAGCCTGTTAGTTGGGGTTAGAGGTCTCGTAAGCGGGAAGGTAGGTTCATCGAGAACACCTCCCCTTCGAGTGAGAACTCCCAATTTGAACAGGGGTTCGCCCAGTTAAATCCTCCCTCGCCTATGAGCGATGTGAGGTCGATTAGAACCTGTCAGTTGGGGTTAGAAGTCTCGTAAGTGGGCAGGAAGGTTCATAAGGAACACCTCCCCTTCGAGTGAGAACTCCCAACTTGAAAGAAGGGTTCAGTAGTGAAGTCACCAGGGAAATCCTCTCTCGCCCATGGCGGGCAGAGGTCGAATCGAGCCCTTTGAGTGAAGTTAGAGGTCCGACAGTTGGAGTGTGGGTTTGCATAGAACACCTCCTTGACGGGAGAGAAGTCCTCAATTCAAGCAAAGAGTTCATCAGTGAGGCCCACCTTCACCTAAGGGCGAGAAGTGATCATATAAAGTTTGTTAGCTTGTCAAATGCATCCCTAAAGTCCTCAGAGGGCTAAGTGATGAGGCAATGACGAGGTGGTGAGGCATCCTTCGAGAGAAGACTTCTGTGAGGTCTTGCCAGTAGCTACTCAACAAAATTAAGTGTGCTACCTATGGATTATTCTGAGTCAAGTGTGCTATTTAAGTGTGCTATTTATGGTTTGAGTATACGCTGGTCAGGGAGCTCAAACAACCAAGTATGCCGAAACAGTAAAGCGACAACAGAGATATCAATGCAAGTAAAGTGAAGCGTAAAGGCAAACAAATATGAAGGCGAGCAAGTGAATCATTAACATTATAATGGAGGATAATTACAAGAGGTTCAGTCATGAGATACAATTGCCTAGAAGATCTATCTGGGCACTATTTGCCCGTCGACCACCTGCGAAGTTACGGAGAATGGCGAGAGGTCCATCTCAGGATGCACGCAGGCAAACTGAACAAGCGCATCGCTAAACCCCTCCCCATAGGCGTCGGCGGCATCTTCAGTGAGCTCCGCCTCAATCTTCTTCAGCAATTCAATTTGTTGGGCAAGTTCCTCCTCAACTTTGCCCAACTGAACCTCTTGGCTCATGGACCTCTCCTCCAGCTTGGTCATCTTAGTCTGAGCCCCCTCCAGCTGCTCTTCCAGCTCGATGATCTTGTTGCGGAGGGGGAGAATTTTGGCCTCAAGCTGGAGGGCCTCCTGCCCTTTGGAGAATAGAAGTTTCTTGGTCTCCTTCTCAGATTGGCGGAGACTGCCCAGCTCCTGGATCAGAGCAGTCTCGCGCTTGGAAGCTTGTTGGAGTTGGAGACCCAAGTCCTTCTTCTGTTCCAGCTCCTTCTCCAGCTTGGTGACTTTCTCCAGCAGCTCTGCCTCAGCGTTCCCTTTGGTTAGCAGGAAGTTGGAGGCAGCGAGAAACTCCCCAAGGCCATGACTGATGAGGTCCCCAAGGGAGTTCCTGTCCATGGTCTCCAAGGCAGCTTGGCCAGGCATCTGCACAAGAGTCCGCTGGAGAAGGGGAGGCAGCTCGGGAGCAGAAGGTATTTGGCTGGCTGATGGAGCACTCTCCCCTCCACCCTCTAGAGCCAAGAGTGGCTCGGGTGGAGATGAAGCGTTGGGAGGGTGCTTCCTGAAGGAAGGAGGTTGCCCCTCCATAGCAGAAGAGACCTCTGCGGCAACCTCCACCCTTTTCCTTTTGAAGAAGAGGCCTAAATAGGTGTTCTTGTCCTCAGATATTTCAACTGGGGCTGCCCTTTTTGATGTCTCAGCAACTAGTTCCGAGGTAGCCACAGCGGGCAATGAAGGGCCAGCAGGGCCTGAGCCACCAGCAATGCGGCAATTTAGCACATCGGCTAGCCTCTTCTTCTTATCAGCACTTAGCACCATACCTGCATTGAACAACAAGAAAGGGTGAGAAGAGTCAAATATGAAGCACAAGAACAGTTAGATGCAAGACAAAGACAATATACCGATGTATACACTGAGGGTCTCAGCATCGTACTCGTGCCTAATTAGCTGGGTGGTGTCAAACACCACGCCACAGCTGGAGAGGGTCTGGCACACCTCTCGGTCAAAAGGCGTCAGCTCTTCGAGTTCGTGAGATTTCTTGAACTTCAACTTCTCCACCCAGTAAAATGGAAATCCATCAAGCATGGTGGAGTCGTAGGAGCTGCAGCAGACTCGGAAGAACTTCCCCTTGAAGCCCTTGTATGATTGAGAGAAGAGGGTGAGTAGAACCCTCCCTGCCACTCCATTCAGGCTTACCCAAAGCCTCTTCCCAGGGCTCTTCGCCTCGAAGAAGTATAAGAATACGTCTACCGAGGGGGTGAACCCTAGGTTGTTGCAAAGGATGGAGAAGGCTCGGATGAAGGCCCAACTGTTGGGGTGCAGCTGGGCAGGCGCCACGTTCAGCTCTGTGAGTAACGCCCTTTCGAACCCAGTGAAGGGAAGGCGGACTTTGATTTGCTTGAACACGGTGGCATAGAAGAAGAAGAAGGGTTCCCCGTCGTTGCAGCGATCATCGGTGCAGACGGGTTTGTCTTCTGTATAGGGTCACACCGAGATGTACGCGTCAGTTTCCCTGTCGAAGACGCGCCCCTTGATTTCGTTCTCATCATCCCTATGTTTTCGTAGATCTTCACAGGATGTAAGTTTTGAGGTCTCAGCAAGGAGATCCTTGGAAGCCCAGGGGTAGAGGGCCTTGTAATCAACCGCTATGGTTGGAGGAGGGTTGGAGGTTGTTTTGGTTATGGCCATCTTGAATCTAAACAAGTGAGAGGCAAGAAGAGAAAAAGGCTTAGAAGAAAACAATGGTGGACGAAGACTCAAAGGAAGAACGAACCCAGAAAAGAAGATTTTCTCAGAAACCCTAGAATGCAGAAATCATAAACAGTCCCAACGCAGTTAATGTGGTAATGTATGCAAAGAAAAGCAGAACCATGAAGCAAAGGCAAGAAGAAGATTAAAAACCATACCTTTAGGTGAGCAAAGTTGAAGGATCGCGAGAGTAAGGGATGGAGTAGGGTAGAAGCGTGCAAGGGAAGTTTGAAAGTTTGAAGGCTCAAGTGAAAAGTGATGAAATAGTGTGGGCGCGCGGGCTTTTGAAGGGGTTTAACGTAGGCAAAGAAGTGCAAACGTTAAAAACACCCCGACCGTTGATGCGGCCACGTGTCTACAGATGAGAGGGGGTTGGTGAGATGTCCCGTCAGTGCACTATTCATGTCCTTACGCGCAGAGCCACGTAGGTCGCCCAAGCCGATGACTTAGTCTCTTCGCTGAAACAAGTTAACAGCTTGAGACTGGGGGGCTTGTGTACCGACCAGTCCTCAGACACCGAGAACAGATAGTAAAGGGTGAACCATGTCAGCTGGGTCCCACAGCATGGGCCAAAGCCACGTGGAATGGACCCCACAGGCAGTTTGGATTAGCGGGTGATTAGTCATCAGTGTGTCCCCACAGAGAAGGGTGATTAGTCATCAGCGTGTCCCCACAGAGAAGGGTGATTACCAGTAGGGACTGATGTGTCCTCGTCGCTCTGCAGGTTGATCAGTCCTCGGCAATAGAGTGTGACGAGGTGACATCGGTCTTGGGTGATTTGAACAACACAACCAGAACAGCTAAGGTTGGTTCCCAGAGTGGGCCAATGACCAGTTAAATACCCAGAAGTAGGGAGAGGCCTGAATCACGAAGAGCTTATGCGTCTGGCAGGGAAAGCACAGTTAGGTGCAGAGTCCTGAGGGGTCGAGTACTCATCAGAACTAGGGTTTCCCAGTAAAGGCTACATGCATGGCACGTGAACAATAAGGGCACTCCCTGAATAGGTGGCTCCAGAGACTAGGTGCACGAGGAGGCATCCAGGTGGTCATCCTGTAGTGTTTGCACTCCAGAAAAGGAAACCTTATGTTCTAGATTACCCTAAGACTGTGTGATAGCAGCGCGAGGGTATTCTAGTAAACCCAGAATATGGCTAGCAACGCAGTGAACCCTAATTAGGGCTAGCGGCGCAGTAAACCCTAGATTATATAAGGGAAAGTGAGATACTTCACAAAGGTACGCAGTTTCTAGACCTAAACAGAAAGAGACTCAATACACTTGGTGTTTTTTGCCCCATCTTGACTTGAGCGTCGGAGTGCAAACAGCCTCTAAGGCGCCCCTTTCTCTTTTGCAGGTGCAAATTGCTTCAAAAGAACCAAGCATTTATCAAGGTGAGGAAGGAGGCGTGTGAGTGTCGTAGAGTCAACCGACAAGAGAGTCAACCGACAAGAACAAAACCCATTAGTATCTGTAATGTTAAAGTTGCAAGAAAACTGTTATAACTAGATTTATAAGATGATAGAGAAGCAATTAAAACAATACCAATTGAGCTCAAACTCTAAAAAGTTTTATTCGTCCCATTCAGTGCATATACTCTTGTTTTCTCCTATTCATAGCATTTTTTTACTGATTCCTCAGTGCTGCAAAAATAAGTATGAAGATCATGTATAATTCCTATATTAAATATTTGATGACCTATATATTGATTAAATATATTTTGCAAAGCTAAGATTATTTCTCAGTAAAACTATAACTTTAAGTAGCTTAAACCAACACTTCCCTAGTGATATTATGCACTAAAATACAGCATATAACTGCAACCCACAAATATAATGAACATGCAAATACCAGTTTGCCTAAGAATAATCAACCTATCTCAAATGCTATAGAAAAACTAAGATAAGCTAGAGCAGAAGTTCACCTCTGAAATGGCTATAGTGGACCACCAATTGAAGAAGCAATGTTGATATATTTCATAGACAATGATTTGTAATACAATTCACTTTCATCATAGCTTCTAAACCTTCAATCTTTTTGTCATACCATTCACTTCAATAGCATACCCTTTATGGACAGGGACAAGTTCTTAAAAACAGAACTGTGCTAACCAGTCCCCGGACATCGGACACCAGCATCGGACATCGGCGCTCCAATGTCATTAATAGGCCACATAAGCGGGCCACAGATATAATAATAAGATATCATCTAGAACAAGAAAGACCTAAATTCATGAGGATTTATGCATGTGGTGCGTATAGCTTGTTCAGGGGCTGGCACGAGTAAATATTCCCTGGAGGTGCTAAGGCCCACGAGGGTTAGGGTTTCCAGGGAAGGCAGCATGCATGGCATGTGAATACTTAGGGCACCTACAAAACAGATGGCCCTGCAATGCTGGTGCATGAGTTAGTACCCTGGCGGCCATAGACTTCGCACTCTAGAAGAGGAAAGTCTTGTGCGGCAACTGTCCTAAGTTTGTGCAACACGCACAAGATGCCTTAATAAATAACCCTAATTCCACTTAAGGAAAGATTCTCGTGGGACAAAGGAGTTGGCCTAGATACAACCTATAAAAAGGGTGGTAAGAACCCTAGAAAGGTACGCAGTTCTAAGCTTGAACTATTTTACTTACTCATTGTTTTCTAGCCCAGTATTGACTTGATCGTCGGAGTGCAATCAACAGGTAGGGCCCCCTCTTTTTCAACGGAGCCACTCTTGAGAGCACAGAAACCACCTAAAATAGGAGGAGCCACCACCTGCCCTTGAAGTCAATGGCGACTGAGTCAACTGGCGAGAACATTTGGCGCCCACCGTAGGGCCCGATAAAACAAGGTCCCATCCACAGTTGTGATTAAATCTACCAAGCAACATGAGGAATACTAGGTAAGGTACTGCTAGAAGGGAGGAAGATGATCACGTAACTATGCAAGAACTCATGGAGACTATCTGCAACCTTCAGCAAGCGTTTGCGGCGTCCAGGGTTGACCAGGAGAGGGTTCTGGCTGAGGTCCGTGCTAAACAGACCCTCAGACAGGATCAGTTCAGGGCTGAACTGGACGCATCGTTGGCAACCAATGAAGAATTGTGTAGGGCCAACGAGGAGTTGAGAAGGGGAATGGGAGAGCGCACGACTGGAGAGACAGGTGCACCCACACCGATTAGGGCACATCCCATGCCCTTCTCCCAGACAATCATGGAGGTAGTGATCCCAACAACATTCATGATCCCAAAAATCACCTTTACAGGTGTCGAAGACCCAGAGTCCCACATCACAGCCTTCCACACACAGATGATGATCTTGGGAGGATGCACTATAAGTTGTTTATGGGAACATTTTCAGGAATGGAGCTGGACTGGTTCATTAGCCTCCCCGATGGACACATCACATCGTTTGATCACTTCTCGACGTTATTCAAGGAGCAGTTCATTGTCAACCAGACTCCCCCTCCCGTTTCCTTCGATCTTTTCAATGTGAACTAATACCAAAAAGAACCGTTGAAGGACTTCCTAAACCGGTTTGGGGCACTCGTGGTGAAATTGCACACCAAAGACGAGGCTATGATGGTGCACGCGTTTGGGAAGGGGATCTTACCAGGACCCTTCAGCGATTCCTTGATCAGATGTCAACCAAAGACATTCAGTGAGATCCACCGCCGAGTTGTGGCTCACATCAGTGCAAAAGAAGAGGTAACAGAGAAGTGCGCGAGGGTCAACCTGACCAAACCTCGTGTGGCAGGTCGTACTCAGGCCAGGAGGGTGCATGAGGCCACGACAGTAAAGAAAGCTAAATTTGTGCCATATGAGTCAAAGAAGCCTTAAACCAAGCCCACCAGAGACAACTTTAAAGTAGACCTTAAATAGTTTATCACCATTCCGAGGTGGCAAACAGGCTGAAGTCGCCCCCGAAGACTGACAAGAAACTAGGGCCCGGCAAGGACATGTGGTGCAAGTTCCACCAGGCGTTTGGCCACAGCCTGCGCAACTGTTTAGCACTGGGACACCAGTTAGATGAATTGGTAAGGAATGATTTTTTGCAAGAATACCTACAGGAGAGGCAGGGAGACCAGACATCGGCAGCCCCAGTAGGAGACCAGGGGCATGAGATATCAATCCATGGGGAGATCAACACTATATCCGGGGGTTTCTCAAGAGGAGGATGCACGGCCTCCCAGCGAAAGAGGTATGCCAGGGGAGTGATGATAGTAGAGGAAGGGGAGTCAGACCAGTTCCTTGTGTTAGGAAAGATGGCTTTAAACTAGAGGGGGGGTGAATTGTTTAAAGAGGTTTTCGCAAACTTTTCCAAGCTAGAATGAATATCTTTCAGAAATCAAATGATTAAGCAATTCAGTTTGCCAAAACAGCAAGCAAAACAGCACTGCCAGGAAAACAATCGGTTGTTTCTTCGAAACAATCGGTTGTTTATACCAGCAAACAACAAATAAACTGAAATTAAAGAGTTAGGGATAGAGAGATTGTACACAGATGTTTTATACTGGTTCACTCCAACCCAGAGCTACATCCAGTCTTCTCAGAAACCCTGAGGAAATCCACTAAGCAATCAACACTAGATTACTTACACACAACCAAGAAAGTGACCTTGAACACCCTCAAGAAACACACTTTCCTTGGTCAGCACACCACACTAAGAAAGCTGATCTTGATCCCCTCAAGAACACACAGCTCTTCTTAGCAACAGCACAAAACGAATGTTCACAGAATTACAAGGATTACACTTGTTACAGAAGCAATCTGAAATCAATACAAGAGAATCCTATCTCAGCACTTTGATCAACCAAAACTCTAAGCAATCTCCAACTCTTAGAAAAACTTTTACAATTCACTTAGGTTCTCTCTTTTTAAATCTGTTTTTCTGTATATATATAAAGAAGAAGTTTGTAATCAAATCTTAACAAACTCTTAATTGCTTTAGAAAGATTGGTCAAAGCTTTTAATGACTGGAGCGTATGAATTAAAACCATTTAAAGCTCAGTCAAAGTCAAAACTGTTTTCTGTTATAAAAACATAACAAACAATCGATTGTTTCCTCGAATCAATCGGTTGTTTTGTTACTTAACCAATTTTCACATTTCAAAACAGTTTTCAAAACACCTAAGCTTAAACAATCGGTTGTTTCGATAAAACAATCGGTTGTTTTAACTCAGTTTGAAAAAACACTTTACTTTGTTTGAAAGTTGAGATGCTTGAGCTTTAGATTCAATCAAAGGTTGAGTTACACAACTCAAACTACCCAGATCCTAACTAAACCAGCACAGCAACAGCAAGCACAGCAAAAGCTTCATCATCCTTCAAAGGATTTGGATTCTTCAAAACCTTGAACACCACTTGGTTCAACAATCTCCCCCTATTTGATGAAGACAAATCCCTGATGCTTGATCCCTGATGCTTTATGTTGATCTGATTAAATCTGAAGCAGTTCCTGCAAACGAACTTTTAGCAGACATTGAACCTCTGATATTTGGTTAGAAAATATATACACAGTTAAGGCTTAAACAATTAATATCAGAAAAAAACAGCTAAAAGCAGTCTTAAACAAGCATCTAAGCAAACAAGCATAAAATCTCCCCCTATTTGTCTTCACAAATAGACAAATATAAGAGATAAAGCCATAAAAAGTTCATATTACATCAGAATTATAAAAGCAACAGCAGAAGGAAAGAAAAGAAAATCAAACTTCAACAGCAGCAAAAACAATCGATTGTTTCGACAATCCAATCGGTTGTTTTTCTTCATTCTTCCTTATCTCCAAACTGAAGATCAAAGATTTGGTTCTGAACAGCTTCAATTTGTTCATCTAGGCTTATGAACCTTGCATCCATGTTGTCAAACCTGGTATCAAACCTTTGGAAATTGCTAACACACAGATCATGGAGGTTTCTTTGGTTTTCAGCAAAGCTATCCATCCTATTCATCATGAACCTTTCAAAAGGTGACATTGATTGAATCCTTTCTTCTGGATGTTCAGCAGCTGCACTGGGTCCAGCATCTTGAAATCCTCCTGTTGGATCTTCATGTTCAACATCCATATCTGTAGGTTCTTCTTGAGCAGCACCACTAGAGGAGGCACCATGATCACCATCCTTGCTTACCCATTTTCCACCTATTTTTGTAAATCCCATCTTGCTGAGTGATCCATTGTTCAACTCTTGAGTTGACTTGACCAGCTCAGAAGTCTCATCTTCCAGATTAACTTCAAAATAGTTTAGGAATTTAGATATCAAAATAGCATAGGGATAGTGATAGTCACCCAACCTCATTGCTTTTTGCATGTGCTCTTTGATGATGTGAATCCAATTTAGCTTGACCTTCTTGGTGATGCAGAAGATGTAAACCAGATCTTCTTCAGTCAAAACAGAATGGTTGCTCCCCCTTGGAGTTAGAATCCATGTCACAATGAGAGCAAGCAGCCTCTCATCCAGTTTCAATCCTCCAACTGAGCATGCACTCACTTGAGCTTGAGTGTTTTTCAAACAGCTTCTGTAAAACTGAATTTTGTTGAAATCCTCCACCACACCAAGATTGCCTTTGCTGATTCGCATACCAGAAAACTTGAGTCCAGCAACAGCAGCCCAAACCTCATGGGTTATCTCCATGTCCACACCTTTTACATGAGAAACTAGGTTGTTTCCCTCAAATTTCAAATTGGTGTAGAAGACCTTCACCAAGTCTGGATATATGTTGCCCTTCATCTCCAGAAACCTTCTGAGATACTGATCTTTGAGAAGTTTCCTCACATTGTCCAGCTTTTGACTTTTCAGCCAATCAAAACTCACAACCTTGGGGTTATTGATTTTCTTGAGACTTGTCTCATATCTATATTTTTCTATGAGATCTTTATCTCCAGAAAACCATCCTTCCAGCCTTCCTCCAGACCTTACAGCTCTGGTTTTGATTCTTCCAGAAGTGGGAGGAGTTGATTCCATGGCAGCAGAGATGAGAAAACAGAGGGCAGCTCTTCTTTACAGTTTTTCTCAAGAGATGGTGCAAGAGATGTTGCAAGAGATGTTGCAATTGGTTGTTCATCTGCACCTGATTTTATAACCATCCGAAAACCAATTTATGATTAATTCCATTCAATGGGTACCTGATTTTCAGAGAGAGAAGACTGTTCAGAACATGTCAGAAAAAGCTGAAAAACACATGGTCTTCACATGTGGACTTTGACTTGTCATTAAGGCACTTGAATTTCCAAGATTTTGGAATATATTCCTTTATGATATTTGTAACTTCTTTTCTGAACTTGTTCAGCATTCAATCACAGTATCATTGACCAAGATTCTCTATTTGAAATGATCTGCAACGAATAGAAATCCAAAAATAGAATTAAATCAATTTTCTCACAGTGCTGTCAGACCCAAAACAATCGGTTGTTTCGAAGAAACAATCGGTTGTTTTTCTGCAGCAGTTAAAACTTGATTTTAAGAAATTTTAACCAAAAACAGAAGCAGATAATAACAGATAACATTGACCAAAGAGGGATTAAACACAGGAAAGAACTTTAATACTTAAAAATAGAGGACAGTAAAAGAAAAAACTCATCCTTGTGTTGTTTCCTCAATGAGCCAATTGCTTGTTGATCAAGAAGGCTTCTTTTCATTGAATTGACCTTCTGCAAAGCATTGATTCAGCTTCAATGATTGCCCTTTGTCTTTCACAGTCTAACCAGTTGGCTCAGCTCCTCTTTTTCTATTAATTTTCCTGCACAAACATTAGTTCAAGCAACAAGATTTGGTCCTTTCACAAATGTGGGTCCAATTGGTTTCTTTTTCACACTTGGAACCTCACATCCTTTAGGGATCCATTTCATGTAGCCTCTTGGAACAGAAAACTTTCTTATTTTGCAGAATCTAACCGAATGGCCCTTTTTCATGCAATAAAAGCATGTCACAATCGATTGTTTCGTCTTAACAATCGGTTGTTTTTCTGGTTTTCTTAAAAAAATTTTTGAAAACCTATCTTGCTTGTTCTGTGGATTGAAGCCTAAACCAGCCTTTCCAAAAACACAACTTTGAGATGCCAAGACATTCTCAAAGTTTGATTTCCCTTTTGAAAGCTTGTCCACAGTTTCAACAAGATATTGAACCTTTTTCTCAAGATTTTCACAATTTTCACAAATGAGAGTATCACACTTACAAGAGGTGTTTTTGAAATGATTTTCCATCTTTTCAAAATCAATTTTTGCTTTTCTCAGATCCTCTTCAAGTGATTTAACT
Source organism: Phaseolus lunatus (assembly GCA_013389735.1). Taxonomy (NCBI): domain Eukaryota; kingdom Viridiplantae; phylum Streptophyta; class Magnoliopsida; order Fabales; family Fabaceae; genus Phaseolus; species Phaseolus lunatus. The sequence goes on from CM023866.1 coordinate 38,697,889, forward strand.
CTCTTTTCAAGCCCATTGTTAAGATCTCTCAATCGGTTGTTTGAAAGCACCAAGCGATTAGCTTCATCATGAGTTTCTTGAAAAGCTTCAAGCAATTCACAATAATTTTGTTCATTTAAGGAAGCACAAGAACTTACCTCACTTGAACTGGTTGAATCATCATCATCTTCAGCAATCAAACATAGGTTTGCTTTCTCATCTTCACTTGATGAAGAACTTGATGATGATACCTCATTTTCATCCCAAGCTATGTAGGCTCTCTTTGTCTTGCCTTTCTTCTCCTTGTAGCTTGCCTTTTTCTCCTTGCTTGTGTTGGGACAATCTGCCTTTATGTGACCTTGCTCACCACAACCAAAACAAGTATAGTTATTTGAATTTAAATCATTGGATTTCTTGTTTCCATACCTATCCCTGTTGTTGTCTTTGTTGCGGTTTCTCTTTAGGAATTTGCTGAATTTTCTTGACAGCAAACTCAGATTTTCCTCATCACTATCATCACTTGAATCTTGCTTTCCCTTGTGTTTGGATGCTTTCAAGGCTATGCTCCTTGTGTGCTTATCTTGATTCTCTTGAACATTGAGTCTATTCATCTCTAGCTCATGTTCCCTAAGCTTTCCAAACAAAGAAGCAACACTTAAGGATGTTAGATCTTTAGATTCAAAAATAGCAGTTACCTTTGGTTGCCATGCTCTATCAAGACATTTCAAGATCTTGATGTTTAGCTCTTCTTTGTCAAAAGTCTTGTCTAGGCTTATAAGGTGATTGATGATATGAGTAAACCTTTTATGTACTTCAGCAATTGTTTCACCTTTAAGCATTCTGAACATATCATACTCTTGGATTAGAGCATGCTTTCTAGCTCTTTTAACTTCATTTGTTCCTTCATGAGTGACCTCCAAAGTATCCCACATTTCCTTTGATGATTTACATTGTGATACCCTGAAAAACTCATCAGAATTTAAAGCAGAGGTTATAATATTTTTGGCAATGCAATCAAATTTGGCCTTTTTGCTTTCTGCATCAGTCCATTGAGACCATGGCTTCTCAATGACAGAGCCATCTTTTTCAAACTTTGGTATAAAAGGACCATTTTCAATTGCATCCCAAATTCCTTTGTCAAGAGATTCCATGAATATTTTCATTCTAACTTTCCAAAACTGGTAATTCAAACCACAGAACAAGGGTGGTCTGTTTATTGAAGCACCTTCCCCAAAAGGTAGTCTATCAGCCATTTTAAAAGATTTTAGGATCAACTTGAATGACTTTCAAGAACCAAGCTCTTGATGCCAATTGTTAGGAAAGATGGCTTTAAACTAGAGGGGGGGTGAATTGTTTAAAGAGGTTTTCGCAAACTTTTCCAAGCTAGAATGAATATCTTTCAGAAATCAAATGATTAAGCAATTCAGTTTGCCAAAACAGCAAGCAAAACAGCACTGCCAGGAAAACAATCGGTTGTTTCTTCGAAACAATCGGTTGTTTATACCAGCAAACAACAAATAAACTGAAATTAAAGAGTTAGGGATAGAGAGATTGTACACAGATGTTTTATACTGGTTCACTCCAACCCAGAGCTACATCCAGTCTTCTCAGAAACCCTGAGGAAATCCACTAAGCAATCAACACTAGATTACTTACACACAACCAAGAAAGTGACCTTGAACACCCTCAAGAAACACACTTTCCTTGGTCAGCACACCACACTAAGAAAGCTGATCTTGATCCCCTCAAGAACACACAGCTCTTCTTAGCAACAGCAAAAACGAATGTTCACAGAATTACAAGGATTACACTTGTTACAGAAGCAATCTGAAATCAATACAAGAGAATCCTATCTCAGCACTTTGATCAACCAAAACTCTAAGCAATCTCCAACTCTTAGAAAAACTTTCACAATTCACTTAGGTTCTCTCTTTTTCTCAAATCTGTTTTTCTGTATATATATAAAGAAGAAGTTTGTAATCAAATCTTAACAAACTCTTAATTGCTTTAGAAAGATTGGTCAAAGCATTTAATGACTGGAGCGTATGAATTAAAACCATTTAAAGCTCAGTCAAAGTCAAAACTGTTTTCTGTTATAAAAACATAACAAACAATCGATTGTTTCCTCGAATCAATCGGTTGTTTTGTTACTTAACCAATTTTCACATTTCAAAACAGTTTTCAAAACACCTAAGCTTAAACAATCGGTTGTTTCGATAAAACAATCGGTTGTTTTAACTCAGTTTGAAAAAACACTTTACTTTGTTTGAAAGTTGAGATGCTTGAGCTTTAGATTCAATCAAAGGTTGAGTTACACAACTCAAACTACCCAGATCCTAACTAAACCAGCACAGCAACAGCAAGCACAGCAAAAGCTTCATCATCCTTCAAAGGATTTGGATTCTTCAAAACCTTGAACACCACTTGGTTCAACACCTTGGGCCCGATCTCACCTTTACAAAGGCTTATCGGCTTGACGCGGTCCCCCACGATAACAACCCGGTGGTAATCTCAGTGGTAACAGTAGGAAGGAAAGTGCATCGAGTCCTTATTAACCAGGGAAGCTCAGTAGATGTGATGTTCTGGTCGACCTTCAATAAGTTACAACTATTGCCCGACTAGTTGAGACCCTACGATGGCTGTTTATATGGTTTCACAAGGGATCTGGTAGAGGTGAGGGGCCATATAAAGTTGAGGACAACCTTTACCGACAGCACTGTGTCCCGCACAGTTAATATCAGGTACCTTGTAGTTAATGCCCCCTCAGCTTATAATATTCTTTTGGGCATACCTACTTTGAACAGATTGGGAGTCATAGTCTCGTCGAGGCATATGAAGATGAAGCTGCCCTCCCTCGACAGGACTGTGATCACCATCAAGTCATACCAAAAGACAGCAAAGAAGTGCTATGAAAATAGCCTCAAGACAAAGAAATGTGTGTCACTATCACCTGCCAACCCCCAAGTGGAGGAAGGATCGTCCGTGCTGAGAGTGCCCGAGAGAGACGACCAGAGCCCTCAAAAGAGGTAATAGAGAGGGAGATCGAGGGAAGGAAGTTCAAACTCGGCAGGTCCTGATCCAGCCTCTTGACCAAAATGTTGGAGCTTCTCCTTCCCGAACTTCGTCTTCACCAGCTTCACACCAAATACACCGATGACCTACAGCTTACACTCCTCCTAGAAATCTGAAAGAACAGTGTGGCGCCTCTGCGGCCGGTTGCGCTCTGACGCTCAAGTCAGTGAGTGAATGAAGAAAGAAATTCAAAGAAACTAAAGGCCGTGTACTAGTGAATTACTACTCAAAAAATGAATTCCCCCTTATTCTGTTAAGCATTTTACATATATACCTGAGTCTTTCTCTCTCCTGACGGTTATTCCTCTTGACACGTGGATAACATCTGGTCATACACGTGTCACCATCTGGAGTACCTGCAGCTGCAACGTTACTTCCACTTTGCTCCTGTGGCTAAGTTATCCACACAGGGAATAGCTTAGTGCACAGGCTACTCTGGGCGCAACCAAGTTTCCTCTAATACCCGGCGATGTGCTCCTCTCGGCGACCTGTTGACCACCCGATCTCCTAATATTCACATACGGCGATCATGTGCAATCTGGGCGATTACCGAGCTGTGCTTCTTGCGTAACGCTCTCGCTGGGAGCCGGGGTCCCAGCTTAACTGCGTGTTAACAGGAAACCCCCGATGACTGATTAGTGCTTCTTTACTTCTCGCACTCTGCTTCCAGACGCTCACCTGGTACTGATCTGCGGGCGGCGGTCCCTTAGCAACTGACCACCGATCACCATTCTGAGTGATCTCCTTTCTGATTCACACGCTCTCTTCTACCACGTGTCACCCTGTGAATGGTCCACGTGGTCAACTGCTGCTGACGTCATCGACTACCGATGACCGACCGGATCAGGTCCCTTAACCAAGAGGCATGGGACAGGGTTGCTGAGGTGTTATCACGACATATGGACGCCTTTGTGTGGTTTGCCTCCGACATGTCAGGTATTGACCCAGATATTTTGTGCCATCTCCTCACCATGGACCCACAGGTCCGACCTGTTCGTCAGAGGCACAGAAAGTTCAATGATGAGCAATGACTAGTCATCAAATAGGAGACCCAGAAGTTGCTCCCAACCAGCTAAGGCCATATGATGGGTGTTTGGTTGGCTTTGTGGGAGATCAGGTGGAAGTGCGGGGGTACTCAAGCTGAGGACGACTTTTTCTGATGGCACCTCGACTAGGACGATTACTGTAAGGTACATTGTAGTTAATGCATCTTCAGCCTGTAATTTGCTTTTGGGGAGACCTTCTTTGAACAGGTTGGGTGCGATAGCCTCTACGGTTCACATGAAGATGAAACTGCCTTCTCTTAAGGGAGGAATAATTACACTCAGGTCTGATCAGAAGATGGCACGGAAATGCTACAAGAGCAGTTTGAAGAACAAATGGGGAACATACTCAATCACTGTATAGGCGAGAGGGCTTGAAGAGATCATGGAGGTTGAAGTCACCAACGAGAGGTGACCTGGACCCACTGGTGAGGTTCAGGAAAGGGAAATAGAAGGAAAGAAGTTCAAGCTCGGCACTTTGCTATGCAAAGAGTTTGTAGGATAAGATAACCAAGGTGATATCAAAGCACATGGACGCTTTCGCATGGTGATCCGTAGACATGCCCGAGATAGACCCAGAGTTTTATGCCACAAGCTTACTATGGATGAGAAGGTCAGGCCAGTGGTCCAGAAGAGGAGAAAGTTTAACAAGGATAAGTGCCTGGTCATTAGAGAAGAGACTCAGAACCTTCTGAATGCTGACCACATAAGGGAAATCCAATACCCTGAGTGGTTGGCAAATGTTGTGTTGGTGAAGAAGGCCAACGGGAAGTGAAGGATGCGCGTCGACTTCACCGACCTGAACAAGGCTTGTCCCAAGGATTCTTACCCGCTTCCAAGCATAAACTACTTGGTAGACAGTGCCTTGGGTTGTCAGTTGTTGAGCTTCTTGGACGCGTTATCGAGGTACAACCAAATTCATATGCGCCTGAGGGACGAGAGCAAGAATGCCTTTATGGCCGAGTTTGCCAGCTACTACTACAAGGTCATGCCCTTTGGCCTCAAGAATGCTGGCGCCACTTACCAAAGGTTGATGGACAAGATCCTCGTCCCAATGCTTGGGCGAAATGTACAAGCATATGTAGACGACATGGTCGTTACATCAGAAGAGAAAGATCAACGAATTGCTAACTTAGAGGAACTATTCACAACAATAGCTAAGTATAAGTTGAAGCTGAATCCAGAGAAGTGTGTGTTCGAGGTAGAAGAAGGGAAGTTCCTTGGGTTTTTACTGACTTAAAAGGGGTATAGAGGCGAACCCTAACAAATGTGTTGTGATCATAGGGATGAGAAGCCCCGCCAATGTGAAGGAGGTCCAGTAGTTAACTTGACGCATGGCTGCCCTATCTCCCGTCTTATCAGCTAGTGGAGATAAGGGGTATCTATATTTTCAATGCCTCAATAAGAACAACCGGTTTATGTTGACTGGCGAGTGTGAAGAAGCCTTCACCAAGTTGAAAGACTACTTAGTTAGTCCCCCTGTTCTTGGTAAGCCGCTCCCTGGGAGCCAACATCGAGGTACCAAACCTTCCCCAGTTCTATGGTTTGAAGCATCTATTATTAAATTGATTTGATTAAGCCAAAGTCGAGATGTTTTTTTTTTTTTGGTTTAATTACCTTATTCGTCCCTACATTTGAGGTCAATAGTTAATTTAGTATAGTGGTTTTTAAGAAAACCAATTTGGTCCCTATATTTTTTAAAATATATTCAAATTAGTCCTTTCCGTTAAGTTCCACCTAACGCGTCAGGTATTGCTTATGTGGTAGAGAGAGAATGTTTATGTAACAGAGAGAGAGTTGATGTAAAAAGAAATGTGAGATTAAGAGTTATTATTATTATCATAATTATTGTTATAATTATTATTATACCAATGCATGAATAAACAGAAACATAATTAAAAACAAATATAAAAAAATACAATTATTTTTCGAAATCTTTCTAGTAAAGAAACATATAATTGGAAGCTTCAATATAGCGTGTTAAGATTCAATGTTTTGGAAGCTCTCGTGAGACTTGCTTCTTGTGTTGTTATTGTAGTGTAACATTCTTTGAAATTTCCAAGATTGTTAAAAAAAGTACTAAAATTTAGTTAATAAAATACATTTGAACAACAACTATAAACTACCATAATAAGGATTAATAAAATAAAAAAAATTGTGCACAGTATATAATAAACAAATCGGAAACTTAGTTTTCGTTTTTTTCATATAACAAACTTAGGTTTCGTTTTCTTCTCTATAAACTAGGTTACCTTGAAAATTTTAATTTTACTACATTTGTTTTTCAAATAATTTCTATTTTCACCTTTTTTTCTGTTTTATCAGTGTGTATAGTTGGGAGGAAAAATAAACTCTTAACAAAACACTGACTAGAATTATAATTTCTTTCTTTTATAACTAAGCATAATAGCATGGAATTATGTGCTTCTGATTTTGTGGTAAATTATGGAAAGATAATCTCAATAATGTATATAAAAAATTGTGAAGATTTTACCAATTAAGTTACCCAAGAATTACGAAAATATATTCTTAAGCAAATAAAGTAAACTTTTCAATTCAAAAAATATTTATTGAATTTAATAATTTTAACATAATTTTAAAAAAATAAATATATTAAAAACTTAATTTATTGTATAAATTTTTATTATAATTATAAAAAAATCTTTATAAACAATTTTTTCTGAAAAAAATTAAATTCACCTCCTCTAATGCCTCTAATGCATAACCCACGATGGTCCTTATCATCGTTGATGAAATCTTTGATGATAATGTAAAATAATAAACATGATTTAGAAAATTTTGATTGAATGTTTTAGTAACTGGTCTGTGGTGTGACGTATTACAGTGCACTTTTCTAATATAATCTTTTTGGTTGAGAAAGGTAATGTTTAGGAAAACTTCCAAAATATTGTGCTGGAAACAGTGATTCCTTTTCCTAGAATGCACACTAAATTGGTTTTCAAAACGACTGTGTATCTTATCTTTTGAAAAATCATAAAACTTTAATTAGTAAAGTAAAAACAATAAAATACCAAGTCACCAACGTATTATTCATAATACTTATTTCAAAATCTGAAGGCTGTAACGAAAGCAAATCTTGAAATATAAATAGTATAAACAATACCAAATTTGAACTCCAGAGCCTTGAATAAATTCATGAAAAGTATATTTACATTGTCGAAACCCTAAACCTAATAGGTTAAGTAAAATCAATCATCGCCATTGTTAAAAAAAATCAATTATAAAATCAATGAAGCCTCAGTTGTCTTAGTGTTTGGAAGTTAATCCTTCCAATCATTTCAGATATCAGTACAAGCCTACAACACACATCATTGGCAGTGGCGGCAATTTCCGGAAAACGACCACGGATTTGTAAACCATACAGTGAATAGCAAAATTTCATAATTTTTCACTTTTAAGAAAATCATTTAGATAACAAATAAATAATAGTAGGAGTAAAATAACAAAAAACAAAGGAAAAACCAGAACATCAAAGATGAAGAAATTGGGAACAGAACACGAAGTGAACAAGAACAGAGTAAAACGGCAACCTTCGACGCAGTAATGCGTTAGGGTAAAGGTCTGTTATATATATAGCGGATTCGAACGGTGAACAAGGGTTTCCATTCAGTTGTATAATCGTATAAGGGTATACAGGCCCAAAGGTTGAATGTTGATGAGCTCGGATTTGGTTCAGAGTTAAGGCCCAATAAAAACTTCAGTGGAATATTTCGACTCTTTCTTCCAGCAACCCATGTTTCCTCGTAGAACTCCATAAAGTGTAAGAAATGTCAAAAGAACCCCTCCATATAATTTTTCTTTGAAAAACTTTGGATTGAGTAATTCTGAGAATTTTCGGATTACAAAAATTAAAAATTTGAAGGTTAAATTATGCAACGATATTTTTCTTGGGTTTACAGAAAACGCTTTAAATTAGTCAATCCAGAGTTTTTTCAACAAAATTACATAGTGGATAATTTTGACAGTTTTTCACACTTTATGAAGGTATAGAAAGAAATTATGGGAGTCTAGAAAGAAAGATTCCATGTTTTATCAAGTTGAGATTATTTAATCGAGTTGAGATTATTTAAGCGAGTTTTTATTTTAATAATTATTTTTGTATATGTATTGCACGAAACTTGGCAGTCTGGCATGTATGAGTATTAGTTCGATTCTCGAAAGGGTAGAGGTCATCTCGGCATTGGGCCGAGTTGGCGTCTACGTGGTTAGCCCAACATAATTAAGAGGCCCAAGGCGCGTAGCAAAGTTACGGTATGGGATATTCCTTTATTTCCGTGTTTTAGATATATACGATAGGTTTTATGATATCATTGTTAATATATCTTTACGGAATAATTATTGATATATCCCTATTGTATAATTGTTGATATATTTATTGATATATTTGTTGATATATTTGTTGAAATATTTCGGTTATACGAAGGCTTGTTGATAAGCTGTTATTGACCCTAAAGAAGATAGGGACGATATGGAAAACAGAATATATGCCTGCAACTAGCACCTAAAGAGGACTGGTGTCCGTGGTAGGTTGTTAAAGATAGAAGATAAATATGTTTACTTTTTGTTGTTATTTGCTTCTCTCAGGGGAAGTCGTTGTATGTTGATGATAATGTGCCTATAAAAGGGGCGTGAGGCTCCCAGATGAGGTACGCTGTTTTTGCATTCTAAACTGAGATTTATTATTGCTTTTACAAGCCCTTACTGACTTGAGCGTCGGAGAGTGACCGACTGTAAGGGCGCCTTCTATCTATACAGGAATTGCATTTTTACAACTAAGGGAGGCACAAATTCCAACGGAGATAGGCGAATCCCGAACCAGTCATTAGACTCAACTAACAGCCAAGTCAAACCGGCACGAACATTTGGCGTCCACCGTGGGGCCCGCTAAAACTTGATCCCATCCACATCCGCAAAAAAAGCTAGGTTTCCCAGACGAAGATGAGAAATACAAGACAAGCACCAACGGGACAAGATGGAGACGAGGCTCCCACACTGCAGCAACTCATGGAGACTCTAAGAACTCTCCAGGATGCTAATGAACAGTCCAGGCAGGAGAGATTACGGGAGGCTAATGAGCAGTCTGCGAAGGAAAGGGAGCGGCTACGAGAGGAACTGCGAAAGACCCATGAGGAATTACGCAGGGACTTTCAGCAGCGAGACCGAAGACCCCCAAGAGCCTGGGAGACGAACTTACGGGAAAGGGACAAAGCTGAACCCTTCTCTCGGGCGATAATGGAGGAACCCATACCTTTGCATTACGTGGCTCCTAAAATCACGTTCACAGGGGTGGAAGATCCAGAGACCCACCTTACAGCGTTTAATGCTCAAATGATCATCTCAAGAGGGTCAAACGCGGTAAGGTGTAAGATGTTTATGGGTACTTTTACAGGTACGGCGATACAATGGTTCAGCGGACTCCTGGACGACCATATTAATTCATTCGCACAATTTGCTAAGATATTCAAGGAGCAATTTTACACAAATAGGGTGAAGCCCTCGGTACTGTATGATCTCTTTAGCGTACGACAACGAGAAGGGGAGTCGTTAAAGGACTATCTAAATTGGTTCTATTCTTTCACTGTGAAACTCCAAACTCATGATGAAAATGTGGTGGTATCCGCCTTTGAGCAAGGTGTGGCTTCGGGGCCGTTCTATGATTCTTTGATTAGGAACCCGGCGGAGAGCAGTCGCCCATATCAGCGCCGAGGAAGCGGTGGCGGCCAGAAATAATGGCCTATAATCCCAGACGATTAAGCCAAAGGAACCCAGTAAACCTTCTCGGTCCCTGAGGATTCATGAAGCCTCGACCAGGAAGAAGTCAAATACCAGGCATGCCCTGTACAGGAAGGGCAAGGCCGGCACCAAGAGTATGGAAGACGAGTTCCGCCCCAAGTTCCGAGTATCATACAAGGAGCTTCTTTGCGTACCAGCAGTCTCAGAGAAATTGAAGTTCCCCAGAGAATGGACGGGAGTCTAGGAGGAAGGAAGGATATGTGGTGCGAGTTCCACAAAGGATGCGGGCACGATACAGAACATTGTATGGCTTTGGGGTATCAGTTAGCCGAACTCTTGAGGGAGTGCTTCTTGAAGGAATACCTCGAGTCCGAGCAAGGGGAGCCTCAAGGGGAAGGCAGTGCGAGAGAACAAGCAAACAAAGTTCCCATACACGCCGAGTTGAACACCATATCCGGGGGCTTCTCTGGAGGAGGAAGCACAACCACTAAGCGCAAAAGATACGCGAGGGCCGTAATGTCAGTGGAAGTGCAGGATCAAGATGATACTCTTGAACCCGATCTTTATTTCAGAAAGGCAGACTTGGCGGACATGGTTCCACACGACAACGACCCGGTGGTGATCTCGATCATCATTGTGGAAAGAAGGGTACACCGAGTTCTCATTGACTAGGGAAGCTCGGCGGATGTTATGTTTTGGTCCACATTTGTTAACCTACGGTTGTCGCCCGACCAACTAAGACCCCATGACGGATGTCTGGTAGGTTTCACGGGCGATCACGTAGAAGTGCGGGGATACATAGACCTAAGAACGACATATTTAGATGAGGAGACCGCCAGAACCATAGTTATCAAGTACATCGTGGTCAACACCCCCTCGGCATATAACTTGCTCTTGGGAAGACCCTCAATAAACAGGTTGGGTGCGGTGGCTTCAACCAAGCATATGAAGATGAGGTTGCCCTCAGAGGAAGGAAAGGTAATCACAATTAGGTCAAACCAAAAGGCTGCTCGAAAGTGCTACGAGAGTAGCCTGAAGAACAGGAGGAGTTTGAACTCGACCTCCTTTGTGCATACGAGAGGGAAAACTGCTGAGGTACTAGAAACTGAAGTCAGTAGTTGACCATGACCCGCGCTCGCGGGTGAGGTGTTAGAGCGAGAGATTGAAGGATGGATATTCAAACTCGGAGCATCGATAGACAGGAAGTTGCAGGACTAGATAGCCGAGGTGATAGCTCAAAATATGAATGCGTTTTCATGGTCCTCAACTGATATGCTAGGTATAGATCCCGATTTTCTTTGCCACAGGTTAACACTGGACCCCAAGGCCAAGCCCATTGTCCAAAGAAGGCGAAAGTTTAATGAAGAAAGACGCCTAATAACAAGGGCAGAAACACAAAAATTGCTGAATGCTGACCACATCAGGGAAATCCAATATCCTGAGTGGTTGGCCAATGTGGTGCTAGTCCAGAAATCTAATGGAAAGTGGAGGATGTGTGTTGACTTCACCGACCTAAATAAAGCCTGCCCAAAGGGCTGGCCCTATTTCCAATGCCTGAAGAAGAAGAACTGGTTTCTATGGACTCCGGAGTGCAAAGAAGCCTTCATGAAACTGAAGGAATATTTAGCTAGCCCGCTAGTACTAGCGAAGCCGATAGTTGGTATTCCCTTGTGGCTATACTTTGCCATTACTGATCGGGAGATCAACTCGGTGGTAGTACAGGAGCAAGCGTAGGATCATAGGCCAGTGTATTTTGTGAGCAAAGTGCTACAAGGACCAGAAGAACGCTATCAGGCAATCAAGAAGGCCGCGCTGGCAATGGTATTTACAACTCGGAGGTTGCATCATTATTTCCAAAGCTTTACCGTGATCGTAATGACCGATCTCCCTATCCGCAAAGTCCTACAGAAGCCTGACATCGCAGGCCGAATGGTACGATAGGCTGTGGAGCTTTCCGAGTTCGACATAAGTTATGAGCCAAGGGGGCCCATAAAAGGGCAGGTTTATGCGGATTTCATTGTGGAATTGGCATCGGAGGACACTCATGCTGACCCAAAGGATTTTCAATGGATCTTGTCGGTGGATGGTTCTTCCAACCAACTGGGCAGTGGAGCAGGAGTTATCCTGGAAGGACCCAATGGGTTACTGATTGAACAGTCCTTGAAATTACTGATTGAGCAATAACTAGGCCGAGTATGAAGCCTTGATAGCAGGGATGCTCTTGGCTCAGAAGTTAGGAGCTAGAAGGCTGCTGGTGAAGAGTGATTCACTGCTTGTGACTAAGCAGGTGACTGGCAGGTACCAAGCTAAAGATCCACAATTGGCTGCGTACCTCTAGTACATAACAATTTTAATGAAAGCTTTTGCCCATTTTGAGCTCATCCACGTACCGAGAGAGCAAAATTCTCAAGCTGATTTGCTGGCCAAATTGGCGAGCTCGGGAAAGGGAAATCGATAGCGTTTTGTTATTCAGGAAACTCTTAGGTGCCCAAGGACGTCAGGAGATAATCCCGTAGTAACCAGGCAGGAGGAGATCCTGGAGGTAAGACCCAATGGCGGGAAAGGTCATCGCTCGTTAACACAGCAAACCTTGAAGGTTCCTCGGGTAGTAATACATTAGACACAAGAGGTAGAGGTAATGGTGACCTCAGAAGGAGATGAAGTTAGAAGCTGGGTTACCACATACTAGAGGTATTTAGTGGATGGCCTATTGCCAGAAGAACCTGCTGAAGCAAAAGTAGTCAAGAAGAATGCTGGGAAGTACACCTTGATCGACGGAATGTTGTTTCGTCATGGCTATGCTCGCCCCGCCCTCGCCTGTATTAGCGGAGCACAATGTGTCCGCGTGATGGAGGAGTTGCACGAGAGCATCTGTGGAAGTCATATTGGCGGCCGAGCACTCGCGTTGAAAGTCATCCGAGCTGGGTACTACTGGCCCACCGTCAAAGAAGACTGTAAAAAGTATGCCCAGAAATGTGAACAGTGTCAGAAACATGCAGACTGGCACTATGCTCCGTGTAAGGACCTGTAAAATTAAATTGGAATAAAAGGAATATATATTTTAAATGAATTCTAAGTATGTTTTTATTTAAAATAAAAAGGAAGGAAAGTGTAGCTTAGAAGACTATGAGATCGCCTGGTTAGTACATAATCGCCTGTCGCCTAGATTACACATGATCGCCAATCGCCTATGGTGCACATGATCGCCGAAAGTGCACTTAGTGTGTGGTCAGGATACTGGATCAACCAGAGTGGGTTCCAAAAACCACGCGTATCAAGGTGTGGGTTAAGCCTTAGATACGCTGTGCATGTGAAGCTCTATGCTTGAGCATAAGAAATCGTCCTTAGTGTTGCATGCATGGGCGCACGAGGAGTGGTGCTGATCTACTCTTGGAAATGTGAAGCTACCGACGTCACCAAGTCATGTGGAGATGATACCTTGGACGTAACATAGTGGGATGAAGAACCTTCAGCAAGGCGTGGCGATGTGTCGTCGGGCATCGCCAGGGCGCGAGGCATGCGGGTATCGCCAGGGCGCGAGGCATGCGAGCATCGCCAGGGCGAGACATCAGTCGTCTCCCAGGGAGAGACATCGGTCGTCCGCCAGGATGAGACATCGGTGGATAGTCATCGCGCGAGCGGTCATCGGTGGAAGGTTATCGCGCGATGTCGAGTTTCACACAGATAAGGTGGGACCCAGGCTCCCAGCATGAAACGTCCTGCACACGCGACACGTAGACAAAAAGGGTGGTTCAGAATAGTGACATCAGAGTGTTGGCATGCGCAGAGGCACGCGTGGTCGTACTGTTCAGGGAAGCGTGCACGCAAGCTTCCCTGCAGAGTGGGTGGTGGCAGCGGCTTTTATGGACAAGTTGGTTTAGATTCAAAAACTCACTTCTGAGAGGGAGAACGTTGCTGTGGTTCAAGAGTGACAGAGTGAGTTCACCTTCATCCTTCTCTTTTCTCTCCTTCGCGTTGCGATTCAGACATCCTCAAGCACCAGTATGACGAGCGACGACTGCACTTGGATACCTGGGGAGTTCTCTGCGAGTTTTCCGTCAGGATGCTAGAACAGAGTTAAGGCATCCTTAAGCTTCGGCGGGTTTTGGAGCTCTTGGTGTTTTGCGCTAGTCGAGGTAAGGGAAGCTAGCATTTTCGTTTATAAAAACGTTAGGCGAGTAGGTTCTGAAGTGAGGGCGACGTGGTCGCCGGTTTTCATATGCTTTTCACGATACTCTGTTTTTATGTGTGGGGCGACGTGATCGGCGTTTTTAATGCTGTTTTCGAAATCGCCTGTTTTAGTGTCGTTTGAAACTGTTTGAGATTGAAATGTGAAATGCATGTGATATTCGAAAATCTGAACCTTGGAATGATTGTTCCTATGATTGGGATTGTTTAAGAAAAGATTCAAAATATTATATGATGCAGTTATGCTTTTACGTGTGATATGATGTACTGGATGAATGTGAAATTATGATCAAGACATAGTATTTTCAGGAAAGGAAATACCGTGTTGAGATTGGTTATGAGGTGTATTGATCAGTGAGTATCCTGTGAATGAGACGATCCTGACTCTGCTGATATAATGGAATCACATAGATGAAGTTATTCAGTTGTTGAGAGTCGAAGGAGGTTCATATGTATGGGTAAGTGGTTTGAAAGATAACTAACTTGACTTGTTATATGAATTAACCCTGTCATACCGTGAGAGTGAGGATATTGAGATTATGTTTATGCGCATGGCTGTGTGGATTTCACAGCGACCCTGTGTGGATTTCACAGTGGTGTGGTATGACAGGTGCAGGTCTCTGGATGCTAAGTTCAACGCACGAGTCTTCCGGAAGTAGAGTCATGTGTCTATATGTTACGAGTCAGTGGAAAGTCTGACGTGTGACCATGAATATTGAATGTAGTGAATAGACACTTGACGAGTTTGTGGGATGTGGAGATGTTGATGGTTGAAGTTGATATAGATTATGAATGGTGTGAAAATTTATGTTTTCTATTGATATAAAGTTTCATATTTAAAGTTTTTGAAAATATCTAGCTTACCCTTTTATCTTGTATCGTGGTTGTTCTTCTTAAACTTGTGATGATCGTGTATATTTGCATGGGAGCAGACGAGGTTGCAGGTAGTAGAGCTCCTCTGTGAGTGGTCGCCGGAAGGAGATCGCCTGTTTCTGTTTCTGTTAGGCGATCGCCTGTTTTCTGGTTCTGATAGGAGATCGCCCGTTTTCTGTTTTCTGTTAGGGGATCGCCGATTTTGAATGCTGTGGTTTTTTTATTTTATTTTGGAAACTCCTGTATGGAGATGTATTAAAACTTCCTCAAAAAGGGATATTATTTTGAGGCACATTTGTACTAATGGATGGATTATATTATGTATATATCTATGTTAAATTTTGATATTATTGTTTCACCTTTATTTTATTATATAAATATGAAAAGAAATTTGGCGGGATGTTACACTCCGACTGAAGAGTTGTGGTCAATTTACAGCCCTTAGCTATTCCACACCTAGGGAATAGACATTCTCAGCCCTTTTCCTCTATCCATACGCCAGATGAAATATCTTGTGGTGGTCATCGAATACTTCACAAAGTGGATTGAAGCTGAACCTGTTGCATAGATCACTGCCCACAAGGTACAACACTTTGTATGGAAGAACATAGTATGCCGCTTTGGAATCCCCAGGCATTTGGTGTCCGACAACGGAACACAGTTTGTCAGCTAGCAATTGGGCAAGCTGTGTATCGAGCTTGGGATAAAGCAGGTATTTGCTTCAGTGGAACATCCCCAAACGAATGGCCAGGTAGAATCAGCCAACAGGGTCCTGCTTAGAGGGTTGAAAAGGAGCTTGGAAAAGGTAAAGGGAACATGGGTAGAGGAAGTTCCCAGGATTCTATGGTCTTACCATACCACACCTCAGTCGGCTACTAGAGAGACCCCTTTTAGTTTGGTGTACAGATCGAATGCCATGATTCCTATGGAGATTCAAGAAAATTATCCCCGCTTCCAGAATTTCGCTGCAGAAGAATCCAATGAAGGAAGAAGAGTGAACCTGGACTTGTTGGATGAAGTCCGAGAACAGGCCCGAGTCAAATCAGAAGCGCTGAAGAGGAGGGTCGAGTTGAGACAGAAGACTAAGGTCAGACCTAGACAGTTCCAAATAGCCGACTTGGTTATGCGGAAGGCCCATCGTTACCAATTGGAGAACAAGTTGTCTCCTAAGTGGACAGGACCCTTCCGTGTAGTTGAGGTACTTGGGAATGGCACGTACAGATTGGAAACCCTTGAAGGAGGACCCATTTCGAGAACCTGGAATGTTGCAAACCTCAAGTTTTATTTTAGTTGATGTAACCGTTGAACAATGTGATTATAAGGAGTGACACTCTTTTTCCCTGAAAGGGATTTTTTAATGAGGCCCGGCCCCCGAAATAAATAGAGGTTTATATTGCATCATCGTTTTATATGTCATTCGATGATCCTTCTGGGAAAGTTTCTCAAGAAGGGGTCACCGTTGTGAATAAATACCACTGGCAGGTAAGTCGACCGAAGTCACCCTACGGATAAAACGGGAATGGGGAATCTATCCTGACCAACACAGTCAGGTTAAGTCAGAGTGAGAGCATTCACCTGAGCTTAAGTGCTCTGTGGGATGGACCCATCCTAAAAATTACTCATCCAGACTAACACAGTCGGGTTAAGTCGGTGTGAGAGTGTTCACCCGAGATTAAGCGCTCTGTGGGATAAGTAATGGCACAAAAGTGCCCCAACATAGTCGAATTAAGTCGGTGTGAGAGTGTTCACCCGAGCTTAAGCTCTCTGTGGGATAAGTAATGGCACAGAGGTGCCCTAACAGAGTCAGATTAAGTCGGTGTGAGAGTGTTCACCCGAGCTTAAGCTCTCTGTGGGATAAGTAATGGCACAGAGGTGCCCTAACACAGTCGGGTTAAGTTGGTGTGATAGTGTTCACCCGAGCTTAAGCGCTCTGTGGGATAAGTAATGGCACAAAGGTGCCCCAACGTAGTCAAGTTAAGTCGGCGTGAGGGTGCTCACCCGAGCATAAGCGGTCTAAGAAGAAGAGGGAGTACGTAGTTGACTTATACGAGGAAAGGACGGATAAACTAGGTACGAAAATGAAGTGACCTTGCCTAAGGCTTTTTGCTAGCATGGAGGTTAGCAGAAGGTGATACCTGACAAGTCGAGGACTAAGATATTTCATGAGTATGCGAGGGTTCAAGTAAAGTATTCAAATGCATAGTCGAGATTAGTTCTCTGTTTAGATTCTAGCTCCTTACATATATATGTATGATGGTAGTTACGCTAGTGTATGTCGGTGTTAGCCTAAATTACTATGGTGGTAACGAGTAATTAACATTGAAACGAGTATGCAAAGGTGCAAAGGCGTATATGATAGATAACGAAACATAATATTAAAGGCAGTGTTCAGAAAAGACAAATAGTTGATAATCACAAGAAGTTAAAACAACTATTTATCTACAACTTGTCCATCTACAACTTGTTTGCCTGGACCAAGTTGGGTAAAGTCCATGTCCGGGTAGAGGCTGGAGGCCTGCTCAATGGCAACATCAAACCCCACCAGGAGTGCTTGAGTAGCTTCACCCTTGAAGACCTCCACCTCTTCAACAAAAAACTTCTCTTTTTGGGCAAGCTCTTCTTGTTGGAGTAGGGCTTGATCGGTAGCTTCTTTAGTCTTGTCGGCCAGGAGCTGTTTGATGTGCTGGTTCAGAGCATGAAGATTCTGGATCTCTTGCTCAAGGTGTGCAACCTTTCGCTGAAGATCCCGATTCTCTTGGACACGTGCTTTAGCGGCGAATTCCTCAGCGCGCGACTTTTTCACCGCGAAGAAGCCGGTAACCACAGCCTGGCCCAGCTGCCTAAGAATGTCTTGAAGAAGATGATTAACCCCTCGGGTTCCCATCCTGTCCTTATACTCGGGGCACCTCATCGAGTCCTCTAAGAAGGAAACGACATCCAAGTCATCATCCCACAACCCCTTCCTCCTAGAGCTCTTAGCGCCTCCTTCAGGATGAGACGACGAAGGTGGGGTGTCCAGGGGTGAAACCGGGTTGGAGGCAGCATGGCCCTGCGATGAGAAGGGAACCGAGTTACCTGGTCCTCCTCTGCCTCGTTTCCGGGTAAAAACAAAACCTGAGGCGGTGTCTTCATTGTCAACTAAGGGAGAGGGAGGAACCACCGCTTTCAGAGGCATCTGGCTAGCGACTTTCGCTTTCTTGGCCATATTCAGCAGGTCTTCTTTGCTGAAACGCACCAACATTTTCTCTACAAAGGAAGAATCCCATTTAGAAATATATGACGAAGAAAGTGTGTTTTATAAAAGCTAGGAAGTAAAAATTATACCAATATATTTCTTCAGGGAATTTGGCATGAACTCATTGGCGATAAGGAAGGCAGTGTCAAAGACAATGTGAAGGCCAAACAAGAACTTGCAAACTTCTTGGTCGGCAGAGGATAGGTTTTCCAAACGGTGAGTAACGTTGGAAGTGGGCTTTTGGGTCCAGTAAAGAGGATACCCATCAAGAAGGTTGTGGTGTCTATTGCTTGCGCGGATTTTTATGAAATGACCTTTGAAGTTTTTATAGGAAAACTGGAAAAGGGTAAGTATTCCCCTTCCAGGAACACCGTTCAAGGATACCCAGAGTTGGCGACTCAACTTCTTGGCGTCAAAAAAGTAAAGGAAGACATCCATAGAAGGTGAGATGCCAAGTTGGTCGCAGAGAATGGTGAAGGCACGGACAAACGCCCAGCTATTAGGGTGTAGCTGCGCGAGAGCTATATTGAGCTTGGTCAGAAGTTCCTTTTCAAACATGGAAAGAGGGAGACGGAGAAGAACTTTTTTAAACACGGTGGCATAGAAATAGCAAAAAGGCTTACCAGGGGATATTGACTCATCACAACAAATTGGCTCACCTAGATACAAGGGTCTAGATGAATCCAGTCATCTTCCCTGCCGAAATGGCAACCACTCTTCCTAAGGTTTACATGCTTTTCGTGGGAGGTATAGGAGGTGGTTTCAGAGAGGAGGTTTAGGGGTGCCCATGGGTAAAAGGATTTATAATCTGGAGCAGATTTCATCTATACACAGTCACACAAAATAGAACTACTCAAACCCAGCACAACAAGCAAAATAGGCAATCTGAAGCATAGCAGAAAAATAGTATATGCAGGTATACGAAGGTCACGCGATAATCAATGAACATACATATTTTCAGCCTAGAACGATAGAATCAGGCAAAATGAAAGTTAAGTCAGCATGTAAGTGAGGACAGAAAAAGGAGGTACCTTTAGATGATTGAGGAAGGAGCAGCTTTGGTGGAAAATGATGAGTGCGAGCAAAAATGAGCAAAGGAAGGGGTTCGCAGTTTTTGATGTGATGGAATAGTGTTTCAAAATGAGGGTTTAAGAGTGAGGGGAATTTGAAACGCGAGGGTTTCCCTCTCCTGTGAGATTGCACCACATGTGAGCATCGGATCGTGTGTCACCAAAATGTCTTTTTAGGAATGCTTCGTATGACGCGCCTCACCTACCCCAGGGAAAACAGTCACATCAAGTTGTCAAAAAGAACTTAGTGGACTCTTCGACTAGCCAAGTCCAGCTTGAGCCTGGGGGCTTGTGTACTGCACGGAACTCAACAGTCTGGCAGGTATGAGTATTAACTCAGTTCTCGGAAGGGTAGAGGTCATCTCGGTGTTGGGCTGAGTTGGTGTCTACGTGGTTAGCCCAACATAGTTAAGAGGCCCAAGGCGCGTAGCAAAGGTACGGTATGGGATATTCCTTTATTTCCGTGTTTTAGATATATACGGTAGGTTTTATGATATCATTGTTAATATATCTTTACGGAATAATTATTGATATATCCCTATTGTATAATTGCTGATATATTTATTGATATATTTGTTGATATATTTGTTGAAATATTTCAGTTATACGAAGGCTTGTTGATAAGTTGTTATTGACCCTAAAGAAGATAGGGACGATATGGGAAACAAAATGTATGCCTGCAATTAGCACCTAAAGAGGATTGGTGCCCATGGTAGGTTGTTAAAGATAGAAGATAAATGTGTTTATTTTCTGTTGTTATTTGCTTCTCTTAGGAGAAGTCGTTGTATGTTGATGATAATGTACCTATAAAAGGGGCATGAGGCTCCCAGATGAGGTATCCTGTTTTTGCACACTAAACTGAGATTTATTGTTGCTTTTACAAGCCCTTACTGACTTGAGTGTCAGAGAGTGTCTGGCCGTAAAGGCACCCTCTGTCATTAGACTCAACTGGCAATTGCATTTTTACAACTAAGAGAGGCACAAATTCCAGCAAAGATAGGCGAATCCCAAACCAGTCATTAGACTCAACTGGCGACAAGTCAAACCGACAAGTATACATTCTTAGAAATTAAATTTTAATAAATATAATTGAAGGGTAATTATTATCAGTTACTCCCACAGATTTTCTCTTTAAATAGTTTTTTAATAAAACATGGATTTTGTATTCATATATTTATGTGTAATGAACATTATTTTTTTCATAAATTACTATGTTATTGAACTAGTTTAAAAGATGGTTACCAATTTAATGTATTAAATATTTAAAGTGTTATTTTATTAATTCTTACGAAATATTAAAGTGACACATATTGTCAATGTGGTTTAGCTTAATTTTTTTTCGGAAAATATTAATTTTTTGCGTTAATTTTGTTAATGAGATTTGAATGGTTAACTCCCTACTATATGTTGTTTTTACCTATACATTTATACTATTGTATAAAGAGATACTGTTTCGTATATTTGATGATATTTTTAATTATATTATTTTACCCTTTATTTAATAAAGTAGTTATTACTTAATAAAATATGTAACGGACAATCTCTCAACTAATATATAATTTCTCAACTTAATATAACCATATAATTCACTTTATGAATTCCATTTTTTATAACTTCTATGGTTTTTACTCTCTCACATACTAATTATTTTCTTTTCAACTTATGATTTCAAATTTCTTTCATAATAAATTTAAATGAAAGAATATAGAAAAAATCAATTATATAAATATATTTATATTAAAATTAAAATTAATATACATCTATATCTATATTTATAGTATATTTATATAATTGAAGGGCACAAACAAAAATTTTGCCACGTGTCTCCACCACATATTTTTTTTTAAAAAAAAACAAATTTTAACAGTTGCCATTTCTAAACATGTGCTTCGCAGACTACTAGTGGGACTCTATTGTTTGACTTGTGGATGAGAAAAAAAGACAACGTCTCCATATTGATTCCCATTTCAAAATTTCAAATTTGGAGCCAATTTTCAAACTATATTACAGTGTTTATATGTCTTTTACGATTGTGTTCACTCACCTCATGAATGAAATCTTCTGGAGCGTTTTCTTGGAACAGAAACAACGTTGTAGTGAGAGAGAGTTGTCAGATTCCACAATAGCGAGTTTCTGAGGAAGAGAGTTGTATTGAGACGACGGGAAAAAGGTCTCCAACACCGTGGTGGTGTCAGAGAGAGGCAACATCATTA
This sequence comes from Phaseolus lunatus, assembly GCA_013389735.1. NCBI lineage: Eukaryota > Viridiplantae > Streptophyta > Magnoliopsida > Fabales > Fabaceae > Phaseolus > Phaseolus lunatus. Next base: position 38,719,316 of record CM023866.1, read on the forward strand.
AGGTTTATTTGCAAGTTCATCACAAGAGAAGAAGAAGAAGAAGAACTAACTCCAAAAAAAAAAAAAAAAAATTGAAAAGAAACCCACCAACTGGACCACAAAAAATCAAGCTAAACCATAACCACATCATCAATGCCAACCACAATAACGCAAAATGCAAGAAAAAATAACCTAAACCCACAAAAATCCTACCTTTCTTTCAAGATAGACTCCATTAACCCTAACCAATCTTCCAAAGACACAATGTCACCACCAATTATGTGTTTTTCTTCTTTCGGGCGGATGAAAGTTTTGGTTTGAGGATGTACACGCCGAGGGGTGTGATGATTTTGGTTGAGAAAATGGAGAAAAGAATGGGAGATGAACAGATAGATACAGATGAGTGAATAGGAAGGATGAAAGTGTGTTAGAGAGAAATTAACAAAAGCATAAAAAGATTTCATGTAGGATTTGGAAAAGGTGTGCTACAACAAATGCAGATTAGTAAGATGTTCCACCGGTGTGTGAGGTACAACATTGACAAATGCAAGAAGTTATACTTAAATATATTTTTAGTGTTTGAGAAATTTACAAATTTTACAATTAGTTTCCAGTTAATTTTTTGTGACTTTCCATTCATGAAATTTTTATAAATTTGATACTTACTCACTAAAAAATATTTATTATACTTTATCTTATTATTATGTTTATTTTTTAAAGTGATATCTAAAATATTTTGGTTTTTTTATTGCATATGTGTTTATGGTATAATGATGTACTATGTTAATATAAATAATATATTGAGTTCATAAAAAAATACTTCATCTTTTTAAGTTAAATTTTGGGTTCAAATATAGATGAAAAAACAAAATTGAAAAGAAAGATCTTATTAAAAGTTAGCAACATGAACACCCCCTTCTATTCTATCTTGTTTCTATTCATTATGAATAATAGAAGGCTTTCTTTGTGGGGAAGGACTCTCCATGATCAACCTTTTTAGATTCGCTCAATCCCTTAAGCTCTAGACTTTTTTAACTGTTCTGGCTTCAATCCGCTCAGCGTATTGTAGAAACGCTTAACATTTTCTCGAAACTTGTTATCTACACCTGTTGAGTATTTCTTCATGCGCTAGACGGATTGACTCTTTTTTTGCTTTGTGTATTTGTTATTTTTCTATCCTTTTCTGCCAGATTTCTGTAGATTTCTTCTTCTTTGAGTACAAGTGGCTTTGCAGGGAATTGACATGTTTTTCAACTCATTCTTATACATTTTCTATGCAAAATGCACACTTAGTATACTATGAATTTTACTACATTTCGACCCATATCACCCACTTATGTCTTGATTCCCTATTGAAGCCTTCGTATTCTTTTAGTTTACCAAGGAAGCTTTCATGAGCTTCTCTAGTGTATCTTTTAACTTTGATTAACTCTGATATAGTGAATGATAATGTTGTTGTTATTGATACGAAAGTTGTCTATTTAATGATTATGGATTGTACTTCCAACCTATAACATCAATTTTGATTATTTCTCTTACATTGCAACAAATTGTTTGACATGAATTACTAGAATTGGAAAATTACCTTGTCTCCCTGAGTTGCTCATGCATTGCACCTTTCACTCTTGATTAGTTTCTAGATAATGACAATGACCATTTGGATTGGTCACCTCCACAAAAGTTACATCTAAGAGCTTGGGGAGAGGAGCTAAAATTTTTAGCATGCAATTGTTAAGGAAGTGTGAGAATCAAAATCTCTCCCAAATTTCATAGAATGCTTCATCTTTAATTAACAAAGTGGAAAAAATGGTCAAAAACTTACTTTTCACATTATTCCAACGGGTTAAGTATTGATTTGATTGTGACTATTAAGATAAGTTTACAAAGGTTGCCAAAGAAAATTCACTCAAGTTTGAAGATGCAACAAGACAATCAAATCCGTTAAGCTTTCAAGATTAAGTTTCTTTGTTTGTTTCTTGCTTCTTTTTGTTATGGTGTTGACATTAGAGATTCTAGGACCTAGGGTGAGATGGATTTTTGGAAGAATTGGAACAAGTCTCCGAGAGTTTCTTAAATAAAAATATTAAGAAATGGAGAATTGTACAAACTATCAAATAAAAAGGTAGTGCTTTTTATTGTCTTTCTTAATATCTTTTAAAAGCTAATAGTTAAGGTTTGTTAGGAATAAAATGCATATTTAGTACGACATACTTCACAAATAATATTAACTTTAATTTTCAGTTGTTTTATAGAATTATTTATCAAACAAAGTTAGAGTTTTATTTTAATAATTGATAATTAATGTTGAGTTTGAATATAATTTTTATTATATAAATGATCAAGATAATATCATAATTCATAAAGAAACCCCTTAAACATAATTAGTGATAATACGGTCCCTTTCCTTTGCCAGATTTCTTTTATAGCTACACGGTTTTATTTCTTTAAATTTCAAGTAAGTTTGTTGTACTTCACAAAAATTAAAATTAATGACTTTAATTCTAAAATTAAAAAACATATTTTAATCTCTTTTTCACAAATATTATTAAACATTTCATTTACGTTATTAATAAACTATAAATAATTTCTATAGGAATTTATGTTGATTTTGCGTTCTTAATATCTAATATCATGTTATATTTGTCTTTCTTTCAAAATATTCAATTTTGAGGATGTTCAAATAAAAAAGCTTTAAACAGAATGAATAAAACCATTTTGTTTCAAATTATAGTAATTAAAGATCAATTTTAAATTTAAAAAACTTAAAAAAGGTATATACAAATTTAAGAGACTATGCAGAGAAAATTGATGGTGTCCAAACAATAATTACTAAAAATTTTCATATTTCATAAAAATTTTCTTTCAAATATTTACTAAAACTTAGAAAAATGTATGAAAAAGTAAAAAAAAAAAAAAAAACTCATTTTTTAGGTGTTTTAGAAAAACTCGACTAAATACAAAAAATAAAATAAAATAGTAATAACATTAAAACATTTAAGGACGCTTACATGTTTTACTCAAATGTATTAATATTTGATCCGGTCGGTCATCGGTAGTCGATGACATCAGCAGCAGTTGACCACGTGGACCATTCACAGGGTAACACGTGGTAGAGGATAGCAGGTGAATCAGGGAGGCGATCACTCAGAATGAGTAATCGCCTATCGCCTTGAGGATGAGTAATCGCCTATCGCCTTGAGGATGAGTAATCGCTCATCGCCGGTATGGATCAGTAATCGCCTAGATTGCACATGATCGCCGTGTGTGAAGGTTAGGAGATCAGGTGGTCAGCAAGTCGCCGAAAGAGAACATCGCCGGGTGTTTGAGAAGACTTGGTTGCGCCCAGAGTAGCCTGTGTACTAAGCTACTCCCTGTGTGGATAACTTAGTCGCAGGAGCACAGTGGAAGTAACGTTTCAGCTGCAAGTACTCCAGATGGTGACACGTGTATGACCAGATGTTATCCACGTGTCAAGAGGAATAACCGTCAGGAGAGAGAAAGACTCAGGTATATATACGAAATTCTTAACAGAATTAGGAGGTTTTTTACAGATTCTTACAGCTTACACATTGGAGAGTTTTACAGTTACACACGAGTCTCACAGAGAGATTCAGATATAGTTTTGGTGTTCCTGTTGCCTGACTTGAGCGTCGGAGCTACAACGGCCGCCAGAGGCGCCGTCTGTGTGTTTTGCAGGCAGCGCTTGGAGTTCCGGTGGTGGTTCTTGGAGCGTTCCTGCAGAACAGAAGGCTAGATGAAGGAGTGACGAGGCAATCCTCCACGTTCGAGTCAAGCGGCAGGATCATTTGGCGCCCACCGTGGGGCCATGTAAACTGTGATTCCCATCCACAGTTGAGTTTGTGAGGTTTTCGGTAGTTTCTGTTCGATTGCTTGCTGCTGCAATCGTTTTTCGGAGGTTTTAATCGTTTGAATCGAAGTTCAATCGGTGAAGAGTGGTTTTCTGGAGGTTTAGACCGTTTGAGTTGAAGTTCAATCGGTGAAGAGTGGTTTTCTGGAGGTTTAGATCGTTTGAGTTGAAGTTTCTTGGAGCTTCTTGATCATTTCGTCGAAGTGAAGTTACGTCGAACTGTAGAGGAGATGAGTAGAAGAACCAGGCAAACCTCACCTGCGCCATCTGCTGAGGAAGGAGCTGTTACCATGGCGCAGGTAGTGGGGATGATGCGCGCGCTGCAAGATAGCGTCGCGGAATCGAGAGCTGAGCAAGAGAAAATGCGTGCAGAGTTGACTGCATCGCAGAGAAGAAACGAAGAGTTGAATCGTATGAATGAAGAGCTGCGTAGGGAATTGCAGGCGCAGAAGGAGCGCGCAGTTGAAGAGAAGACGTCGACGCTGCCATCGCCTCCTAGAGCATTCCCTATGCCTTTCTCCCCCGAAATCATGAACACGGTGGTGCCTCCCAATCTGGTGGGACTGAAAGCGTCGTTCACGGGGGTGGAAGATCCATAAGCACACCTGACATCCTTCCACACTCAGATGATGCTGACTGGAGGTTCAGATGCTGTGTACTGCAAGATGTTCATGAGTACGCTGAGCGGAGTGGCGATGGAGTGGTTCGTGAGCCTGCCAGAGGGCCACGTCACTTCCTTCCATCAGTTTGCGAAGCTGTTCACGGAGCAGTACATCATCAACCGACCGGTGCCAGTGGTGTCCTACGACCTGTTTGACGTGCGCCAGTATCAGGGGGAGCCGTTGAAGGACTACCTCAATCGCTTTGGGGCGCAGGTGGTGAGATTGCCCAGCAAGGACGAGGACATGCTGGTGCATGCGTTCAAGAGAGGTGTCCTCCCTGGTCCTTTCAGTGAATCGCTCATCAGGAGCCACCCTGCTACCTTCACCGAGATACGGCGACGTGCGGTGGCACACATAGTAGCAGAGACAGAGGTCTCTGAGAAGAGAGGAAGTGCTGCACCGTCAAAGCCACGTGGAGGTCAGGGGAATCAGCAACAACAGGCGTGGGTGCATGAGACCAAGGAAGGGAGGAAGGAGCAGGGAAGGTCTCGCCCTTATGCACCCAGGAAGGACCAGACCAGGGGGCGTGCAAGCAACGCACCCCCTAGGTATGATTTCATGATAAGTTTGGCGGAGCTGATCGCCATCCCTACTGTGGCAGCAAGACTCCATGTGCCAGAGAAAACCGACAGGGTACTTGGAAGGAGGAAGGATGAGTGGTGTGAATTCCATCAAGCTTATGGACATACACTCCGTACCTGCCTGGCGTTGGGGCGTCAGCTTGCTGAGTTGGTGAACACAGGGTTCCTGACCGATTACTTGCAGAAAACACAAGGTGATCACGCTTCGGGGTCCCAGGCAGGCGACCAGCAGCATGAACTCCCTGTGTTTGGGGAGGCGAGGTGATGGAAGAGGCTACACTGGGGGGGCTCCCAGAGCTGAAGCGGAAGGCATGATCGCCCCACGTGTGTGCATCGCCAGGGCGGTCATCGCCGGTTAAAGGAGACCCCATCCAGAGTGGTTGAGACGTTGGAGAATCGAGCTTGTCGGCTGGAGACTCTGGACGGAACGGCTATTCCCAGAACCCAGGACGCTACACGCTTGTTTCCTACTTTGGTTAAGTTGTAAAGTAGATGCGCTAGCGCGCTGTACACACACTTAGTGTATTAAACAGTTGAGCAGATCAGGGGGCACTCTTTTTAACGATGCCACCCAATAAAAGATTTTCAGTACATAAAGTGTGCAAGTAATTCCCAGTTCAAAGTTCTCCTTGCCCCAGGTGCAAGTACAGGTGATCGGTGGTCAGTTACCGAGTGGCCATCACCCACAGATCAGCCCCTAGATAAGCGCCTGGATGTGGAGCGCGATCAGCCATCAGTGCATGCAGACCGCGATCAGCCGTCGGTGCATGTAGACAGTGAGTGCTCGGTCGGTTCATGGTCATCGGGGTCTTGCTAACACGTGTTAAGCTGGAACCCAAGTTCCCAGCGAGAGTGTTAAGCATGCACCTCGCATGATTCCAGAAGAAGAGCTCCTCGTCGGTGGGGACGTGCATGCACTCACCCAGAGAACGTGCGGTGAGACCATGCAGGCAGGGTGCGCCTGGTGAGTGCGCTTAGACAGCCACGCCTGGCGCTCCCCTAGGAGTGTGCACCCACGAGAAAGTCCTCCCTCGACTTTGTACAGCGAGGTGCAGGCGAGAGAAAGTCCTCTTCCTCTGCTTTATACAGCAAGGTCGGGGCAAGAGCGAAAGTCCTCGTCCTCCGCTTTTTACAGCAAGGTTGAGGCAACAGAGGAAGACCTCCTTGCCTTTGAGCAAGTGCAGGCGAGAACAGAGGAAGTCCTCCTTGCCTTTGAGCAAGTGCAGGCAGCAGAGGAAGTCCTCCTTGCCTTTGAGCAAGTGCAGGCAGCAGAGGAAGTCCTCCTTGCCTTTGAGCAAGTGCAGGCAACAGAGGAAGTCCTCCTTGCCTTTGAGCAAGTGCAGGCAGCAGAGGAAGTCCTCCTTGCCTTTGAGCAAGTGCAGGCAGCAGAGGAAGTCCTCCTTGGCTTTGAGCAAGTGCAGGCAGCAGAGGAAGTCCTCCTTGCCTTTGAGCAAGTGCAGGCGAGAACAGAGGAAGTCCTCCTTGCCTTTGAGCAAGTGCAGGCAGCAGAGGAAGTCCTCCTTGCCTTTGAGCAAGTGCAGGCAATAGAGGAAGTCCTCCTTGCCTTTGAGCAAGTGCAGGCAACAGAGGAAGTCCTCCTTGCCTTTGAGCAAGTGCAGGCAACAGAGGAAGTCCTCCTTGCCTTTGAGCAAGTACAGGCGAGAACAGAGGAAGTCCTCCTTGCCTTTGAGCAAGTGCAGGCAACAGAGGAAGTCCTCCTTGCCTTTGTGCAAGTGTAGGCAGCAGAGGAAGTCCTCCTTGCCTTTGAGCAAGTGCAGGCGAGAAAGAGGAAGACCTCCTTGCCTTTGAGCAACTGTAGGCAATAGAGGAAAGTCCTCCCTCGACTTTGTACAGCGAGGTGCAGGCGAGTGAAAGTCCTCTTCCTCTGCTTCTTACAGCAAGGTTGAGGCGAGAGAACCAAGTCCTCACCTCGACTTTGTACAGCGAGGCTGAGGCATGAGGAAAAGTCCTCTTCCTCTGCTTTTTACAGCAAGGTTGAGGCGAGAGAACCAAGTCCTCTTCCTCTGCTTTTCACAGCAAGGCTGAGACGAGAGAAAAGTCTCTTTCCTCTGCTTCTTACAGCAAGGTTGAGGCAAGAGAACCTAGTCCCTTCCCTTTGCTTTTTACAGCGAGGCCGAGGCGAGAGAAAAGGTCCTCACCTCGACTTTGTGCAGCGAGACCGAGGTGAGAGAAGCAAGACCTCACCCACGACTTCTTACAGCGAGGTTGAGGCAAGAGGGGTCGTCGAGAAGCACTTCTCTCCCCCAAAACACAGGCGTCATAGTTGGTGTTCAGGCCCTCTATGCACTCAGCGCTGGTGTGGCAGAGAAGTGTAGCGAAGCCAGAAGCGCGATGACTGATCGGTGGTGCACTAACATGCTAGTCGGTGGTCGGTGGTAGAAGCAAGTTCTGCTGCGTGAAGCCGAAGCGTTTAGGCCCGTTAAGTCAGTCATCCAGCATGAAGTTATGATGAAGGCAATGCTAAGGTAACAGTTAGCCACGATCAAGTCAGAAGCCAAGTTTGAGGGGTTGCAGTGAGATCGCGCTAAAGCCTAAGCTAGTTAACAGTTAGTCGCATGCGGAGAGTTAAAGAGGAGAAACGCAGCGAACCCTAGCGCAGTTGAGAAGAAGAAAACAGAAAAGGTGAATCTCTAGATGATCTAGAGGGATGCGCACGCTTCTGTTGAATGAAGGAAACGGTAGCGACACTCAGTGGGGGCCATTAATGCGTCCATGTCTCGAGAGATAAAGTATGGAAGCCGTGACGCCGAGGAGCAGATACGTGAGCAGCGCGTTGCGTGGTCCCACTTGCCACGTGGACCGAGGGCGCGACCACTTAGTCTCTTCGCTGAGAACAAGTTCACAGCTCGAGACTGGGGGGCTTGTGATCCGGTCGGTCATCAGTAGTTGATGACGTCAGCAGCCGTTGACCACGTGGACCATGCACAGGATGGCACGTGGTAGAAAGAGCAAGTGAATCAGGGAGGAGATCACCTAGAACGGTCATCGGTAGTCAGATACCAAGTGGCCACCACTCCCAGTTCAGAGCATAGATAAGCGCTTGGAAGCACCGCCCGGTCATCGGTGGAAGTTATGAGGCACCGATCGGGTGTGACTACATGAAGAGCGCGATCGGGCGTTAAGAGGGAGATCGGTCGTAAATGCATGCAAAGGGAGGTCGGTCGTAAGTGCATGCAAAGGGCGATCGGTCATCGGGGGTCCCAACGAGAACGTTGCGCATGCACCTCGCATGATGCCCACTCAGAGGACGTGCGGCAAGGCCATGCAGGCAGGATGCACCTGGCGCTCTCCTGGGAGCATGCGGCCCGCACAGAGAAATTCTTTGAATGTTTGAAGGCGAAGAAGAAGGAATGAAACAGTGTTAGTACCAGAGTGCGCGCTCCTGTAGACCGCCAGAAGACGATTTCTTAGTCTCTTCGCTGAGAACAAGTTCACAGCTCGAGACTGGGGGGCTTGTGATCCGGTCGGTCATCGGTAGTCGATGACATCAGCAGCAGTTGACCACGTGGACCATTCACAGGGTAACACGTGGTAGAGGATAGCAGGTGAATCAGGGAGGCGATCACTCAGAATGAGTAATCGCCTATCGCCTTGAGGATGAGTAATCGCCTATCGCCTTGAGGATGAGTAATCGCCTATCGCCTTGAGGATGAGTAATCGCTCATCGCCGGTATGGATCAAGAATCGCCTAGATTGCACATGATCGCCGTGTGTGAAGGTTAGGAGATCAGGTGGTCAGCAAGTCGCCGAAAGAGAACATCGCCGGGTGTTTGAGAAGACTTGGTTGCGCCCAGAGTAGCCTGTGTACTAAGCTACTCCCTGTGTGGATAACTTAGTCGCAGGAGCACAGTGGAAGTAACGTTTCAGCTGCAGGTACTCCAGATGGTGACACGTGTATGACCAGATGTTATCCACGTGTCAAGAGGAATAACCATCAGGAGAGAGAAAGACTCAGGTATATATACGAAATTCTTAACAGAATTAGGAGGTTTTTTACAGATTCTTACAGCTTACACATTGGAGAGTTTTACAATTACACACAAGTCTCACAGAGAGATTCAGATATAGTTTTGGTGTTCCTGTTGCCTGACTTGAGCGTCGGAGCTACAACGGCCGCCAGAGGCGCCGTCTGTGTGTTTTGCAGGCAGCGTTTGGAGTTCCGGTGGTGGTTCTTGGAGCGTTCCTGCAGAACAGAAGGCTAGACGAAAGAGTGACGAGGCAATCCTCCACGTTCGAGTCAAGCGGCAGGATCAATATTATACACTTTTTTTTTCCCCTTTTGCACTTAGTAATTTACTTTACTTAAACATGTTTCAATTTTACAAACCAAGAATTTATATATTTATAATTTGATTAGAATTTTAATTGATATATTATATTATTCTGATGCATCCTATAGTGACATATAAGAGTGAAATTAATAACACTTTATATATATTTTTCTCTCTTAATTTATTGAGAAAATAAAATTATGACAACTAGAAGTTTTAAGATAGAGAATACATTAGATATATGGTGATTGATCTAAACGAACTTTAATTAAAGATATATACTATAACTTAATCGTATATTAATATACTAATTTTAATTTTAATAGATAGAATAAGTCATATGTGCAGGTTTTAAATAATTCACGTTATTTTGAATAATTTCTAATTTTAGTGAAACTCAATCGAATTTAAACATGGAAATACATTTATATGAAGATAGAATTGAAACTGAATGATAACAAGACAAGTTCATACGAGAACAGAAGAAAATTTTATGCATGTATGTACATAATAGACGTGCACTTGAATTTATCACAACATTGCCAAAAATATTTGATTCCAAGTATCAGGAACTCCAGGCAAACACCAATGAATGCAATCTGCATTTCTAGGGTTAGCCTTTTCCTCCTCACTCAATAATTTTCCTCCACTTTCAGTGTAAACAGAGGAATGAGCATCAATCCTGTACTCTGAGATCTGTGTTATGTTGATAAATGTCACTGCCACTTTCATTCTCTTCACCACTTTTTCCACCACCCTCATCATGCCCTTATTAGACCCACTTCCCCAATGGTTCTTTTTCCCAATTGGCTTTCTCTCATTGAAACATTTCACACCATCTTTGTTGCCCCAGTCTGCACTTCTGAAAACATCACACATTGATTTCACAAACTTTAGAGTTGCTTAGTCATGACCAGGTTTTCAGTTTGTGTTTAAATCATTGCTTCAAGGTACAAATTTGGTGGCTAAAACTTTAAGAAATTAAGATAAAGCTTAAAGTTAAGACCTTGTGTGTGTTGGGGACATGGTTGTGAAGAAAACTTGGGTTTTGGTTGGATCAATAGTTGAGTCAACCCAGTTGGCCCATGTCCTTAGACCTAAGTTGTAAGCAATTTGATTGTCCAATTCTTCATACCCTTCTTCTCCATTGCCAAACGAACCCCATCTACAATCAAGATAAACACATTAGACAACATTTTTTCCCCGTTGATTATATTAACCATTAGAAATCAGTCTTGATTAAAAAAAAAACACTTTAGTCCATTTTTTGTTAAGATGCTATAAATATAATTATAAATTATCAACTTATTTTTTCGAAACATTTATTGGTTAATGTCATGAAATGAAAAGTCAACCAAAATGTTAATCTATCATGTAAAAGAGCCTCAAGCTTTGAATATCACATTAAATAAACCTTGGATTTGGTTTCATTTGAAGTACTGTAATGTTATTGAGCTGAATCTTTAGTCCTCATCAAAACTTATAGAAGCTAAAATTTAAGTTACTCACATGACTAAATAGTCAATTCAACCTTTGGTTTTGGTTGAGGATCAAACTCATAGTTGACTTAGTTTTGATGGAAGAAAATGATCATGAAAAAAAAAAGGGATGAGTGTGACACAGACAATGATGATCTTTTACATAATTTATTTTAGGTGACATGATGTAATAGACTTTATCTAGGTTCAAATTAAAGATAACTTACAGTGCTTTAACCTTTATATCACTCATCCACCATACATAGGTATTGAAAACAAGGATATCCACCCCTGTCCAGTTTCTTGCACGATCCATGATCGAATCAACTCTCACTATCTGCTTCTTGGGATCCCTTATGGTAAAGAACTCAGTGTTGGACTCCACAAGCATTGGTGCCCAATAGAATTCTATAGTGGTATTGTATTCCTACATGATATGAAGCACATATGCAGTAAACAAGGATCAATAGTTTTCGAATTTTCAAGACAGAATATAAAAAATTAAGACAAGTTATATTTTTTTTATGAAAGATATTCTAGTTTGAGATGAGATTATCTAAATCAATTGCATATCTAACACTAAAACAGCACAAAGCTTGATTCACACCACTGATAGAGATGTTGAATATTTAAGAATCACTGCTATTAGTTCTGTAGCATATGTTTAATCTATTAATGCTTAATCTACATGATTCACCATCAATCCATTATCAATACCTTGGCTTTGAAGACTGAATGAGTCCCTCGTTTCATTGACTTCTGCTTTTCAGGTATGATCCATTCAACCATACACACAAAGGATTCCCATTGGCTCTTTTGCAGTGAATCCCCTACGAATACCAGCCTCTTTCCTTGAAGCTTCTTGAGAGCCAGCACTGGATTAAACCTATAAAATTTTGTAATATTAATTTGGGTTATACAAGGTAAACACACATCTCAATAATCTTTTCATAGTTATTTTATATATTTATGCATTGTTTTAATGAGGTTATTTTTTATACACTTACAGTGTACTCTTTTTTACATAAGAATCAATTAGAAACTACTCTATGAATTATTTCAAAGTAGATAACTTTCAACTATATATACAACAATTCATGATATGATATAATCTATGATTAGTAACGAATGTTTTTTAGAGGAGAGAAATTCAAAAGTTAAATCTGCTATCATAATAATATGTAGGCATGTTATGAAGTTTGAGACCTACTTGGGCAAGGTGCAATCTTCTGGCTGCCATTGCCAATAGTGGTAGTCAGAATCTACCCTCCCATTCTTGACACAAGAATAAGGCCTACTTATGTAAGGGCAAATTTTGTCTGAATACAAAGGCTTTATTGAACTGTTAAACACCCATTTTCCATTGGTAAAATCGCACTCCTCAGGGTCATAAACAAATCCATCATTAAACCATGCAGCATCAGCAATAGGAACCATCTCTTGTGTCTTTTTATCATCTTTTGGGCGAACCACAACATGAGACATCATTAATATGCATTAGAGTCAAACACTCATGATAAAAATTTAATGAACACTAAGTTGGTGAAATATAGTTTTCATTTTCATTTTCTTTTTACAATTGACCAAAGTGTTGTGTGAAGAAGGATGGTAAATAACAACACCAAAAGAAACAACAAACATGTTCACAATGTATGAGGACTTACTTGATTTAGGCTTGGTACCATTTGTAGGACAAGGTTTGAGATTGGAAATGGAACTGGAAGAAAGTAAATTGAAACTCTCTGCATACAAGATGACAATGAAAAGTAGAACACAGATTTTGATGGTAGGAAATTTTCCACTGGGGGCCTTCATTATTATTCCTGAAGTGATTCTGATGATGGGGGTGAGGGAATTGAAGCTTAAAATGTCGGAAGAAAAAGTTTTAATTGATGGAGAGTACTTACCTTGGAGGAAATTGTTCATGGTCTTTTTGAGTATGAGTGAAGTTGAATCATAGGCATTGGTTCAAAATAAACTTAGTTAAAGTATACTGGAGGTAAATAAATGACTTGAAGAGTGACTCATTTTGTGCTTCTCTTCTTTTGTTCCTGTAACTGGAAGCTAAGCATTTCTTCAGTTTCTGTGATTTGTTTATTGCCTGTGTGAAACGTGTGAGATTTATAATTTATTGGAAGCTTTGTTAAGTCCCTCTAATCTCTTGCTCCATATGATTTGTGCTAAATAAGAGTTCCTAGTAAAGGAGAACTCATATTTTTTATATTACTTTTCTAATATTCAGTATCAATTACTATACTCTTTTGATCTTAAAAACTATAAAAATTATGCTTACTAAAAGTATGTTTGATAAAAAAAAATTAAATGTTTGATGATCTTAAACCATTATAGTCTCAATCATTCTCCTTATGAAGTTACGATACATGGTCAAATTTAATTAATTCTTTTTTCTAAATTGAAAATTTTAAGTACTTATCACATGAACATTTGTCAAATTAATTCTATTGACATATTAGTATCGACTTTTATTTAATAATATATATTTTAATTGACATTAAATCTTTATTATCGAGTAATGAGAAAATTAGTTTATACATTTATATTTACATGTTTTGCTCATATCTCTTTCTTTAAAAATCTTTTAACAAAATATAAATTTCAAACAATCTCATTAGATATGGAAAAAATAGTTAGAACTAATTGGTATGCCATCAATCCTCTCCATGGCAATTAATTTAATTAGCTCTATTCATGTATTCCTGTATACAAACATGGTTCATTATTATTATTGTTGGTTAAATCATATAAAAATAAAAAATACACAAAGGAATACATATAAAAAAAATTGTTTTAATTTTTAATAGTGTCTTAACATTTTGCTGAAATCATTAGCTACCCTCACATTCTAATAAGTCTTAATTTTCACTAATAAATTTGATCTTTCTTCTTTCATATCATTGAGATACCCTTACACCAGATATACTTCTGCTAGCAGAGAAGAGAAGATTTATATGTCAAGATAGATGAATAAAAAATACTAAACAAAAGAGTGACCTAAATTAGAATCAAATAGAGATGGAGTGTTAAATGAATTAGTGGAAGAGTAGAAGGAAAAATAATTAAGGAGAGTACAAAAGAGGAATTTGTTTTAAAAAAAATAAACTGAATTACGTAAGATACTATAAAAGTAAGCAAAGGTTTGAATATTGTAATAGGAAAATGGAAGCCAATAAAAAATTAATTTTATTCATCGGTTCAAGCAATTCATGAACTCATAGTTATTATTAATTAATTTTTCATGATAATTATTTCAGAATTTTGGAATTTCTCTTTTTAGTTATGGGACTCACTTTAAAAAAGTGGTTCTGTTTTTTTGGTTGACCTGTCGGTTGACTGTGACAACAAGTCTGGCTCCGTCTATCTTTGTTGGAATCTACTGTTGTAAGGACCTGAAATTTATTGGAATGAAAGAGTATGTTTTAAGTAAATTCTAAGTATGTTTTATCTAAGTTAAAAAGGAAGGAAAGTGTAGTCTAGAAAAAACTATAAGAGTTCCTTGTTTATACATCATCGCCGGTCGCCTGCTACACATGAGCGCCAGGTGGACGTCGCGCGGGCGCGAGAGGCATGCAGGCATCGCGCGGGCGCGAGAGGCATGCAGGCATCGCGCGGGCGCGAAAGGCATGCAGGCATCGCGCGGGCGCGAGAGGCATGCAGGTATCGCGCGGGTGCGAGAGGCATGCAGGCATCGCGCGGGCGCGAGGCATGTGGACGTGGCCAAGGCGCGAGAGTTATGAGGGCGTCGCCAGGGAAGACATCGGTCGTCTCCCAGAGGAAGACATCGGTCGTCTTCCAGGGCGAAGGAGACATCGGTCGTTCGCCAGGATGAATCAGCAGTGGAAAGTTATCGCACGACGTCGAGTTTCACACCTTGAAGGTAAGACCCAGACATCCAGCATGAGACGTTCTGCATGCGCGCCACGTAGACAAAAGAGTGGTTCAGAATAGTGACCTCAGAGTGTTAGCCTGCGCAGAGGCACGCTTAGGTGTACTGTTCAGCGAAGCGTACACGCAAACTCCCTGCAGAGTGGGTGGTGGCAGCGGTTTTTGTGGAGAAGTCAGCTTAAGATGCAAAAACCCATTTCTGAGGGAGAAGGAAAGAAACGTTGCTGTGGTTCCAGAGCTAAAGGGTGCGTTTATCTCCCTTCTCCTCCATTCTCTCCTTCGCACTGCGATTCTAGTACACCTTCACACAAGAGTACGACGAAGCAACACCATTAGAGCACCTGGGAAAGTCTCTGCAACTCCTTCAAAAAAAGCCAGACTCAAGAACAGAGCCAAGGTTCTGCAAGCTTCGTTGGATTTCGGAGCCCCTGGTATTTGCGCAAAATCCAGATGATCTTCCAGGGAGTAGAGCTCCTCAGTGAGTGGTCGCCGGAAGGAGATCGCCTATCTCCGTCTCTACCGGGTGATCGCCGGTTTATGCCTCCATCGGGTGATCGCCGGTTTTCGTGTCCTGATAGAAGATCGCCCGTTTTGAGGTCTTCTGTTAGAGATCGCCGTTTTAAAGTTGGAGATCGCCGTCTTCTTTTGAGACCGCCTGTCTTACTGCATTTCTTTTATTTTCGTAAAATCTTGCAAACATTTGATTTGGTTATGTATTAAACTCCCTAAGAGGAGTAACTTCATTTCTGATTTATATATAAATACATATTATTTTGTACTCTTCAATATTATTTGGTTACACTTAATTTCAATTATACATGGATGTATGTATTATTTTGGCGGGATGTTACATTAATGGTATCAGAGCAGTTCGCCTTAGGATGACCTGAGGGCTGTGGATCCATTGTGTTTCTTCTGCTCATAAAGTTTATTTGAGTTGTAAATAACCACTATAGTGGAAGGTTTTCAAACGTTTTAGTTTTGAACTCTTGCGTGTGCTTGGGTGAATGTGTGCCTAACTGAAAATCTTAGTATTAAGAATAAGAAGGTCTTGATAAAGTGGTGAGGGTGCACACTCATAACTGGATCAAGATAATTCTTAATCTTAATTCCAAAGGTTTGATGTTTAGCCTACATTAAATTCTGGTGTGATTTTTGAGTGTTCTTGAATTTGACTGAGGTGGTAGTTTGGACTGATGTTTGCACACCAGTAACTGTTCTGGTGTTTTGTGTGAAGTTATAAGTGTTATGATTCTGTTGATGAACTCAAATTCTAGATGACTTTGAGATGCTGACCTTTGTAAGGTCTAGCTGTTACCCCTTGAATGAATTGATTCTTATCGATTTCATTCTTATAGTTGTAGGAAGTATAGAAGTCAATAGATTCAGAAGATGGCACGTAGACCTGCTACCCCACCCCAACCTTCCTCAGAGATGAGTCAGATCGCCAAGGCCATCGAGATGATGGCGACTGCCATTCAGCAGCAGAACGCCGCGATGGCCCAGAACCATCAAGCCACAATGCAGCACTGGGAAACTGCCCGATCTGCTGAGACAAACTCCCACGTTGGTCAGCCCCAGGAACAGATGGGATTAGCCGAGTTCATGAGGCACAATCCACCTAAGTTCAGTGGGAATGCTACCCCTGACCAGGCAGATCAGTGGGTCAGGGAAGTGGAGAAAATCTTTAGGGCGACCTCCTGCCCTGAAGAGAAGAAGCTGTTGTTTGCCACGTATCTGCTATCAGGAGAAGCTGAGTTCTGGTGGATGGGAGCTCAGCAGATGATGGAGGCACGAGAGGATGTTCTGGATTGGGAGAGCTTCAGGGTGAAGTTCTTGGAGAAATACTTCCCAGACAGCGCCAAGTTTGCAAGGGAAGCTGAGTTCCTGAGGCTGGAGCAGGGGGATATGTCAGTGAACGCCTATGCTGCCCGTTTTGAGTACCTCGCCCGGTTCTATACCCAGGCGACCTCCGAGGCCTGGAGGTGTAGGAAGTTCGAGGAAGGGCTGAAGCATGGGCTGAAGAAGACCATAGCCCCGATGTGCATCAGGGAGTTCCACGCCTTAGTGGAGAAGGCGAAGATGGTGGAGACCCTGGAAAAGGGTGAGTCTCGGGTGATCAGGTCACACCCAGGAGGTCCTTCCAGTGGGAGAGCTAAGGCACAGCACCCACAAAGAAAACCCTATGCGAGACCTCCATCACATCGGGCAGGAGCAGCACCTTCCCAGTTCCAGCAGCAGCAATCTTGGAAACCCAAGTGCTTCAATTGTGGTGGACCACACGCCTCCAACGCATGCCCCAAGAAGAGTTCGGAGAGAAGGTGCTACATCTGCCAAAAGGCGGGACATTTTGCTAGAGAATGCCCTAACCAGAATGGGGCGACCCAGCCCAGTGGCTCTCAGCAGATGAGAAACGAGGGCAGAAGACCTCAAGCAGCAGGGAGGGTGTTCGCCATGTCTGGGGCAGAGGCAGCTCAGTCAGGTAACCTCATCCAAGGTATTTGTTTTATTGCTGGTAGAGGTGTAAGGGCTTTGTTTGATTCTGGAGCGACACACTCCTTTGTGTCAAGCCTGTGTGTAGCCGAGTTGGGCCTCCTAGTGAAGGAGTTACCTTTCGAGCTGTTGGTCTCTACACCTGCGTCAGGGCAGGTGTCGACCTCTACAGTGTGCCCTGAATGTCCAGTGATTGTAGAAGGACGCAGATTCAAGGTGAACTTGATCTGCCTACCTCTTCAGGACCTGGATGTCATCCTGGGAATGGATTGGTTAGCTGCCAATCACGTTCTCATAGACTGTGGTAGGCAGAAGGTAGCGTTTCCAGACCCCCAAGAACCGGATGTGTTGTCAGTTCAACAAGGGCGATCAGCGTTGGAAGAAGGGGCGAGGTGTTTCGTGGTGCTCGCCCGGTTGGAAGTAGAGAATAAAGGGGACGTAAACAAGATACAAGTGGTGAGAGATTTCACCGATGTGTTCCCAGAGGAGGTGCCTGGATTACCCCCTAAGAGAGAAGTGGAATTCTCTATTGACTTGGTACCTGGAGCTGGACCAGTGTCAATGGCACCTTACAGGATGGCACCAGCCGAGTTAGTGGAGTTAAAGAAGCAAGTGGAAGAGTTGCTGGAGAAGCAGTTCATCAGACCCAGCGTATCTCCATGGGGAGCTCCAGTGCTCCTAGTCAAGAAGAAGGATGGAGGGTCTCGGCTGTGTATAGACTACAGGCAATTGAACAAATTGACCATCAAGAACAAGTACCCCCTACCTCGGATTGATGATTTGATGGACCAAATTCATGGGGCCTCGGTGTTCTCCAAGATTGACCTGAGATCGGGGTATCACCAAATCTTGGTAAAAGCTGAAGATGTTCGGAAGACAGCTTTTAGGTCTCGATATGGGCACTACGAGTATGTAGTGATGCCATTTGGAGTCACCAATGCTCCAGCTCTATTCATGGACTACATGAATAGGATCTTTCGCCCTTTCTTGGATAAGTTTGTGGTGGTCTTCATAGATGACATCCTCATTTATTCAAGGACCGAGGAAGAGCATGAGGAACACCTGAGGACAGTATTGGAAATATTGAGGGAGAAGCAGCTCTATGCCAAGTTCTCTAAGTGTGAGTTCTGGCTAAGGGAAGTCAACTTCTTAGGACACGTGATATCTGCCCAGGGGATCTCGGTAGATCCAGCCAAGGTAGAGGCAGTGCTGCAATGGGAACGTCCTAAGACAGTGACTGAGATAAGGAGCTTTGTGGGGTTGGCGGGCTACTATCGGAGGTTTATTGAGGATTTTTCCAAAGTAGTGGCTCCTTTAACACAACTGACCCGCAAGGACCAACCCTTTGCTTGGACCGACCGATGTGAGCAGAGCTTCAGGGAACTAAAGGAGAGGTTGACCAGTGCTCCAGTGCTGGTGATTCCAGAAGTAGGAAGACCTTTTGATGTCTTCTGTGATGCCTCACATCAAGGCTTGGGATGCGTCTTGATGCAAGAGAAGAGAGTGGTTGCATATGCTTCAAGGCAACTCAAGGTGCACGAGAGAAACTACCCTACTCATGATTTGGAGTTGGCAGCGGTAGTGTTTGCCTTGAAGATCTGGAGGCATTATCTTTATGGAGCTCGGTTCCAGGTATTCAGTGACCACAAGAGCTTGAAGTACCTGTTCGATCAGAAGGAACTAAACATGAGACAAAGAAGGTGGATGGAATTCCTAAAGGACTACGACTTTCAACTCATGTATCACCCAGGGAAGGCCAATGTAGTGGCAGATGCCTTGAGTAGGAAGTCTATACAAGTCGCCACCATGATGATGGAAGAGCAGAAACTGATCGAGCAGTTCAGAGACTTAAACCTTGGAGTGGAATTTCACGTGAATCACATTAGTTGTAGTAAGTTGACTATAACTAATGACTTCCTTGGGATGTTGAAGGATAAACAATTGGAGGACCCTAGCCTGAAGCGCACTGTGGAGTCGCTAGGAACAGATCAGGCGAGAGGCTTTGAGATGGGCGATGATGGGATCTTGAGGTTTGATGGCAGGATTTGCATACCTGCAAATGATGAGTTGAAGAAGATGATCCTAGAGGAAGGTCATAAGAGTCGCCTTAACCTCCATCCAGGCATGAACAAGATGTACCATGACTTGAAGGAGTCATTTTGGTGGTCAGGCATGAAGAGAGACGTCGCCCAGTACGTGGCAACCTGCTTAACGTGTCAAAAGGCGAAGGTAGAGCATCAAAGACCTGGCGGGCTGTTGCAGCAACTGGATATCCCCGAGTGGAAGTGGGACAGCATTGCCATGGATTTTGTCACCCATTTACCCAGATCGGTAAAGGGTCATGATGCAATCTGGGTCATCATTGATAGGCTGACGAAGAGTGCCCACTTCCTCCCAGTAAATATGAAGATGCCCATGGCCAAGTTGGCACAGCTGTACATCAAGGAGATTGTGAGGTTGCATGGAGTGCCTTCCAGCATCATTTCAGATAGAGATCCCAGGTTCACTTCACGGTTTTGGCAGACCTTGCAAGAGTGTTTGGGAACCAAGTTGAGGATGAGCTCTGCATATCATCCCCAAACAGATGGTCAGTCAGAGAGGACAATCCAATCTTTAGAAGACCTGCTGAGGGCTTGCCGTTTTAGATCAATTGGGAGGTTGGGAGGAGGTGTTGCCACTAGTGGAGTTCACCTATAACAATAGCTACCACGCCAGCATTGGGATGGCGCCATATGAAGCCCTGTATGGGAGGAAATGCAGAACTCCCTTATGTTGGTACCAGGAGGGCGAGGCAGTCTTGGTTGGGCCAGAGTTGATTCAGCAGACGACCGAGAAGGTGAAGCAGATACAAAGCAGGATGAAAGCCTCTCAGAGTAGGCAGAAGTCCTATGCAGATCAGAGGAGGAAGCCTTTGGAGTTTGCTGCTGGGGATCACGTGTTCATGAAAGTGACACCAACCAAGGGTGTAGGGCGGGCGATCAAGTCAAAGAAGTTGTCCCCTAAGTTCGTGGGACCATATCAGATCTTAAGAAGGATTGGCCCAGTGGCGTATGAGATCGCCCTACCTCCCCATCTGGCGAATCTGCACAATGTGTTTCACGTGTCACAGCTGAGGAAGTACATGGCAGACCCTAGTCATGTGCTGGATGTAGACGACGTGCAGATTAGGGATGACTTGTCCTTTGAAGCCAAACCAGTCAGGATTGACGATCGGCAATGTAAACAGCTCAGGGGCAAGACCATCGACATGGTGAAAGTGGTGTGGGATGAGAAATCGGGGGATTCTACTTGGGAGTTAGAAGAACCCATGAGGGAGGCTTATCCATACCTCTTTTCCTTGTAATCCAATTTTCGAGGACGAAAATTTTTGTTGTTGGGGAGAATGTAAGGACCTGAAATTTATTGGAATGAAAGAGTATGTTTTAAGTAAATTCTAAGTATGTTTTATCTAAGTTAAAAAGGAAGGAAAGTGTAGTCTAGAAAAAACTATAAGAGTTCCTTGTTTATACATCATCGCCGGTCGCCTGCTACACATGAGCGCCAGGTGGACGTCGCGCGGGCGCGAGAGGCATGCAGGCATCGCGCGGGCGCGAGAGGCATGCAGGCATCGCGCGGGCGCG
Organism: Phaseolus lunatus; assembly: GCA_013389735.1. Taxonomy (NCBI): domain Eukaryota; kingdom Viridiplantae; phylum Streptophyta; class Magnoliopsida; order Fabales; family Fabaceae; genus Phaseolus; species Phaseolus lunatus. Next base: position 38,740,192 of record CM023866.1, read on the forward strand.
AAAGGCATGCAGGCATCGCGCGGGCGCGAGAGGCATGCAGGTATCGCGCGGGTGCGAGAGGCATGCAGGCATCGCGCGGGCGCGAGGCATGTGGACGTGGCCAAGGCGCGAGAGTTATGAGGGCGTCGCCAGGGAAGACATCGGTCGTCTCCCAGAGGAAGACATCGGTCGTCTTCCAGGGCGAAGGAGACATCGGTCGTTCGCCAGGATGAATCAGCAGTGGAAAGTTATCGCACGACGTCGAGTTTCACACCTTGAAGGTAAGACCCAGACATCCAGCATGAGACGTTCTGCATGCGCGCCACGTAGACAAAAGAGTGGTTCAGAATAGTGACCTCAGAGTGTTAGCCTGCGCAGAGGCACGCTTAGGTGTACTGTTCAGCGAAGCGTACACGCAAACTCCCTGCAGAGTGGGTGGTGGCAGCGGTTTTTGTGGAGAAGTCAGCTTAAGATGCAAAAACCCATTTCTGAGGGAGAAGGAAAGAAACGTTGCTGTGGTTCCAGAGCTAAAGGGTGCGTTTATCTCCCTTCTCCTCCATTCTCTCCTTCGCACTGCGATTCTAGTACACCTTCACACAAGAGTACGACGAAGCAACACCATTAGAGCACCTGGGAAAGTCTCTGCAACTCCTTCAAAAAAAGCCAGACTCAAGAACAGAGCCAAGGTTCTGCAAGCTTCGTTGGATTTCGGAGCCCCTGGTATTTGCGCAAAATCCAGATGATCTTCCAGGGAGTAGAGCTCCTCAGTGAGTGGTCGCCGGAAGGAGATCGCCTATCTCCGTCTCTACCGGGTGATCGCCGGTTTATGCCTCCATCGGGTGATCGCCGGTTTTCGTGTCCTGATAGAAGATCGCCCGTTTTGAGGTCTTCTGTTAGAGATCGCCGTTTTAAAGTTGGAGATCGCCGTCTTCTTTTGAGACCGCCTGTCTTACTGCATTTCTTTTATTTTCGTAAAATCTTGCAAACATTTGATTTGGTTATGTATTAAACTCCCTAAGAGGAGTAACTTCATTTCTGATTTATATATAAATACATATTATTTTGTACTCTTCAATATTATTTGGTTACACTTAATTTCAATTATACATGGATGTATGTATTATTTTGGCGGGATGTTACAACTGTGCCCTTCGTCGCACTTGAACACGGCTATTTCAGAGATGAAGCTTTTCTTCGTTGCACTAGAATGTGACTCTGTTGAAGATGTAGCTTACCTTTGTTGCACTGGAACGTGACTCTATTGAAGATGTAGCTTTCCTTTGTCGCGCTGGACTATGGCTCCGTTTAGACAGAGGGACCATATCTGTTAATTGCACTCCGACGCTCAAGTCAGTATAGGGCTATAAGAAACAATAAGTATCTAGTTTCAAGCTTAGAAATTGCCTACCTTCACCTGAGATCTCAAGTCCCTTTTATAGAATAATTATATACTATCTCTCGTAACAACTTCGAGAATCTTAACAGAAAGCATATTTAATGAGAGTATATCTCGCTGCGATGCGCACAAGCTTAGTGGCACAACCACTACAAAAAAAATCACTTTTAGCAACCACCAAATTCGGTTGCTAAAAGCACTATAATCGGTCGCTAAATATATTCGCGACCAAAACAGTCACCAAATAAAGATCGAAAACCCTAGTTGTTGAAACATTTAGCGACCGAATTATAAATTGGTCGCAAATTTGCGACAAAAATTTTGATAGCTAAATCAGTCGCAGAAATTGGTCACCAGAATTCAAGAACCAAATTAGCAACCAAATTTTTATAAAAAATCAATGGCTAAATCGGTGACAGTAAATTTGGTCACAAAATTCTGAAACCAAATTAGCGACCAAATTTTTATAAAAAATCGGTGACTAAATCGGTGACTGAAATAAAAGGTAATAGCGACTACCAGTTTCAGTCGCTAATGGATTAAAATAATTAATTAAAAAAAAGTTGTAGTGACTAATTCGATAACTAAATGGAGACTCCTATAGCAATAAAATTAATTTCGATGGCTAAATATTTTTTTAAATTACAGCGACCGATGATTACTGATCAAACTACTTCCTCCAATCCTAAGATTTTTTTAACTAAATCACATTCGTTAAGAAAATTAATTAGATTAATAAAAAAATAATAAATTTATCATTCTGCATTATTAATTTAAAGTTATTTATGTATATATACATGATTAAAACATATGTGAGAGAAATTAATATTCATAAATCTTTATATTCTAAAATCATAAGAGAAATCTTTTATAATTTATTTGAAATATTCAACTAAAGATATTAAAAAAAAAATCAATACTCCATTCAATTACAAAATAATCTTATATAGAAATGCAAACATTTTTCTAAAAAAGTCTTAGAAATATAAATAGGATAGGAGGTAGTATCATTTTTTAATGATTATCTATAGAGTCACGGTTATCATCAATAATGCACTCAGCGTAATAAAGTCAGTATAAAACATAACTAGAACACACCATCGCATGTATTCAAAGATTCCAAATATACACATAACTAGCACCAACTTGAATCAAACAATCACTAATTGACAACCATGCATACGAAGAAAAAACAATCACTAACTAACAATCACACGAGAAAAAAAAATCACTAACTAACAACCATACATACGAAAAGAATAATTGTTTGGATTAATTTTCGTTCCAAGTACTTGATAAGCATATTCAAAACTAGATTAAACAAGTAGGGGCTGAGGCTAAGCCTTGACATAATTTTATCCCTACAGTAAAGTCCTTAGTCCCACCTCTTGGGGTTCTCACACTTGTAATTTATCTTTTCATACAAGATTTGTATAGCTATAAGCCAAGCGAACACCTTTCTTCACCAAAATCTTCCACAACACTTCTCTAGGTACCTGATCATAAGTTTTTCCAAGTCAATAAATTTAAAAACAATATGTGAGTCTCTTTCTTTACTTTGGTACCTTCTAAATAATCTCATAGGTAAATGCCTTCTGTTGTAATTCATAGCATAAAACCAAATTGATTATTTGCAATCCTTATTTCATCTCTTATTCTATGCTCAATCACATTTTCCCATAATTTCATAGTGTAACTCATTAATTTCGTGCCTAGACAGCATATGCAGTTAGCACGATTTTAAACCTGTTCTTTGTCATTAAATATAGGAACCAGAGTGTACTTCACTCATCTGAAATTTTCTTAGATCTCAAAATTTCATTGGAGAATTAAAAAATTTAGTGAGCCAAATGAAACCTTGCTCTCTAATACGCTTCCAAACTTTCAATAGGGACGCCATTTGGACCTACAGCTTTAACATTTAGACAAAGAATCATGAGAAGTTCATGTGGTAAATATTATTGACTTTAGAGTACCTTTTTGAATTTGCTAGAAGATGTAAAACTTTGGCAGTAGTTTCAAGACCATACGAAATTCTGAACTCTTTCTGAGACCACTGAAAGAAATTATGTTAATTTAGTTGATGAAGCCCCCCTCCTTCAACCAGATACTATTTATTAAGATTCTGAAAAGAGAACGCAATCAAATATGAGTTATAAATAGATGGACAAGTTACCAAATATAAGGTTACTGAAATAGGTCAGTTGTCTCAAGCAAATTGACAAAATAAGTACGATAAGGCCATTCAAATTATTATTTATATTACTTTTTAACTCAATTTGTAATTAAACTTTAATTTTCTAATTGGATTTATAATTTTAGTAGACTGAGCAAACTTGAGAATTTTTCTCCGCTCGTAAGGCCTCATAAAACTGAACAATTATCCCAGTGGCAACAATCACCCTACCCAAGACCAAGTTCAAGGCTCTCCTATATTTTCTAACATCGCTATATAGTCATAAAAAATTGCTTGTTTAAGGTTATAAATTGATAGTTATAATGTCAATTTTGGCACCCTAAAACTTCTGATAGCTACAAGGTTATAAACAATTTTGTTTCACTCTGCCCCCTTGTACCTCATTTTTCATACATCTAACATAAGTTCAGTGCTTTGCCCCAAACAACAATATACACTCACTGTTTCCACTCCCATACAGCTTACTCGTACACTCACTCCACTCCTAATATTCATCCTAACAAATAGTACGATCACTGTTTGCGCATGAAGGAATTGATACCGAAGGCCAAGTCTGCGATTGGCCATTTCCCAATAGTTTCGGAGTAAGTGAACCTCAGCGTCTCCGACAACGTCACGATCGATTCGAACAGATTCGTCGGTGCCTGAGCTGGCTTCGCCCTCAAGGTCCGCGCTCTCGACCATTCCTCTTCGGCCTTCTTCCTCTGCATGAATAAGAGGTACAAAGTCGCCGCCGATCCGGCGGCCGTCACCATAGCGTCGACAGTCATGGAATCGGCAGAGAAGAAGAATGTGTGCAGAGAGATTTGGGGGACGAGAAGGAAAATGAAGACATAAATTGGGGTTTGGAAT